>CP136065.1:11359146-11794465 GCA_032622095.1 Siphonodentalium dalli | reverse complement strand
ATGTGTGGGGCTCCCTGCAGGGTAATGGATGTTTTTTATTTTATGTCCTAAAAATTGTAAGAAACATTTATTTAAAAAAAATGATAAAAAATTGTTAGGCCAATGCATTCTCTTATATATGCGAGGCGACCTATGGTCGACTCGCATATATAAGAGAATGCATTGGCAGCAGGGTAAAAAAATCCCGACTTACGACTGGATTTGATATGGCGGGTCACACATATCCAAGGTATACAACTCACAGTTAGAGTTCCGAGTATATGCATGGCATTGACTTTCTTTGATACAATTGGAGACTTTCCAAGAAATATCAACCAAAATCGCCGGAAAACTTCCTTCCAATCAAAGTTCAACCGAGCCTCATCTTCAGATATGATACTGTCACTATCGAAAGTATCTGTATCACTGAAAGGCTAAACATAGAAAATATATAATACTATCAATGTCAAATATATCTATATCACTGAAATGCTGGAAATAGAAACAACAATTAAAGGCCCATTTAATTTTCGAGTCACCGATTATTTTATTTATAGTGCCTTGATATACGATTTTAATGACATAAAATTTGATTAAAATACTACAATTCATCTCGATTTGGAACATCTGTGTTTCAGAAGGTGCCCACAGAGTAACAGAAAATAGCTGAAATCATAGGAACATTGTCCCAGTTTCGCTCCCAGATTGCAACAGAATTCAAACTAAGATATAAAGTTAATCCCCTTCCATTGAAAATAATAGACTTTGCAGTATAGTCCAGTCCAGATGAAACTTAAGTACAGAAAACACATCGGTACTTCAAAAAAAACAACATGTTTACAGTTCATTCGACTGGATAAGTTGATAATACAATGTTTTGGAGCTTCCTCTTTCAAATGGTATATAATATGGTATATATTTTATATAATGTGATATGGTTGTTTGAATATTAAGTGGGCTTTTAAATCTCCAAATAATATTTATTTTTCATCAGGCACAAAACCTAATATGCTAAATATGGATCACCTTGACAGCTACAATAGTTTACAAAAACAAACAAGAGCAACGTGGGACATGGCTGAATACGCCTGTTTGTTTGCCTATGAAAATTTTACAATACAAGGTGAATTTTGTGTTGAAAAAGAGCTATAACGCATATAAAAAGGTTGGGCAGAAACCCATATTTATTCAATATCAATGTTATTCATGGAGTGGATAATCTCACAATTTATCCACTCGTAATATAAATTATTTGTTTTCATTTTTATTTAATATTTTTTATTTAGATCAATTAAGGATAGGTTATACTACTCATACAGCAAAACAATCATCATGGTATGTAGTAGAAAAACAACTCTAACCTTTAGCAGGATATATCAAATCCAGTCGTAATACGGGATTTTTTTACCCTGTGCCAATGCATTCTCTTATATATTCGAGTCGACCATAGGTCGCCTCGCATATATAAGAGAATGCATTGGCCTAACAATTTTTTATCATGTTTTTTAAATAAATGTTTCTTACAATTTTTAGGACATAAAATAAAAAACATCCATTACCCTGCAGGGAACCCCACACATATATGGAAGCATATAGAAGAGTGTCGTCTGCTCATGTTTGTCTGGGGCTCTGTATGGGTGAAATTATAAAATTGTTAAAGAATACAAGAAAAAATTATTAAAATTGTAAAAAATTATTAGGCCAATGCATTCTCTTATATATGCGAGGGAGCCCCACACATATATAGAAGCATATAGAAGAGTGTCGTCTGCTCATGTTTGTCTGGGGCTCTGTCTGGGTGAAATTATAAAATTGTTAAAGAATACAAGAAAAAATTATAAAAATTGTAAAAAGTTGTTAGGCCAATGCATTCTCTTATATATGCGAGGCGACCTATGGTCGACTCGCATATATAAGAGAATGCATTGGCACAGGGTAAAAAAAATCCCGACTTACAGCTGGATTTGATATGGCGGGTCACATATATTACACATACCCGGTACAGCAAAAATATCAAGCCTTGAAATAGTGGGTCTGCCATTTGCAGAATGAGGTCTCCAGAGGGTAAATTAAGTGACACTATCCCGCATAGTGTGCTAGCATCACCAAATTCACCCTCTGGGAATCTCGCTATGCTTAGGCCTCAAATGCTATGGAAGACCTAAGAAGTTCACCCATTAGTTCACCTATTAGTCACCTCGATTATGCATTTTATCTTCTGCAAATTAGGAAAGATAGAAACTGAAGAGAAGGAAAAAAGTAACTAAAAACAATGTTAATTTGAGACTATATATACGTTCCAGAGGATGAGGCCTAAGCAGAATGAGGTCCCCAGAGGGTGAACTTGATGATGCTAGCCCGCTGTGAGGGAAAGTGCCACTAAATTCACCCTCTGTGGACCTCATTCTGCAAATGACTGACACACTATTTCAAGGCTTGAAAAACTAATGATAAATGTATACAAATCAAAACAAATTTCTTCTGGCACACTGACTAATGTCATTATACATATATAATTACGCTATTTTAGCTTTTTCTTGAATGTGTGCATCTGATTGGTCAAGCGCTTAGATCTGCTTGGTAACAACAATCTCTATCAGCTGAAGAAAGTTTCGTATCCTGCATCACAATGCGCAGTTATACTTTAAGAAATTGGGTGACTATCCATCGCCCAACATCATGACGTCATTTTGTAAATACGTCCATCGGTACCATAGCGCAAATACAAAATTTATGAATACGACTGATCAGTGAAACAGTGAAATGTGATAATCTAGTTGAGAATAAAGGAATGTGTTATATTCCATATACTAACATTTATTCAGCTTCATACTAATAATGATATGACATGATATTGATCACGAGAGCACAATATGTGACAATTAAAGTGATGTGAAACACTCCGGTATGGTGATCAAATAGAAAAGGAGAATAATCTTGTTCAAAGTAGTTATTTTAACAAATATGATATCTAAATTGACAACACACACCGTCATTCTTATATATTAATTAAATGCAGTGACCTCCGATGGCGAAATCGTTTTCGTTAGTTTATCGCCGATAGAAGCGTCCCGATTCGAGTAGTAAATATTTACAATTTAGTGTAGTTCAGACAATGTTTTCTATGGAGTGGTATGGTCGATTTGCTTGAGATTTTCGGCAATGTTAGTCGAATGGTACATTCCTTCAGTTGGCGTAGCACCTGAATACTAACTTGTCAGTTTCACTCCCCCGAACAAGTCCATAATATGTCCTTAAAGTGTTGGTTTACATTTCTCATTAGTCATTGGAGCATACAGTGGTTATAAAGGATAATGATTTTCTCCTTCAAATTGATCGTTTGAAATTGAGATTTTTTTTAATTCATGAATGAAGTGCCTCCTTAATGAAACACTACTAACCTTACTCTTTTTGCCAATATCAAAAGCAGCGAATATCCTGGTGAGACCATATACATCAATAGCTTTCCATAGAACAGGGAAGGTGATTGGCAGCAATGGCAATATCGCATCCAGCTACAAGGAACAAATCGGCATGATATACAAGAAGATTTACAGTAAGGAGACCATAGAATCTACTTTTTATATAGCATGGAAGGGGGGGGGGGGGGGGGGGGGGTGGGGTAGGTAATGGCATCTAAATGCAAGGAATGCATCCACATAATACAAAATCTCTTTAGCTTGCTGAAAAACAGGGAAGGTGACTGAAAGCAACAACAATACACTGTCCAACAGCTGTAAACAAGTCAACATGATATACAATCTCACACAAAATGAGCTCTCTATAAAATGTAGTTTCATTGATTAAAACATCATAAAGTTAATTTAAATTGATTATGAAACAATTTTATAATGATTTATAAGACTTCTCTTAAAGGCCCACTTAATTTTCGAGTCACCGATTATTATTTTTTATTGTGCCTTGATATACGGTTTTAATAACCATCTATGCCATTAAATATGATTAAAATACATGTACTATAATTCATCATCATTTGGAATGTCTGTGTCTCATTAGGTGCCCAAAGAGTAATAGAAAATAGCTGAAATAATAAAATAATTTCCCCCCTTTGGCTCCCAGAATGCAACAGAATTCAAACTAAAGATATATTTTCAATGGAAGGGGAATAACCATATATCTAAATATATGGAGTTATTCCCCTTCCATTGAAAAAATTTTACTTTGTGCACAAACTTGATCACAGAACAGACGCCAGTCTCTCAATAAAAATAACATATTTACAGTTTCTTACATCGAATAAATTTAAAATACAATGTTTTGGAGCTTCCTCTTTCAAATGGTAAATAGTATGGCATATATTTTATATAATGTTATCTGGGGGGTTCGAAAATTAAGTGGGCATTTAATACTACTTCACCATATGTAGTCCAAGTTTAATTTGACTTAAACCAGCTTGTAATATTGGTTGTTCACAATGTTGGTTTACATCGAGGGGTCTGTTCCATTACTCTCCTGCAACAGAGTTTACACCCAGACACTTGAGTGGGATATTTCGTCAAATGTAATCAACTTTATCTTACATTTCGACATAGGATGCTATATTTGTCAGAAAAAGCTATATCTTAGAGTCATAATGATGAATTAGTATCTCAATTTGATGTTAAATATGTATAGATAATGCTATATAATAACGTTTGTTCATGTTGGTAAAATAAGAAATCCCTCTTTGATTTAAAGATACATATGTTAACACACCTAACTTACTATTTCTTTGGATATTTAATTCGAGTGAAAGAACCCACCCATCAAAGCTCAAAGTGATCAGATATCGATTTTTGAAATCTGTTATTTTTCATCACCAGCAACATTTGGCGGCCTGGCAAATATTTGATGAGCCAACCAACATACTCTTGATAACAATTTGCATTGAACAAAATGTTTTATATATAACACGTTTTAGAAAATTCTATACTTGAGTTGACAGTTGTTAGCATTATTTTTTGGTAATTAACCCTTTACCCAACAAACCGGCCAAAACCGGCCAAATAAAGCTTCAACAGCCTAAAATATCTTCGGTCTGTCTCAATAGAACCATACAAATATGGATATCATTGAAACCGGCTCCTTGACCACATTGTGATAGTTACAGTTATGCCCTGTGCCAATGCATTCTCTTATATATGCGAGTCGACCATAGGTCGCCTCGCATATATAAGAGAATGCATTGGCCTAAAAAAAATCTTTTTTTAACACTTTTTACCATTTTTTCTTACATTCTTTAACAATTTTATAATTTTTAATGTGTTAAGCCAATGCATTCTCTTATATATGCGAGGCGACCTATGGTCGACTCGCATATATAAGAGAATGCATTGGCACAGGGTATAACTATAACCATCACAATGGGCCGTTCTGTTGGGTAAAGGGTTAATGGATTCTGATAACTAAAGCGTCTTTTGAAGAAATGTTGTTGTTGTTGGAATCTGATGATATGGCAGGGACCATCAAATCGGATTGTGTACATTGAACAATTCCATGTAGAGTTCAGAACATTTTTTATATCTTCTACTGAATAAATTATTTACTGGGCTAATAGTCACATTTTATATCTTCTACGGAATAAACGTTTGCCATGACTACACCATTTCATGGATGTTTACAAATAGGTTTTGAGTTGTAAGACTACACCATTTCACGGATGTTTACATGTAGGTTTTGCGCTGCTGTTTGCCAGAATACAAAAAAAAATTCAATTTTGGAGAAAAAAATATTTTCATTTGCCAAATTGACAACTGACTTTTTAATTCCTCAAGAAAGTTGAAAAAATATTAGTCACTCAACTCAAGGGAACCCTTACAATTAACTAAGTATATGATGTGCTGTACATTTTTCCAGAATTGAAAATATAATTAAGATTGTAACAACTTTATAGAATTGTTGTGAAATTTTATTCCACGCACTTCTGACCATTCTATACTTTAGAAAGATCCCTAAAAGGGTCTGAAACTCGTCGAATAAAATTTCATAAAGGTATTACAATCTTATTTATACTAATAATTAGTGGTGCTTTATGTTAGGAAAAGGAAACACGTCTATGCAGATCAATGTTGCAGAAACTGATAGAACTTTAGCAACTTTTAAAAGAATTTGGCAAAAAATATTTCATTTGACATAACATTTGGCAAAAGTAAATTTCGGGGCAGAGTGGACCGTATTTACAAGTCATCCATCTGCCGGAGCGGAGCCTGTTTACAAGTCATCCATCTGCAAGGGACAAATCGACATAAGGCTATTTTGTAACAAGAGCATCGCTAAGGCATGTAAAAATACAGGCCGTATAAATCTGAGAATCAGAATCATGATTCTTATTGTGATTCTCGTAAAAAAAATTATTACCTGTAAAAACGCTATGTTTTGATTCTCGCAAAATTTTATGGATTTTAAGGCCTAAAAATATGCCGTTTAGCCATTTTGAATTGAACTACTGCAAAATACAATAACAATTTGAGCTGACAGAGAATATCGGATATACCCCTAATTTCAATACCAAATTGCGGTCAAATTCAAAGTGGAAAAAGGACTGTAACTCATGTAAATATAATTGGACGAAACCCATATACAAACTTGGCCTGAAGTTTTAGCTGGGAAACATAGATACCAGCTTTGGTTCAAATCAAATAATCCCAACTGGAGTTATCGGTTGGAAACCATAAACGTTAAAGGACTGTAACTCATGTAAAAATAATTGGAGAAAACCCATATTTGAAATTGGCCTGTATTTTTAGCTGGGAAAGACACATACCAACATTGGTTCAGATCAAAGAATCCAAACTGGAGTTATCGGTCGGAAACCAAAAACGTTAAATGATGGTAAAATTCTAAGTCGAAAAAGGGCTGTAACTCATGTAAAAATAATTGGACGGAACCCATATTCGAACTTGGCCTGTATATTTAGCTGGGAAATACACATAACAACAGACAAATAATCCAAACTGGAGTCGGAAACTAAAAATGTTACTGATTACATAATACAACGTTTTTTCGAAATCATTCTGATAGTAAGCCTTGTTTCTATTTTTATTAAATCATTCTGATAGTAAGCCTTGTTTCTATTTTTATTCTTGATATCATAACTCAAAGCTGAAAATCTCCAGCTATTTTAACTCTTCCATGACTGGAGCTTCCTGAAATTTTAGGAAAACCATAGGGAGCCTTGCATATTTATGAGAATGCATTGGCATAACAATATTTACCTTGACCTTGTAAGCCAGTGCATTCTCTTATAAATGCGAGGCTCCCTATGGGAGACTAACATATACAAGAGAATGCACTGGCCCATCTTTAATGCTGCACCAGCGCAACTCCTGTAATGAAAGGGTTAATGGGCTAATTCTACCAAAAACAGCAGAAATATCACGAAACAGATGAAAAACAAATGCTAAAACACAGACATTTTTATTTTTTTGTATCATTGTTTATTCGATGATTTAATTTAAACATTGCATGATTCCTTAGTAACACAATACGAGTATATTCTTACCTGTAGTGTTATTATATGCTCAGTCCAGTGTCCTCTCTGGCCAGTAACAAATATGTATCGTAGTATGTTAATAACAAGAAGGACAACCTAAAACGGGCAAATAATACAATTACTCAATACAAAGATTTATTTTCAAATTCTCTCAGAATATGTATATAGGATTCAAATTCGCTCAGAATATGTATATAGGATTCAAATTCTCTCAGAATATGTATAAAGGATTCAAATTCTCTCAGAATATGTATATAGGATTCAAATTCGCTCAGAATATGTATATAGGATTCAAATTCGCTCAGAATACGTATATATGATTCAAATTCGCTCAGAATATGTATATAGGATTCAAATTCGCTTAGAATATGTATAAAGGATTCAAATTCTGATGCTGTTACGAGTAACCACAAGGAACATGCCCAAAGATTTTATCACCGATAAAAGGATATCATTACATAGCATGTAATGTCAATGAAACTGTAGCTTAACTTGGAATGGTGATAATTTTATGTGTTACAATCAATAGAGCAATTAGGAATTCGCAATGTTTAAATGTCTAAGTAATACCAGATGTCAACATGAAGAGATATATATATAAAGTAAAATAATGTTTTTCAATGAAATTTGGAACAATTTGATGGCTCCCATCTAAAGGTCACCCGAGTAACCATATGAAGTTTGGTGACCATCGTTGGTGACCATCATATGAGGGATGTGGTCTGCAGGTGTGCCAAAGGATTAAATCAAGCAAAAAGTTAAATCCAAGATTGCTGCCAGCAGCCATGTTTTTAATTGAAAATTGTTCAAATTCAATATCTAGAATTTAGAGGTGATCCCAAACAAGCCAGTAAATTTTCAAAACAATTCTCCAATGAATGAGGGGTACAGGGTTTGTCGATGGATTCAAATTTGAAATCCAAGATGGCTGCTGGTGGCCATGTTTTAACAAATTTAGGTTAAAATATGAGGCTCCCATCTAGAGGTCACCCCAAAGATCCATATGAAGTTTGGTGACAATCGGAAGTGAGATGAGGGCTGAAGGGTTTGCTGATGGATTCAAATTTGAAATCCAAGATGGTTGCTGGTGGCCATGTTTTTTAACGAAATTCGGTCCCATCTAGAGGTCACCCAAAGTTCCATCTGAAGTTTGGTGATGATCGAATGAGGGATGTGGACTGTATGGTGTGCCAAAGGATTTAGTCCTGCGAAGAGTAAAATCCAAGATGGCCGCTGGCAGCCTCGTTTTTCTGCCGAATGACCCCAAATGACTCATTCCCATTTGCATGTCAATGTTAACATCCGTGACAAATTTCATGATGATCTGACAAAAGGTATGACCTGTAGCCTGTGTCAAAGGATTTAGTCATACAAAGAGAAAAATCCAAGATGGCTGCTGGCGGCCATGTTTTTTGGCCGAATGACCCCAAAATGACTCGTTCCCATCTACATGTTAATGTCAACAGCCATGACAAATTTCATAATGATCTGACCAAAGGTACGACCTGCAGTCTGTGCTAATGGAAATTGTTGGCAGACATCTCCACACACACAAACACACACACACGCACACATGGACGATGGATACCAAGCCATGGCCATAGCTCAAACTTTACAAGTAAAGTTGAGCTAAAAATCAATAATGATTTCCTTATCACAACCAAATAGGAAGTAAAGACACTTCAAAAAAATATAGTTCCATTTTAAATGTCTTTTCATGTTGACAAAATGGTTCAACCACCCTTATCACACATGTTGACCTCACAGTCAACACCAAATAACCGACCATAAATCAAATATCATAATTATATTCTAATTAACTAAATAATAAATTTCTGGCATTGATATAGACATCATCGCGCTAAGCTCTTACATCATTACATGTGCCGATATTGGCCCGATAATACATGTGTGTCTTACTAAAAAATATGAGACCAGGTTTAGGGGGTAATTGTGTGATAAATAAGGGATCATATATACCAAGACAGTCGGCAGGAAGATTCTTTGTATATAGATGGTGCACACACGAAACCTCTCGTTCTGTAACACAGTTGCAGGTCGATTGTTGGAATCTAGGAACAAGGTGCTGGAAGAGATTAACCATGGATGTCAGCAACAAACCGACTCAACAACAATGGCAAGATGGAGCTACAGAAATGCCCTATGTAATCGACTCCTTAAACACAGCAGAATTATGGGTAACTTTTCAGGATTTAGTCGGAAATATGGCTTGTTCCCATTCATCGGAAAGCTCTCAGTGAGAGCTTTCCGATGAATGCGTTGCATTGAAATTAGATGCAATAACACCAAGACGTTCAGATGGCTATGATGTGTCCATTATGTTGTCTGCATTAATGCACACAATGCAACATAAAGTGTAACACATACCGTAGATCACCTTTGTAGAAAGTTGAGATATAGCGGATCTACAATGTGTTCTCAGTTTATTGGCCCATTCAAATCGACACTATAATAAGACAAATTCTTTTTATTACACGATCCTACCCTTATTCCATTCAATAAACCCATTCTATAAATAGAGGATATGAAATGAGTGTTTCTCTCATATGATATTTATGAAACGAGTATAAGAATTTTCAGTTTTCTCGAGCCTCCGGCGAGAGAAAACTGAAAATTCGTGACGAGTTTCATAAATATCATATGAGAGAAACACGAATTACATATTCTATTTATCATATGACACCGATAAATTGATTATGATGTCCAAAACGCACACAAATCACTAAATAGCTATATGACATCGGCAGCAAAAGGTTAATGTGACGTCACTTCATTGCACCGGAAGCCCAATTACACCTGGTGAACTAGCAGAAATAATATGCACGCGAAGATATAGTGCGCTATTCTGTTCTCAGTTTGTGACATTATATCGTATGTTTATTAGATAAATACGAATTACATATTCTATTTATCGTATAACAATGTCCAAAACTATATATTTCAAGATTATAATTGCGAGAATTTCGGCATCGCGTTGATTGACGCGCACGAATTTGACCTGCATTTAGTTAGAGATGCGGCTCGGCCCAGGCTGCCATTCAGCCAATCAGAACACACTTTTTGTCAACAAACCAATCAAATTATCGGAAGGTGATATGAACTAGTAATTCATATGAAATTGATTTATGACATAGTAAACAACGTAAATACTGATTGAGTCATATGATAAATTGTGATATGAAACGTTATTTGTATAATAGGAATTAGTGCTAGATGATATTTGATTTCTGGTTTGTCGTCTGTTTACATTATAATAATAATAATAATAATAACAATAATAATATATAGCATTTGTATAGCGCTTCATCCCTGGTGTAGCTCGAAGCGCTTGGGACTCTATATGCAGGTTATATACATGTACAGACATTAGAATATTTACTAGCAATGGATACGGAGAAAGATGCAATGTTGCTATCTACGGCTAGTTGTGTGCGGGTAAATATTGAACAGGTGCGTCTTAAGTCGTTGCTTGAAGATGTCGATAGAGTGCGGACGACGAATGTCGAGAGGGATGGACACTTGGACACTTGGTGCGGCGTGTGTAAACAGACGACGTTCAATTTTCTTATATTTACCCATGTGCACAGCCAGAAGCTGTTTTTCCTTTGAACGGAGGTTATCACAGCCTGGTACATACAACGTAAGAATGTCCGAGATATATGCTGGTGCAGATGAATTAAAGTAACGATAGCAGAACGTTGCTAACTTGAAATCAATTCGCGCGCTAGGTCTCAAAATACTATGGCTTCCAATATTTTTCCAACAAACTATAAAGAATGACGAATTTGAAAAGTTGTCTCATTAAATATATGCCATTAAATATGCCAAAGAGCCTTTATTTATCTGGGACTTTTTCTTTACATGGGCAAACAACGCATAGTTACGTGAAACGTCATCGCATTTCACATCCCATTTGTTAATTTAAGTATGTTTTGGCAAGGTTTTGGATCATGTAATAAAAAAAATCTACAACTCGTCTCCAGTTTATAGCGTAATTTACAAAACTCGTCCAGTAAATCAGGTCTTATTTACTCGACTCGTTTTGTAAATTCCGCTATAAACTGGGGACGAGTTGTAGATTCTCTATATCTCAACTTTCTACAAAAGTAATCTAGAACATATGTGACCCGCCATATCAAACCCAGTCGGAAGACGGGATTTATTTTACCCTGTGCCAATGCATTCTCTTATATATGCGAGTCGACCATAGGTCGCCTCGCATATATAAGAGAATGCATTGGCCTAACAATTTTTTACAATTTTAATAATTTGTTCTTGTATTCTTTAACAATTTTATAATTTCACCCATACAGAGCCCCAGACAAACATGAGCAGACGACACTCTTCTATATGCTTCTATATATGTGTGGGGCTCCCTGCAGGGTAATGGATGTTTTTTATTTTATGTCCTAAAAATTGTAAGAAACATTTATTTAAAAAACATGATAAAAAATTGTTAGGCCAATGCATTCTCTTATATATGCGAGGCGACCTATGGTTGACTCGCATATATAAGAGAATGCATTGGCACAGGGTAAAAAAAAATCCCGACTTCCGACTGGATTTGATATGGCGGGTCACATATGGGCAAGATGTAATCAAAAATAATCAACAAGAGCATCACTTGGGTGTGGCAAAAATATGCCGTGGTAATTCCAACAAAGGGCCATAACTATGGTGAAAATGGGTGGGTGGAACCCACATTCAAACTTGACCTGTATTTTGGACTAATAAACCCACATACAAATTTCATTCCATCCAGAAATTGAACTTGACCTGTATTTTCTGCCAGTAAAAGCACATAGCAAATTTCATTCTAGTTAGTTCAGACTAAAGTTATCAACTGGAAACAAAAGATTCACATATATAAGAGAATGCACTGGTGCATGATCTTTAATCCTACAACAGCGCAGCCCCCGTCGTCAAAGGGTTCAGAAATATATGTTCATAAACTCACGTCAGATTATCAATGTATGGCGTTTCGAGAAGGATGAATGCCTTGGTCGGAAGAGGCGTCCTTCCTTGTGGTAGCAAGAATCTATCATCAGGTGAGTCCATTTCAGGAGCGTACATGTCGTCTTTGTTCAGAAAGATCTCTGTCTGGGTTTCATCTGGTTCCTAGTAAATATATGTAAAACTGTGGTGATTAACCCTTCCTTGACTGGAGCTTCCTGAAATATTGCGAAAACCGTGTGCCAATGCATTCTCTTATATCTGGAGTCTCCCATAGGCAGCCTCACACCTTGTTAGCCAGTGCAATCTCTTATATATGCGAGGCTCACTTTCTCTACTAAAGCATCGTTGACAAGTAGTTATCCCATAGGAAATGTTCAGATAATAAATTCAACCCTTTCTATACTAAAGCATCATTGACAAGTAGTTATCCCATAGGAAATATTCAGGTAATAAGTTTAACTCTTTCTATACTAAAGCATCATTGATGAGTCCCCAATGACGGCTTAAACTAAGCCGTGGGGGTTTATTACACACGATGAAACTACGGAGTTGACTTTACCAGCTTGCCTTGGTGCGACTTCCGAATCCATTCTATTCAAAACTAAATAAAATAATTGAATATATGGCAGTTTGTTTTCACTGGGGATTAATAATTGGTAGTTATTCCATAGGAAATGTTCAGATAATAAGTTCAACCCTTTCTATACCAAAGCATCATTGCTGAGTAGTTATCCCATAGGAAATGTTCAGATAATAAGTTCAACCCTTTCTATACCAAAGCATCATTGATGAGTAGTTATCCCACAGTAAATGTTCAGGTAATAAGTTTAACCCTTTCTATATTAAAGCATCATTGATGAGTAGTTATCATAAGGAAATGTTCAGAAAATAAGTTTATCCCTTTCTATACTAAAGCATCATTGATGAGTATTTAACCCATAGGAAATGTTCAGATAATAAGTTTAACCCTTTCTATACTAAAGCATCATTGATGAGTAGTTATCCCATAGGGAATGTTCAGATAATAAGTTTAACATTTCTACACTAAAGCCTCATTGGGTAGCAGGAAGACAGCCCAATAGGGCTAGGCTACCCCCGACAATATACTGCTTTACCTTATTATGTATTTCTGCCATTGTATAATTCACGTATATTGTAAAAAAATTATCCTATCCTAATTATCCTTGGTGAGTAGTTATCCCATAGGAAATGTTCAGATAATAAGTTCAACCCATTCTATACTAAAGCATCATTGATGATTAGTTACCCCATATAGTCCAGAAGATCGACCCCAAGAAATAACAAATGTTGCTCATTTTGACGGACAAGTGCTATCCAGTCTAATTTTGTAGTAAAATATATGTAGATTGCGAAAATCCATGATAGCAGTGGTGAATCTGTAGCTTAATTGGCAAAAAACATGTTTGTATTGACCTACCCGACGACCGAAAATAGAAGAATTTTCCGGCGACGTCATAGTACTACTAGTATTCCAGGAGCTAATATTGGTACCCTTGGACCGCCTGGGACTTAACTTCTCCCCACTCATTTTGTTCCTTATTATGTCCTTCAATTTTAAAGTAATGTTAACAAGAAAACAAAGTAGCCATATAGACTCCAGACAAAATGGCGTCCATCATGGCCGCTGTTTTTCAGACCAGACTCTAAGTCAGTTTTATGCAAATTATAGCGGTAAAAATCTTGTAAAATGTATACAAATGTATATATTTTCGTGAAGGTAAGACATAATGTGACTTTTTTGGGGCAAAATTGAAACTCACCATCCAAGATGGCCACCAAAATGGCCACCGGAAGTTGAAAATATTACTTTCTATTACAAATATCTTCTAGATCGATTCATGCTGTTTGGAACTGGTTGAGTAATGTGACTTTATTTTGTATTTTGTATATTAAATGATCATTGGGGCAATTTAATATGTACTTTTTGGGGTCCTAACCCCTTCCGTTCCCTCAAAAATATGAATTTACAGAATGCGGTATAAAATTTCACCAAAAAAAAATCACAATTGGGATTCTAGTCATATTTTAACAAGAAATGAACATAACGTTGTAATGTAAGTGATGCATATGATTACCTATGAATATTCCAACTCAATGGACCCAAAATTCTTACTTTGGCTCAAAATGGCCACCAAAATGGCCGCCAACATATGGAAAATAGTAAATATTGCCCCAGCATGTCCTGCAATCGATTACAAGTTGTGGATGATGTACAAAATTGGCTATTCTGCCTTCTATACATTGAATACTAACATGTCTGATGTACTATGGTTAATTGTTAATATTGTCACCACTGACATCACCAAAAATATTGGACTTTTCTCTCAAAAACTTGACTTAAATATTGGCAAAAATTTACTTTTCATGTTTGGACTATTTTTTGAAGGTGTTTATTGTTTTGGTCTATCTTAAATGTGTCACACTGCGGTATTTATAGACCAAATTGTTCGCCCGATTTTGGCAGAACTGTATACTCTCATTAAGTAGACATGGATAAACTTTTTATATGCAGCCTGTGTCAGGGAGGACGCAGTTATATAGGAGTGGGTGTAATATAGTGTGTCATGTTGACGTATTTCTCGATGGGTTAATATATAATGCTAATTATGGTCTGAAATGACTAATATCGAGATTTCTGGTGACCATTCAACATTTGATACCATTTGATGTCCCGATGGGGCATATTCTTGGAGTTCTGACATGTCACGAAGCTTCGGTACATGTCACGAAGCTTCAGTACATAGGATGAAAAACCGCCACAGATTTGGGGTTAATGATGCAAGGTCACATTTTTTGCCCAGATTTCGACAGAACTAAATACTTTCATTAAGTAGACATGGATAAACGTCTTGTATGTAGCACTGTGTCAGGGCTGAAGCAGTTATATAGGGTGGGTGTAATACATGTATAGTGTGTCATTTTGACATAATTACACCATGGATTAATATATATTTCTATGATAGTTACGATCTGAAATGACTGATATCGAAGTTTATGGTGACCATTCAACGTTTGATGCCATTTGACGGTACGTGTCACGAAGCTTCGGTAAATTGGATGAAAAATCGCCACAGATTTGGGGTTAACAATGCGAGGTCACATTTTTCACCAGATTTTGACGGAACTGTATAGTCTCATTAAGTAGACATCGATAATCTTCTTACATGTAGCCCTGTGTCAGAGAGGGAGCAGTTATATAGGGGTGGGTGTAATATAGTGTGTCATTATGACATATTCCTCGATGGGTTAATATCGATGCTAATTATGATCTGAAATTATTAATATCCGGGTTTCTGGTCACCATTCAACGTTTGTTATCGGTGCCATATGATGTCCTGTGGTGGTATATTCCTGGAGTTCTGACACGTCACGAAGCTTCGGTACATGGCACGAAGCTTCGGTAGATTGGATGAAAAACCGCCACAGGTTTGGGTTTAAGAATACATTGTAATTTATTTTTTTTTGCCACAGCGCTGGGGGTAGTCCAAGTCTTCTTGTACTAAAACCAGCTAAGATATTGGGATGGCGATTTGCTGTTTTTAGTCCAAGCCCGCTTGCATACCAATCCTATCACACGAGTTACGCCCACGATCTGTGGCGGGAATCTGTGGTGTATTTTACTCGATTTACCTAATGAATCAATACATGATGCTATATACATCGGAAAGAGAGACATCTTATGGTCATAATGGTGTATAATAATCTAACTTTCATGTTAAATTACGCATAGAATATTCCGGTTGATTGTCACCAACATCGCTGTTTTTTCTGTTTGTTTACTTAACTGAAAGCCGAACTCAGGTTCCGAAGAACTTCGGCATTGTCCGGTGTTTGTTCTGAGTATTCTAGTTTCCGTTTCTATATATAGCGCGGGGTTTTCTGAACAAAATAGCGAAACCCGATCGCCGCAAAGTCCAGTTTCCAATGTGCTTTGAGAACAATTCCCGCACTAAAAACTTAATGACATAATGGAGGATCAGAAAGGTAGTTTTGTTGACAATTTTCGCAAGCAACTTGTCAAAATTGGAGCAAATTAGAACTCTTGTGTCTGACTTGCCATGCGTGTGATTTTCATCCATGTGCATTTTGACTTTTGTGTTGATAAAATAATCGGAGAACCGAATCACACAGTTTCGAAATATAGTTCTTCCGTTTTAGTGGGACTTTTCAAACTTAAGGTTAAAAATTTATACAAATTTTGTTTGATTTTTTGTGTGCTTAACAAGAGTAGTATATTGCTCTGTTCGCTTAGTATATATCTTAATTTCGCTGAAGTCCACCAAATGTGTGAAATGTAGCACCATATTATTTATTCTAATGGTCGTTGTGTTTACACTGTTTTAAACTTTGAGAGGATTGTAATTCCCCGTAATTTATTTAATGTATTACATTTATATCTTCAATGTTTAATTAATCTATTTATTTTTTATTTATTGACACACATAATTACGATTACAATGGAGAATTCATCGTAATTTGCGTGGTCAGTCGAAAATCTACGGAATATTTTCAACGGAAAATGCCGAACACAGTTCGCGAGGTCAACTGAGTTCGCATACTTTTAAAAATTTGTAAACATTGCGGTAAATGTCTCTTTTCGCATTAAATTACCGCTTTCAATTCACAACTGATGTGGGTTTCAGATCAAATAGCATGTCTTCTGCGGAAAATATCCGTTTATTGTCGCAATTGTGATATTTTATTTCATATAATTGTGGTTTTATTTGAGCGGGTCACAAACGCTTAAGTCGTGTCATAAGAATGCATGGGCCTGGAACTCGGACTCGGACTCCATCCCAATATCTTAGCCGGTTTTAGTACGAGAAGACTTGGACTACGCTGGGGGATAAGTACCCAGGGCCACATGATGATTCTTATTTCGATATTACTGTATACTGTTATTAATAACGACACACCTTGATTAACATCATGTTGAATGAAGCAGTCACAGTATACTTTTCTATTATTGAACATTTAACTTGAATGTCCCGAATAATTGGTACATCCGTGTTTTTGTTTCGACGCCGACTGTATGCATACATCTGATTTAAATATAGTAATATATGAATAATAATTAATGTACCGAAGCTTCGTATCTATAGGTTACAAACACCTAATTATTTTCCATAGATGACAGTGTTAACTAAAAGTCCCGCCGGCCATTGGTTAAGCCTATTTGAACTTCAAGTGGTCAATTTTTCCTTAGAACGTCATCCGTTGCACCAGTATGTGACAACAAACGCTCCCTTTTCGGTATTTTTTTCAAACGATAATCTTGCATATCCACAACTACCCCATTTACTGCACATAAATCAGCAGCATAATATCATAACCCCTTCCATATTTCCCTCAATGATAATCAACCAATCAGCAGCCAGATTTTTTTGTTATGCTGACTCGAGTTTCCCTACACAAATTCAAGAAGCGTAACTCTATATAATTAGTTGCTTGTAACATATTGTAAAGAAAATCGAACTTTGATCGTGTAAACCGCGCCAATTTTACAAAAAACAGCTTTACTGTGATACGATAGAATCATAGGAGTCATTGGACATCCTATTATCTCCCAGTGGTCCTTTAACCCACATACCCCGTTTTAAAATTTATTTGGGTAAGAAATAACACCGATACTCTATTCCTGATAACTCTGGAAGCACAGTTTAGTAGAAAGATACTAATGTCTCATGTCATGCTTGTCATATACATATATACTGCACAGTGCTGCACAGTGTCGCATGCCCCATGTCCATCCACTCTCTAATGGGAATATTATGACCACAAATGTGATCACACCCAAAATTCTGGGTTTTTCATCATAATTTAATTTGTAAAATCCGACTCGCGTGCACAACGCACAGGATAGAAAGGCATATGTATAAGTTTTGAAAACTAGTTACGTATATCTACCATACGCCTTAAGAAATTGATCTAATTTTGAACAGTACAATGTTTAATTGGATTTGAATTAGACCCCCCTCAACTTAGAAAACAAGTAGAAACCTTCTTAAATCCATTTAAAAACATTGTAGAAGACAAGTTGTAAATTATTTAACACTATTAAAATAATTAATGGCGAATTTAACCATTAAAATCATACTAAGATGAAAAAATGGTTGCAATTTGGACGATTTTGCGTAAAAAAAAAAAAAAAAATGGTAAATTTTTTTTTAAAAATTGAAATTCTTCAATTTTTTTAGCACGATTAGTTATTTAACATTATTAACACAATTACTATTCAACTTAATCACCAAAATCATACTAAAATTAAATTGTTACAAAATGGAAGAAAAAAATTTGGGCTAAAAACGTAGAAAAATGCCCAAAAAATCGCAAAAACCAAAGAAGGCTACAAATTTGTTCTTGCTATCATAATTTTTCTTCATTACCATACCTAGAACATTAAAAATAACATGGTCGCAGCTTGTCCGTCAAAATGAGCAACAGTACCTCCCGATCTCCTGGACTAATAGGGAATGTTCAGATAATAAGTTTAACCCTTTCTATACTAAAGCATCATTGATGAGTAGTTATCCCACAGGAAATGTTCAGATAATAAGCTTAACCATTTCTATACTAAAGCATCATTGATGAGTATTTATCCCATAGGGAATGTTCAGGTAATAAGTTTAACACTTTCTATACTAAAGCATCATTGACGAGTATTCATCCTATAGGGAATGTTCAGATAATAAGTTTAACCCTTTCTATACTAAAGCGTCATTGATGAGTAGTTATCACATAGGAAATGTTCAGATAATAAGTTTAACCCTTTCTATACTAAAGCATCATTGATGAGTAGTTATCCCATAATAAATGTTCAGGTAATAAGTTTAACACTTTCTGTACTAAAGCGTCATTGATGAGTAGTTATCCCATAATAAATGTTCAGCTAATAAGTTTAACGCTTTCTGTACTAAAGCATCATTGATGAGTAGTTATCCCATAGGAAATGTTCAGATAATAAGTTTAACTCTTTCTGTACTAAAGCACCATTGATGAGTAGTTATCCCATAATAAATGTTCAGATAATAAGTTTAACGCTTTCTGTACTAAAGCATCATTGATGAGTAGTTATCCCATAAGATATGTTCAGATAATAACTTCAACAAACGACCATACTACATGTATGTCATTTGTTGAACTTATTATCTGAATATTTCCCTCCAATAAATACGACTGTTTCTGCACTTGTATTATCGGTTGTCTACTTATTTTTCAGGAAAACCCCTCCAGATGAAGAATAGACCATTCCAATGTTTACTTTTATATTCCATTCTGCAAAGAAAGAGTTAAATTCTAACCTCTAGTTCTCTACATTTGCCTGGTGCTGTATATCCCGGTCTCATTATGATGATGTCACCCTTCACCAGCAGTACTGTGGGAAGGTTTGTTATCTCTCCGTCTCGTATTGTCCACTGTAGAGACACACACGGCGATAGTGGGGCATATAGATTTGGGTAGTTTGTCTGACTCCATGGATTAAATTGACTGCACTCTGAAACCATAAAATAACATACATGTCGTCAACTGGGCGCTATAATGTTCTACCTTTATGTCCATATGTGACCCGCCATATCAAATCCAGTCGGATGTTTTTACCCTGTGCCAATGCATTCTCTTATATATGCGAGTCGATCATAGGTCGCCTCGCATATATAAGAGAATGCATTGGCATAACAATTTTTTATCATTTTTTTTAAATAAATGTTTCTTACAATTTTTAGGACATAAAATAAAAAAACATCCATTACTCTGCAGGGAGCCCCACACATATATAGAAGCACATAGAAGAGTGTCGTCTGCTCATGTTTGTCTGGGGCTCTGTATGGGTGAAATTATAAAATTGTTAAAGAATACAAGAACAAATTATTAAAATTGTAAAAAATTGTAAAGCCAATGCATTCTCTTATATATGCGAGGCGACCTATGGTCGACTCGCATATATAAGAGAATGCATTGGCACAGGGTAAAAAAATCCTGACTTCCGACTGGATTTGATATGGCGGGTCACATATTGGTGGGAAAATGAGACATACGTGCCATTTAGATTCATCTCGCCGAGATCTGTAGACAGCCACCAAGAAAGCCTGTCCATGACGTGTCACATGCTCACAATAATGGTATGAAGATTCAAATAGTGTCAAATATTAAGTGCTAGAGTGTTCTATGTCTACAAGGACCAATGATATACCATTGTGGTATCACGTGATCACAAAATTTCTAATTTTCCTTCTCCAGAGTTTTAATCCCCCCCCCCCCCCCCCCCCCCCCCCGGATGTAGAATCCCAAAAAACAACTTTATTAGGGCCAAATGTTACATGTCTTTAAACAGTGGCAAGATTGTTGGATTTTAGCCACTATTACATCCTTTATTTTAATATTGTCACTAACATGTGACTGAAATACGAAAAAGCCACTGTAGCACTGATGCACAAGTGCACTTTTGTCCACAAAAATATCTATCTCCAAACACGTTTAAACAAAATGCAAGCATAATATTGGCATTTAATGCAAGAAAATTCATATTTAGTATTATTTCGACACCACCAACCAAACTAAATTAACATACAACTAAACTAATGCTCTGGTATATGAGAACCATGTGGTCACATTTCAAACTCAATTTCCCACAAAAAGAGGAAATGTGACATAGAACATTATATCACTCAGCCGACGATGTGACATAGAACATCATAGCACTCATAGAACATATAGCACTGAGCCGACGATGTGTGTAGGATACATAGAACATTAAAGCACTCAGCCGACGATGTGTGTTGGATACGTTAACCCTGTCTGTCAGATTGATTCTCCCATAGGGGCTGCGAAACATTCGAGATTTGGTTTGATTCACAACTTATTTGATCTGCTTCAAAAACCTTTGACAGGGATTCGGGCTGTATCAAATCTTTTAGTTGGTCCTGCAAAGTGAGCATAAATTGTTAGCATATCTAATAGCCCTCAAAATTAGTCATGGCATTCAGCAGTGACCTAGTAATTGCAGGTAATCATCACTTTTTGCCACAGCATTATATTATGTGATATTACGCTCCGTGAAAGAGTGGCCTAATAATTAATATATAGTGCTATATCATGCACAGTGTTCGTGCTGGACTGAAAAATCTTCTGGCCAAAAAAATTGGCCAACTGAAATTTTTAGTGGCCAAATAAAAAAACAATTGGCCAAATGCTTTTTAGCCAAATTCAAAAAAACTTTAGCCAAATTAAATCCTCATTTTCTGGGCTCACAATTGAAGACTAAATTATATTTTTTAAATATATAACTCTCTGACTCTATCTTGCGTCGCTGACACCATGTTCGCGAACTAATCAAGTAATGGGGTGTGTTAATTGTCATCGTTATTTTCACCGAAATAAAACAACATATCTGTTGCTTGTTATTGTAAGGTGTTGAATACCTATTGATGTATTAAAGGTACTCAATCCGTAAAGAGGGTCCCCATCTCAACAGATTCCAACAACAACAATCCGATCAGAGGGTCCTATATTACTATTTCTTTGGCTTTGGGGGTAAAAAATATTTGATTCGAGTCGAGGAACCCATCAAACAAAGGTCAGAGTTATTAGATATTGATTTTTGAAATTTGTTAATTGCTCGAGATGAGTACTAATAACTGCCGTCAATTTGGTAACCTGCTCGAGATTTTACGCCAAAACTCTATTCAAACAGACAAGGATGGATAACTCTATAATCAAGTGGTAATAATAACAAAATTTTGACTGTCTTCTGGGCCAGAAAGAATTCCCGATAATGAAAAATAATAGATTTCTAAAATCGATATCTAACAAATCTGAGCTTTGATGGGTGACTTCCTCGACTCGAATCACATATTTTTGACCCCCGAAGCCATTGAAATAGTAATTGAGAGGAGTTTTATCGGATTGAGTACCTTTAATAACCTTTATGGTGTGAAGCCCGGTTGTTGTTATAAGACGGGAGGCAGTTTACGACACATTAGGTAACTAACATGCCATCGCTGGTACATAGAATTATAGGACAATGCATTTACCTATTTCATCTTATAGACCACCTAATCAACAAAATATATTATAACCAGTGCAGAGTACCTTTGTACTACCATCACCATTCATTCAACGCTCTTCTAACAAAATAAATTTCTCTTTCAAATGGTATATAATATGGCACATATTTTATATAATGTGATCTGGGGTTCGAAAATTAACTGGGCCTTTAACCATAATCAATTCATATATTTAATTGTCTAAAAATGTCTAGTTTTTTTATCGTTCATATTAGGTCAATTTGGCATAGTCTGAACAATCTGTTCATTGCAAACTTAAACGATGAGCTCATGCGAGTTTATTCGCATGACTGACTTTAGATTGGTCTATTGAGTTTAGTACTCAATTTCCGCATTGTATTGTCTCATTGGATTCTCCCATTCAGTTATAAAAATATACATTGGAACGGTCTATTATTCATTTGGAGGGTTGTTCAGGTAATAAAAGCAGACGACAGAAATGCAAAAAGATGATAAAAGAGTAAAATGATTCATATTCATTGGTGGCAAATGTTCAGATAATAAGTTCAACAAACAAACGACTATAGGTTGTAAATATTGATCATCTGCGATACATTGCTTCACTTCATGTTTGAGCATTAACCCTTTCATGACTGGCGCTTCCTGAAATTTTGTGAAAACCCGGTGCCAAAGCACTCTCTTATATAGGCGAGTCTCTCTTAGGGAGCCTCGCATATATAAGAGAATTCATTGGCTTAACATTATTTACCTTGATCTTGTAAGCCAGCTTATTCTCTTATATATGCAAGGCTCCCTATGGGAGACTCGCATATATAAGAGAATGCACTGGCACAGGATCTATAATGATGCACCAGCGCAACTCCCATCGTGAACCTCATGAAAGGGTTAAGGTGTGTATAACATCGTGCATTCTTTGTAGTTATTCCATAAATAATTTATGTTTAGTCGAGCTACAGGCGAGTTAGATCATAAATAATTTATGTTTAGTTGAGCTACAGGCGAGTTAGATCATAAATAATTTATGTTTGGTCGAGCTACAGGCGAGTTAGAACATAACTGATTTGAGTCAATTGAAAATTTGATTAATTGAGGTAAAGCATCAGTGATCATGATAACAATGCAACACTTTTCTCTTTTATAATTTTCATTTAAAAGTACTCAATCCGATCAGAGGGTCCCCATATCATCAAGATACAACAACAACAACATTTCTTCAAAATACGCTTCAGTTATCAGAATCAATTAATGGCAACAAAATAATGCTAACCACTGTCATCTTTGCTATCAAATTTCCCTAAATGTACATTTTATTGAATGAAATATGGCCGTATTATCACATGAGTATTCATGATATTTAGCCGTATTACCACTTGTTTTTTAGAGTTATCCATCTTCATCTGTAATTTTGACCGAGACCATCCATTTGACGGCGTGTTTCTGGGCCACAAACAATAGAAATAACAACTTCAAAAATTGATATCTGATCACCCTGAGCTTTGATGGGTGGGTTCCTCGACTCGATTAAAATATTTTTAGTAATTTAGGGGTGTTTAATCGGGGCATATGTGGAGGCCTGATTCGCTCAATGCGTAACATGTTGGATAAATACCAAGATGTCTCCCATATTTAATATACTGACCTTTGACCTTCTGCAATGCATTCTTGACTAAATGAATATATTCGTGCTGTTTTAGTTTCCTCTGTCTTAGTGTGAAGTAAATATTTATCACCGAGGAAACGAAGATGAGGAGCGCTTCAACTACCAGCCAGTGTTGGCGCTCAGAATCTGCCCTGAAATTGTCAAGATAGTGCATAGAAAGGTGTGTACGGCCAGGGTTCATATTGTTTAAGGTACTCAATCCGATCAGAGGTCCCCATATTATCAAGTTACAACAACAGCAACATTTCTTCACAATATGCCTTAGTTATCAGAATTGATTAACCCTTTACCCAACAGAACGGCCCTGTGCCAATGCATTCTCTTATATATGCGAGTCGACCATAGGTCGCCTCGCATATATAAGAGAATGCATTGGCTTAACACATTAAAAATTGTTAAAGAATGTAAGAACAAATGGTAAAAAGTGTTAAAAAAAGATTTTTTTTAGGCCAATGCATTCTCTTTTATATGCGAGGCGACCTATGGTCGACTCACATATATAAGATAATGCATTGGCACAGGGTATAACTGTAACTATCACAATGTGGTCAAGGAGCCAGTTCCAATGATATCCATATTTGTATGGTTTTATTGAGACAGACCCAAGATATTTTAGGCTGTTGAAGCTTTATTTGGCCGGTTTTGGCCGGTTTGTTGGGTAAAGGGTTAATTGCAACAAAATAATTATAACCATTGTCAACTACCGGTATGGTTTAACATTTCCCAAAACGTGTTATTTATTAACATGTTGTTCAACGAAATATGGCCGTATTATCACTTGATTATCATGAAATTGGGCCGTATTTGTCGATTGATTTTAGATATCCAACTTCATCCAGGCCAGGCCACAAATAAGTACATATCTCGAAATATAACAATTATCATAAATCGATATCTGATCACTCTGAGCTTTGCTTGACTCGATTAAAATATTTTTTACCACCAAAGCCAAAGAAATAGTAATTTCGGAGCATTAATTCGGATTATGCATCTTTAACCCTTTCATGAGTTCATGACAGGAGCTGCGCTGGTGCAGCATTAAAGATCCTGTGCCAGAATATTCTCTTATACAAATGTATATGTGAGTCTCCTGTACAGAGCCTCGCAAATATAAGTGAATTCTCTGGCTTACAAGGTCACGGTAAAATTGTTAAGCCAATGCATTCTCTTGTATATGCGAGGCTCCCATTGGGAGGCACACATATATAAAAGAATGCATTGGCCCAAGGTTTTCGCAAAATTTCAGGAAGCTCCAGTCATGAAAGGATCAAGTGGATATAGGTGAGTAATGGTGTTGATGTCATATCCATGTGGGTCAAAACATCTGTGTTGTTATGTTGACAAACCGATTACGTATTCTAGATTTCTCATACAATCTCAAACTTTTTTCTACACAACTCAATAAGCTGAAGCTAATGACCTAATAATCAGAATCAGAATGTCAATTGGCCACAACTCCCGAATATTAAAAGCTACTATACTCATTAAAGACTTGAATACTTCAAAGTTATTTTATTGGCATTGTGTTTGTTTATATAATAATGTGGATGCCCGGTTGGTCATTGTTCATCTGGTTGTCGTGAACAACAACTTGTCAACTGGATATCTGTCTATCCATTTCAGTACTAGACTTTAAATCTGAAATGAAAGGGACCATGACACTGTAGCTTAACTTTGTGAAGAAGCTAAATTTTGTGGTGAGCAAAGAATGGAATGATGAATTAAATTTTAAAATCCAAGATGGCTGCTGGGAGCCATGTTTTTTGGCCAAATGACCCCAAAATGACTCGTTCCCATCTACATGTCAATATTAACTTCCACGACAAATTTCATGATGATCAGATGAACACTCCAGCCTGTAGTCAGTGATAATTGATTGAATTTTATATCCAAGATGGGTGCAGGCGGTCATGTTTTTTAGCCGAATGACCCCAAAATGACTCGTTCCCATCTACATGTCAATCTCAACACCAATGACAAATTTCATAATGATCCAACCAAAGGTATACTTGTAGCTTATGCCAAAGGATTTAGTTATGAAAAGAGTAAAATCCAAGATGGCTGCCAGTGGCCATGTTTAAGGCCGAATGACCCAAATTTACGCGTTCCCATCTACATGTCATTCTTAACATCCATGACAAATTTCATGATGATACAACCAAAGGTACAACCTGTAGCCCATGCCAGGGGATTTAGCCATGCAAAGATTAAAATCCAAGATGGCTGCTGGTGGCCATGTTTTTTGGCCGATTGACCCCAAAATGACTCGTTCCCATTTACATGTCAATATTAACATCCATGAAAAATTTCATGATGATCAGACAAACAGTACAGACTGTAGCCCATGCTAATGGATTGAATTGTGATCCAAGATGGCTGAATGACCCCAAAATGACTCATTCCCATCTACATGTCAATGTCAACAGCCATGACAAATTTCATAATGATCCGACCAAAGGTATGACCTGTAGCCTGTGCTAATGGAAATTGTTGACGGATGTCTCCATGTATACATGCACACACGTGAACACGGATGAGGGATACCAAGCCATGAAAATAGCTCAAACTTTACAAGTAAGTTGAGCTAAAAATGGTATTTGTATGTACATGTAAAAGAATTAATTCATTAGTTACTACTCACTGGAAACAATATGCGACGATCGTGAGAATGACAACTAAAAATAACAGGACACAGCATGGCCAATGAAAAGAGGACTTAACATCGCCATGGTGAAGAGCTGTTAGTCTGTTGATGGACTGTCTCTTCTTGAATGATCTTTCATAAGATTGGACGATCTCGTTGAGTTCAGTGTGTAGTTGTCTGAGAGCATCATAGGTAGTGTATCCTTGCCTACTTGATAGGAAGCTATCATTTATATCCTACAAAAAATGTTAAAGTATTATAATCCAATATAAAAATAAGGATAAATGAATGGGTGATGCGCTGGTGCAGCATTAAAGGTCCTGTGCCAGTGCATTCTCTTATATATGCGAGTCTGCAATAGGGAGTCTAGCATATATAAGAGAATGCACTGGCTTACAAGGTCAAAGTAAATATTGTTAGGCCAATGTATTCTCTTATTTATATATGAGGCTCCCTATGGAAGACTTCCATATATGAGATAAGGCATTGGCACAGGGTTTCATAGGGTTTTTATCATTGTTCTTTGTTGTCAAAGATGGGACAACCTAAGCTGCATAGCCCACAGTTTAATTTGAAGGCTTGAAACTTGGTCAATGTGGAAACAACCTAGTAATATTTTATTAATTACCAATGGTTAACCCTTTACCCAACAGAACGGCCCTGTGCCAATGCATTCTCTTATATATGCGAGTCGACCATAGGTCGCCTCACATATATAAGAGAATGCATTGGCTTAACACATATTAAAAATGACAAAATTGTCAAAAATGTAGAAAAATATTATAAAAATTGTTAAAAAAATGTAAGAAAAAATTATAAAATTGTTAAAGAATGTAAGAAAAAGAAAAAATGGTAAAAAGTGTTAAAAAAGAATTTTTTTAGGCCAATGCATTCTCTTATATATGCGAGGCGTCCTATGGTCGACTCGCATATATAAGAAAATGCATTGGCACTGGGCATAACTGTAACCATCACAATGTGGTCAATGAACCGGTTCCAATGATATCCATATTTGTATGGTTTTATTGAGACAGACCGAAGATATTTTAGGCTGTTGAAGCTTTATTTGGGTGTTTTTGGCCGTTTTGTTGGGTAAAGGGTTAATTGTATTGTTCCGCATGAAGAGAATATTATCTATATATATATGAAAGAGTTGGATCCATCTGTCTGTTTGCAAATTTTCTCCAAGACCCCTGCTGATGTTATAACAGCAATATTTTTTATAAATTTTGATTTAAAATATTTGATTTAATGAAATATTAGTTTTTTGTTAAATTGAGCAAGGTATTCAATGTTTAAAGTGCAGGCCCCTTTGTAAAGACAACAAAGGGAGCCTGTTTCAGATAAATGTATAGCTGTGTGTTTGGCACAGGGTTTCATTTAAATTCATTTAATTGTTGTGAACCTTGTGAAGAACTTGAAGCGATTTCAGAGTACTGTCTCATTATTATTATTATTATTATTATTATAATATAATGCATAATTATAATTCATAATTGCAACTCTCGGGTGTTTTGCCTGAATGGATATTTTCTTTCTGTTCCTTTGGATCCATTGTCAGTAGATAAAGATTTCACACCCTATGTTAGATAGTTGCTGCCTTTTTATCTGTTCCATCAAGCATCCATTTCACTTGTATGATTCCACAGAAGAATTTCAAGAACTAACAGCTTGTTTTCCAGAAAATTACACACACTAGTTCTATTCCATGTAAGTAACTGTTCATGCAAGTTTCCCCAGCATTTATTCTATTGTGACATCATGTATATTTATCAGGTGTGGGTACATTTAATGTGAAGCTACAATAGCTGGAAATTCTAAATGAAGGAATATTTGTGTCCTTATTATGAGAGAGTGCTGCCTCTCATTGGTAAAGCAATTAAGCTTTGTAGCGGAATCGTGTATGATTGTACATGTATACTGGGTACTATTTTTTTGAATAATATTAATTGTTATTTTTTATTGAGTTTGAAGAGTCTTTTCATGAAAAAAGCATTCAGAAATAATAAGCAGATGTTGCATTTAAATTATGTACAAATATCGAGTCAATCAACACCAGAAGTGTGAGTGAGCGATTAATAGCTCGGCACATACTGATGACCAGGGTCCACACTGGACCAACATTTACCTTTGCCAAATTATTTGCCAAATGAAAATATTTTTTGCCAAATTCGTTTAGAATTTGCCAAATGCTATCCCTGATAGTATAATTTTCAGCAACATTGAGTCTTATTTTGTGGTTTATCATACAACAATAAACCAATCACTGAACGATAAAATTGTAGAAGGGTTGCTTCATCAGAAGGACACATTCCCAGAGGATTAGCTATGTAAACACCACCACCACACTAAATATGGGCAATCCCTCACCCATCAATACTAATGCTATCAGATTAATTGCATCTTAATAAAGGTGTTAACTTTCCCTAGACCTTATAAAACACCACTAATATAATTATATTGTGAGATTCATTCAATTCTTTCTTGTTCCGGTCAATCGATGGGACAGTCGCATTTAGTGTTTGACTCACTACTCTTGAGTGCCTAATAAACATACATGTACGATTATTAAAATCGAGATAAAATTCCCACCTGTACGATCGTTATATGGTCCTGTACGTTTATTAAATTAACCAAAAGAAATAATTCACCAATCTTAAATTGTGTTATTCATAGATAAATGAACTCTTGATTGTTGACAGTGATCAGCACACTGTAGATTCACAGACCTGGCTATCCATCGAAACTATTTTCGTCCCATGGCATCAGTAAACCAGTCAGATGGTGCGTTTTGTTGGGATGTATGGTACTAATATTTCCAGTCTACGTTTATTCCGCCCTGTACTATTATTCAGTTACGCGACATTTTCCAACCTGTACTATTATTCCACCCTGTACTTTTATTAGGCACTCAAGAGTAAGCCATTTATTGACGGTGAGTTTTTTGTCGCTCATGGGCTTGACTGGTTATGGAATTAATCCCCAGTCAAGTCCAGTGCACGCTGAGCGGTTTCCAGTCTGCCCATTGTGTTAGCTGGCATGACCATGCTAATGCAGGCAGGCTGGATGTGGTTCTGGATACCAGGTCACCCCGGCAGGACCCTCTGCCGGCCGTGGCTTGGAGGAACAGGGACACTTTTATCTAGCCATACCATGCTACATGATCAGACTCTTGAGGTCTTATTGGGGATATATATATATACCAGGGACCCAGGCCAGCTCAACCCAGGGCCAATGAAAATGTTCTTGTAATGTTCAACAATTTATTGAAGGGAATTACATGTAATTGTTTTTGTACCAATATTTGCATATTTTCCTAATTCAGGCTATTGACGTATTGTACTATTTGTAGGTCAAAAAAGATCCAGTGATCTTCTCCTACACCCCACATCGGCAGTAGTGGAGTGTGGTCACCTTAAGTTCCATAACCAGCTGGTAGTGGTACAAGTGGTGGTAACCAGACTAGTACTACTAGTACTAGTAGGCCTACAATTGAATCAAACTTTCAAAGATTGAAAGAAGAAGAAATTAGAATAAAAATTAGAATGCAGTTTTTCGGAAATATAGACATTGTAGTTTACGTCAATGTTTTTAAAATATCACAGTGCAAACCACAATATTATGTCTCACCATAGCTTATATCTCAATATTCCCCCATTATGGAGAAAATTGCTAATTTACTTGTGACAATAACGAAATTTTCTTGTTTTGTTTCTACAAAAATGGGAAGTAACTCTTAATTTGACATTAAAATAGGCACACACAGTGGGAATGATGTGATCTTAAGTAATTTCTTCATCGGGAACTTTCGTGTGTTGAAACCATTGCAATGCAAACGTTAAACTTAAAGGCCCACTTAATAACGAGATCACATTACATACAACATATTCCATGTTATACATGTATACCATTTGAAAGAGGAAGCTCAAAAACATTGTATTATCAACTGATCCGGTCGAGTAAACTGGGAACATGTTTTTTTTTTGTCGACGTACCGAGGTGTGTTTTGTGCTTTGGTGCTTATATTTGCAAATGTTTTTGTTTGTCTCTATAGGCCAATAACTTTGGAAGAAATAAATTTGATAAAAAATTCAAGATAATATTTTAAAAGAAAAAATGTTTACCGAAGATAAATTTTTGGATCCAATATATGTTTAAAATGATTTGCTACATGGTCCTATTCAGATGGAAGAAATCGATCGTGTAACATCTAAAGTAAAAAACGGAAAGGCATTTGGTCTAGATAAAATACCCGGTCGAGACCCTCGAATGTGCATCTGTGAGACCGGTAGGCTATTGCTTTGTCTTTTCAGTTTTATTTTTGATACTGGTATTATGCGATCTATTTGGAGACAATCGAAGATAGGCTATGTCCCATGCATACCAAAGGATAAATCTCTAGATCAGAGAATACCGGTAAATTATCGTGGCATTTAAAGGTACTCAATCCGATCAGACGCTCCTAAATTACTAGTGCTTTGGCTTCGGGGGTAAACAATATTTTATTCGAGTCCAGGAACCTATCCGTCAAAGCTCAGAGTGATCAGATATCGATTTTTGAAGTTAATTATTAGAATTGTTTCTAGCCCAGAAACTCGTGTTCAAACAAGTTCAAACGGACGTTCTGTCAGATAACGACGGATAACTATAAAATTAAGTGGTTATTATTACCGGTACCACTTGATTTTAGAGTTATCCTTCAAGACAAAAACTATGCGTTTTATAAATGTTTATCAACTAATAGATATTGTAGAAGAATAAAAAATTTTGGGAACTATTAATCATGAACACAAAAAGTTTGACACAACAGCTGATGTATTGGCGAAATCTATGAGCAGAGCATTATGTGCGATAATTTCGAAGATACACCCATATAAAGATATAAGTTTTAACACTTTAAAAATATTATATTTACAATGTGTATGTACAGTTCTGGATTATGCGTCAGGGGTACTATGGGTCTTTAAGAAATTTACATGTTTAGACAATGTACAGAATAAGGCTTTTCGGTACTTTTTAGGAGTCCATCGTTTTTGTCCGTTATTAGTTGTAAATGATGATATTGGTATAGAATCATGTATAGACCCGTCGAATTTTTAATCATGTTCGTCTTTGGAATCATATTATGGAATTGCCAGATCATAGACTAACAAAACGGGTTTTCACTGGGATTTATCACATGTTAATTTCTAATGGTTGGTGTACCTCGTCAAAATATATATTTTTTCTTAACTCTGTGATTAACAATTTAGAATTATGCAATATAGTTTATCTTGAAAGAAAAGTTAAAGAAATGGAAGAAATGGAAAAATAGCTTGGCGTTTGTTCCAAAATTAAAGGTCCACTTAATTTTCGAGTCACCGATTATTTTTTATAGTGATTTGATGTAGGGTTTTAATAACAATCAATGCCATAAAATATGATTATAATACTATAATTCATCACCATTTGAAACACTTGTGTCTTAGAAGATGCCCATATAGAAACAGAAAACAGTTCAAATCATAGAATGACCCCTACCCGTTTTGGCTCCCAGAATGCAACATAATTCAAACTGAAGTTGAATTTCCAATGGAAGGGGAATAACTCTATCTTTGTTCACAGTTTATTACACCTGGTAAATTGATAGTACAATGTTTTGGAGCATTCCTCTTTCAAATGGTATTTAATATGGGATAAATTTTATATATGTAATCTGGGGGTTCAAATATTAAAGGTACTCAATCCGATCAGAGGGTCCCCATCTCAACAGATTCCAACAACAACAACAACAATCCGATCAGAGGGTCCTATATTACTATTTCTTTGGCTTTGGGTGTAAAAAATATTTGATTCGAGTCGAGGAACCCATCAAACAAAGCTCAGAGTTATAAGATATTGATTTTTGAAATTTGTTATTTTCTCGAGATGAGTACTAATAATTGCCCTTAACTTTGTAATCTGCTCGAGATGTGTACACCAAAACACAATTCAAACAGACAAGGATGGATAACTCTATAATCAAGTGCTAATAATAACGCAATTTTGACTGTGTTCTGGGTCAGAAAGAATAGAAATAACGAAACTTCAAATATCGATATCTGATCACCCTGAGCATTGATTGGTAGGTTCCTCGACTCATTTATACAAATCTACGATTCTCGACCGATCGGGACGAAACTTGGTACGTGTGTGTAGTTTGACCAGGCGGTCGTCGTTGTCGTATTGGCGAGCCCGTGCGGCACCCACTTCGCGCATGCGCAGACGAGATATCGGAAACGGGTGGAGCTATCGACATGAAATTTGCTATGTGAATGTATCTTGCCTCGGATACAAATTTTATCGGGTCGCCGAGCCCGTGCGACGCCAGCTTCGCGCATGCGCAGACCAGATCTCGGAAACGGGTAGAGCTATCGACTTGAAATTTGGTATGTGAATGTATCTTGCCCCGGATACGAATTTTATCGGGTCGCCGAGCCCGTGCGACGCCAGCTTCGCGCATGCGCAGACCAGATCTCGGAAACGGGTAGAGCTATCGACTTGAAATTTGGTTTTTGAATAGCCCGGACAACGTCCGGCTGGGTAGAGCTATCGACTTGAAATTTGTTTTTTTTTAATAGCCCGGACAACGTCGGGCTCATCGGCTAGTCTCATATATATTTTTGAAGACCTCTGTTGGTTTGTCTGTATGTCTGTATGTCATTTATACAAATTTACGATTCTCGACCGATCGGGACGAAACTTGGAACGTGTGTGTAGTTTGACCAGGCGGTCGTCGTTGTCGTATTGGCGAGCCCGTGCGGCACCCACTTCGCGCATGCGCAGACGAGATCTCGGAAACGGGTGGAGCTATCGACTTGAAATTTGGTATGTGAATGTATCTTGCCCCGGATACGAATTTTATCGGGTCGCAGAGCCCGTGCGACGCTAGATTCGCGCATGCGCAGACCAGATCTCGGAAACGGGTAGAGCTATCGACTTGAAATTTGGTTTTTGAATAGCCCGGACAACGTCCGGCTGGGTAGAGCTATCGACTTGAAATTTGTTTTTTTTGAATAGCCCGGACAACGTCGGGCTCATCGGCTAGTCTCATATATATTTTTGAAGACCTCTGTTGGTTTGTCTGTATGTCTGTATGTCATTTATACAAATTTACGATTCTCGACCGATCGGGACGAAACTTGGTACGTGTGTGTAGTTTGACCAGGCGGTCGTCGTTGTCGTATTGGCGAGCCCGTGCGGCGCCCGGTTCGCGCATGCGCAGACGAGATATCGGAAACGGGTGGAGCTATCGACTTGAAATTTGCTATGTGAATGTATCTTGCCCCGGATACAATTTTTATCGGGTCGCCGAGCCCGTGCGACGCCAGCTTCGCGCATGCGCAGACGAGATCTCGGAAACGGGTGGAGCTATCGACTTGAAATTTGGTTTTTGAATAGCCCGGACAACGTCGGGCTCATCGGCTAGTCTATATATATATATATATATATATATATATATATATATATATATTGAGACTTCCGTATATATGTGTGTGTGGGTACTTCATAGAATCGAAAACGGCTGCGCGGATCGAGCTCAAATTTCGTATGTAAGGGTAAAAACCCACGGGGATCGTCCACGTCGCATCAGAGCACCGCTTCTCCCTTCCCAGTCACAACAAATGGCACCGTGGGGGTTAACACATCAACGCTCCTTATTTCTTCCATATTGGGAGATTTCACGGGTTAACGCTCTTTATAGCCATCGACGTATTGATCTAAGAGGCGTAACTCTACATTTTTTATTAGTTTTCGCAATGTGATTCTTACGTCTGGGTCTCGGCGTGTGCGTCATAAACCTGACATGAGCGTGTTGTGTGATTCTTACGTACTTAGGGCTTCCTAGGGACGCGGATCGGGTCAGTTTTTCCGCCTTAGGTGCCTTTCACCTTGAAACGGTAACCCACAAATTATATATATGTGTGCATGTGTCCTTTATAGACTCGAACCGATTGCGCTCACACTTGCTACCTACGAGAAATGTCATGATAGGGTTAAATTGTGACCCCGACCTGACATTGACCTTGAAAATAATCAGTTCAATGTCAAATCGGGTAAAATATTGAAAAACCAAAAATTAATTCAAAAATATTAAAAACAAATTAAATTAAAAAATTGAATTAATTAAAAAAAATAAAAATTGTCATGTTTCTGACGAACGCCGCCAGTGGCGGGCTAACCTGCTAGTCTAATATATATTTTGGGACTTCTGTCTGTTTGTCTGTTAGCTATGGCCGGGGAAACTGCCGGATGGATTGAGCCCAAACTTCCCATCTAAGGGTAAAATCCCAGATGAAGTGTCATCGCACCGCTTCGGAGAACGCCAGAGCACTCCTGCTCCATTCCCCCACCACCGCAATGGGAATTTATGGGTTAATCGCGTGATAGTTAAAGAGCGTTCGTATCCACAGTGTCGTTGATAAAGAGCGTGTCTGTGTCCAGACATGAGCGTGTTGTGTCTGTGTCCAGACGGGTCTCTGTTCGTACTTAGGGGTTCCTATGAATGGGGGAGATTTTCATCGGGTCAGTTTTTCCGCCCGAGGTGACCTTCACCTTGAAACGGATACCCACAAATGATCTAATATATATTTTGGGACTTCTGTCTGTTTGTTTGTCTGTTAGCTATGGCCGGGAAAACTGCTGGACGGATTTCGACGAAATTTGATACCTAGCTACGGGTTATTTTGTCCGGGGAGTGTTTTGCACGGGTCAAGTCGTGACCCCGACCTGACCTTGACCGTCAAAATGGTCAATTCAAGGTCAAATCGGGTAAAATTGACGGATTTCGACGACATTTGATACCTAGGGTTACTTTTGTCCGGGGAGTGTTTTGGACGGGTCAAATAGTGATTCCGACCTGACCCTGACCTTCAAAATGGTCAAAGGTCAAAGCCCGGACGAAGTCGGGTCACCTGCTAGTCTATATATAATCGTGTGATTTAAAGACGCCAAATTTGTGCCGTTTTGGGTGAGAGGTTGGGGAGGCACTAAATTTGATAACAATTTGTTTATGTGCCGATTGCCACCAAACTAGTAATTAATCCTCTCATGCTATCATGAGTCTATAATTGACGAGGTTTGAATATGGCGCCGTTCAAGTCATTAATGTCATTAATTGGGGAGGGGAGCTAGGGGAGGGACACCAAAGCTGATACCAATATGTTTAGTACTACCACCAAATTCATACACGTTCTTCTCCAATTATACAAGGAGTCAAATCATGTGGATTTAAGACGCCACCTTTGGCACCGTGGAGAGAGGAGGTGTACTAACATTGATAAGAATGTTTTAGTCGCGGAGAGAGGAGGTGTACTAACATTGATAAGAATGTTTTAGTCGCGGAGAGAGGAGGTGTACTAACATTGATAAGAATGTTTTAGTCGCGGATGGAGGAGGTGTACTAACATTGATAAGAATGTTTTAGTCGCGGAGGGAGGAGGTGTACTAACATTGATAAGAATGTTTTAGTCGCGGAGAGAGGAGGTGTACTAATATTGATAAGAATGTTTTAGTCGCGGAGGGAGGAGGTGTACTAACATTGATAAGAATTATTTAGTCGCGGAGAGAGGAGGTGTACTAACATTGATAAGAATTATTTAGTGGTTCAATGTTTTATTGCCCATAAATCACATATATACAAGTATAATGCGACAATAGAGCCATATATATATATATATATATATATATATATATATATATATATATATAAAACATAACACATTCAATGTCAAGAGGTGCAGACAAGAGGGACACACATACATGCGCACATATGCGCGATATACAGCAACATTTCTTTTAATCACAGAATAATTAGCCAGTATAGCACCATTAGCAGAAGAACACCTGGCCATGTCTTTAAAGGCATATTATGTACTTGTTCGGGTGAGTGAAACTGATAAGTTAGTAATAGGTCGGGCGCTATTGCCAACTGGGGAATGTAACATTCTACTAACATCGCCGAAAATTTGAAACAAATCGACCATTGCACTCCATAGAAAACATCGTTTGAACAACGCTAAATAGTAATTATTTACTACTTGATTCGAGACGAACCTATCGGCGATAAACTAACGAAAACGATTTCGCCATCGAGAGCCACTGCATTCAATTAATATGAAAGAATGACGGCGTGTGTTGACTATTTGGATATAATAATTATAAAAATTACTACATTAAACAGGGGGGGGGGGTGGAAAAAAGTTTTTTCCGGGCACGTATGCCGGGATGGGTGGGTGGCGATAGGACCAACAAACAATTTTTTCCGCAACTCAAAAATATTTTTCCTGCAACTCTTTTTCACTGTTTTTGCAATGAGTTTGGATTAAAACTCATCTATATGTCAATATTAACATAAATGACAAATTTCATGATGATCAGACAAACAGTATATATTCTCAATTTCTATTTGATCACCATACCGGGGTGTTTCGCATTACTTTTAACTTGGACAACGCCGTACAACCCTGCTGGTATATTGAACAGAATATTAACAAGTAATGTAGATAGAATAACAAGATAATTTTTTTTTCAACTAACCCGTAGATAGGTGTCAAACATTTCGCAAACGCACCAAAAAAACGGTGCGACAATATTGTGATCATTGTGAAAACATCAGTATTTGGGATTATCGTTTCTTATTGGATATTCCGTACACCATATTGGGGTGTGAATTGCAATGTAGAACGGCCAGCGTGTTTTTTGACATTAGAATCAGTGCTCATGGCACATTTGTCTTAACTTGATGAATAATCTGCTTCACGGTGATATCTAAATCGCACAATTAACCGATTTTCATCATTATTCGATAGCATTTTGGGGTTATCGACAGCAGATTGTCATCAGTCGATACTACAGTTAGAGTTATGCACCTTTGCTCATGGCTTCGGACTGTAAATTACACAACGCACTTGGACGCACTGGCAGAAAAGTCAAACGGTCGTTAATTGGTACTGGATGATTTTTGAGACCCTACTCACCAGGGGCGGCGGAACCGGAGGGGGGGGGGGGGGGTCCACAGGGGGCACGAGCCCCACCCCACTTTTTTCCACAAGTATGGGTACATAATCTTCCAATAGTAAATAAATTGGAGAAAATAATTTTTGATTCCCAAGAAAAATTTGTTTAATCTTATCAGTCATTGCCCTCTGGGAATTTTACTACAAACTTTGAGTTCTTTGTATAACTCAGGTCTTCTGGGGGTACCATGTATTGGACCCAGCAACTTGTCTAATTAAAATCACATTCATCATACCAAGCAAAGGTTTAAATTTGACTGTCTTCAGCGTGTTTTTAACATCAGAATGAGTGTTCCTGGCATAGTTATCTCAAAGGTACTCAATCCGTAAAGAGGGTCCCCATCTCAACAGATTCCAACAACAACAATCCGATCAGAGGGTCCTATATTACTATTTCTTTGGCTTTGGGGGTAAAAAATATTTGATTCGAGTCTAGGAACCCATCAAACAAAGCTCAGAGTTATTAGATATTGATTTTTTAAATTTGTTATGTTCTCGAGATGAGTACTAACAACTGCCGTAATCTGCTCTGGATGTGTACTCCAAATCTATTCAAACAGACAAGGATGGATAACTCTAAAATCAAGTGGTAATTTTAACGCAATTTTGACTGAGTTCTGGGCCAGATAGTATTCCCGATAATGAAAAATAATAGATTTCTAAAATCGATATCTAACAAATCTGAGCTTTGATGGGTGACTTCCTCGACTCGAATCAAATATTTTTGACCCCCGAAGCCATTGAAATAGTAATTGAGAGGAGTTTTATCGGATTGAGTACCTTTAATTTGATGAATAATTTGCTTCACGGTGATATCTAAATCGTACAAATAACCGATAATCATCGTTATTCGATAGCATTGGGGGGTTATCGACAGCAGATTGTCATCAGTCGGCACTACAGTTAGAGTTATGCACCTTTGTTCATGCTCCGGACTGCAGGTTACAATGCTGTTACTGTTTTCCATAGGCCTCAGTGCTAACGTTTTAGCGAAAACTGTTGGCAATATAAATTTTGGGTCCAAAATTTTCTTTAAATCTGAAAAATTGATATTTGGGGAAACTTTTTACGCAAAAAACATCATGTCCATCTAGCAGGGAATTCGCCTTTAAATCTTGTGTTTTCGTAACTAGTGTCAGAAACGCATAAAAAATACTGTCATATTTTAGACAACACCAAAAAATTCAAACATCATTACAAAGGGTTAATTCCTGTTCCAATGGATATTTTACCTATGGGAAATCATAGGGAAGAGGTGTGATGATTTTGTTATGCAAAAAGCACACAAGGCTATTGAGCAATCAAGGCCCAGTGTCCATTTTATTATCTACTATATATTTTGACTCGGAGACTTCCGTATATATATATACTAGCAGGTTAGCCCGCCACTGGCGGCGCTGGTCCGAAACATGACATTTTTTTTGCTTTTCAATGAGTTAATTGTGCCTTTTTAATGAAGAGAAATTATGGTACCCGTCCCTAAAAGAGGTATGATTTAAGGTACATCGGGCGGAAAAAACTGACTCGATGAAAATTTCCCCCGTTCCTAGGAACGACAGGCATAAGAATCACACAACACGCATTTTTTATTTTCCAATGAGTTAATTCTATCTTTTTAATGAAGAGGAATTATGATACCCGTCCCAACAAGGTATGCCAACAATGTCGTTGTTGTTGGCATTCACGGCTTGGGGGCCACCCGTTTTAACTAATGATTTTCTCGCGAACAATGTCGTTGTTGTTGGCATTCACGGCTTGCGGGCCACCCGACGATTCTCATATTGGCGTACAGAGAAAATAGCATTGTGACAATGTCGTTGTTGTTGTCATTCACGGCTTGGTGGTGACCCCCACCTTTACGAGATGGTCAAAGGACAAAGCAGTGGAAGTCCCGTCAGATTCAGGGACGTATCGCACTGCCTCGTATTTACTGAAGTTTCCACAGCGAGATAAGCTGCGTGAGTTAGCACGAGTGTAAGTTTATAGCTTTAAAATGTGATTGTATCGAAAATAGACTAAGATTTTCAGCCGTAACAAAAAATGTATATATCAGAAAATGTAAATTCTATATTTTGCGAGGTATTAGCAAGTTTTGGCTCAACGGGTTTAGCAGTTTGAAGTGAATATGGATATAAAAATATACATATACAGATATACAAAATGTAGAGTTACGCCCCAAGGAGGTCAAGGAGTGCTCAGAGCTTGTCCAAAGTGCGACGTTGACGATCCCTGTGCGTTTTTACCCTGATATACGAAATTTGAGCTCGATCCGACCAGCCGTTTTAGATTCTCTGAAGTACCCACACATATACACACATACACATATATATACGGAAGTCTCAAAATATATATATACTAGCAGGTTAGCCCGCCACTGGCGGCATTCGTCTCTTGGCTTTGTTTCAGAAACATGACATTTTTTTAATTTAACCAAATTTCAAGTCGATAGCTCCACCGTTTCCGAGATCTGGTCTGCGCATGCGCGAAGCTTGCGTCACACGGGCTCGGTGACCCGATAAAATTCGTATCCGGGGCAAGATACATTCACATAGCAAATTTCAAGTCGATAGCACCACCCGTTTCCGAGATCTCGTCTTCGCACGCGCTGCACGGGCGTCGCACGGGCTCGGCGACCCGATAGAATTCGTACCCGGGGCAAGATACATTCACATACCAAATTTCAAGTCGATAGCTCCACACGTTTCCGAGATCTCGTCTGCGCATGCGCGAAGCTGGCGTCGCACGGGCTCGGCGACCAGATACAATTTGTATCCGGGGCAAGATACATTCACATAGCAAATATCAAGTCGATATCTCCACCCGTGTCCGAGATAACGCATTCTTTAGAGCGGACAGTCAATTAATCCCGTCGTGAAATCCCTCTGCAATATATAGTCGAGACAATTGCATTTCGTCCGCATCCGTATTTCGGACGCATGGGGTCAGTCGTTTAGCCACGTCCATTGGAATCCGCATCCGTATATCGGACGCATGGGGTCAGTCGTTTAGCCACGTCCATTGCAATAAAGAGCGTTGATTGTTAACACCTCCGTATAAGGTCAATATAAAGATCGTTGATGTCTTAACCACCGTTTTTTGTGACAGAGATTGGAGGGATTTTACACTTATATACGAAATTTGAGTTCAATCTGTACACGCGTTTTGGATTCTATGAAGTACCCACACACACACACATATATATATATAAGGAAGTCTCAAAATATATAGTAAGATAGACTAGCCGATGAGCCCGACGTTGTCCGGGCTATTCAAACACCAAATTTCAAGTCGATAGCTCGATAAAATTCGCATCCGGGGCAAGATACATTCACATAGCAAATTTCAAGTCGATAGCTCCACCCGTTTCCGAGATCTCGTCTGCGCATGCGCTGCACGGGCGTCGCACGGGCTCGTCAATACGACAAGGACGACCGCCTGGTCAAACTACACACACGTACCAAGTTTCGTCCATATCGGTCGAGAATCGTAGATTTGTATAAATGACATACATACAGACATACAGACAAACAGAGGTCTTCAAAATATATATGAGACTAGCCGATGAGCCCGACGGTGTCCGGGCTATTCAAAAACCAAATTTCAAGTCGATAGCTCTACCCAGCCCGACGTTGCCCGGGCTATTCAAAAACCAAATTTCAAGTCGATAGCTCTACCCGTTTCCGAGATCTGGTCTGCGCATGCGCGAAGCTGGCGTCGCACGGGCTCGGCGACCCGATAAAATTCGTATCCGGGGCAAGATACATTCACATACCAAATTTCAAGTCGATAGCTCCACCCGTTTCCGAGATCTCGTCTGCGCATGCGCGAAGCTGGTGTCGCACGGGCTCGGTGACCCAATAAAATTCGTATCCGGGGCAAGATACATTCACATACCAAATTTCAAGTCGATAGCTCTTCCCGTTTCCGAGATCTCGTCTGCGCATGCGCGAAGCTGGCGTCACACGGGCTCGGCGACCCGATAAAATTCTTATCCGGGGCATAGTGTGGTCGTCGGAGGGTTAGACCCAGAAGAAATTGGTAAAGAAGCGGTGTTGGTGTCTTTCGACGCGGGTGAATCTCGTGTATAACATATCCAAAATCGGCTAAAATCCGCTTTGGGCAAAATTCAGGATCCAAGATGGCGTCCAACATCGCTGCCGTTAGTCAAAAGATACTCTGACTGAGATTAATTCGATAATAGTGAGAACAAATGTTGTCATATGTATACAAATGTATATATTTTTGCAAAGGTAAAATATTGTGCCACCTGTTTATGGCAAAAATGGAACCCCTCGTCCCAAATGGCCGCCAAAATGGCGGCCTAAACTCGAACATTTGAAGTTTTTGCCTAATATCTTAAAGATCAATTCCTGTTGTTTGATAATGGTTCAGACTGGCGACTTTGATTAGGCTTATTCATGTTAATTCAGCATTGGAGCAATGAAAGATACCATAAATGGGGTCCCAGACTCATCTACACCCTCAAAAATTCGATTTTACAGAACGCGGTATAAAATTCTACAAAAAAATGCCATGTGATTACAGTCATATATCAACAAGAAATGGACAGAACTGTACAATGTAAGTTGGGCATACCAATATCTATGAATACTCCAATTCAATGAAACCATAATTGGCGCTTTGTCTCAAAATGGCTGCCAAAATGGCGGTCAAAATATGGAAAATGGCGGATATTGATCACAGTGTCATTCAATCTATTATAGGTAGTGGTTGATGAATAAAATTGACTAAATAAATACGAATGTATACCTCTTTATGATGCCACTATGCTAGCTCTATATAAAAACTTAAAAATCAGTACCAAAAATGGCTGCCAAAAATGGCCACCCGATGTGAAAAATACTATTTTCTATCACTTCTGTTTATCACTTGTTGCTCTCTGAACTGGGAAACAATGGGTACATTCTATCAATGATCGTGTCAACTGATCATTCCAGCAATGACATGTCTAATCGATTAGATCATAGTTTACTCCGGTCCTTCACTAATAAGTTATAACGAATGCGGTATGAAGTTTAACCAAAATCGACTTTGGGGTTCTGGTCACATTTGATATTTAGGGATGATCAGATCTTGTCTACAAAATAATTGAGCGTTTCTTTTATTTGTGAACATTCCATCTCAAATAGACCAAAAGAACCAATAAATGGCTTCCAAAACGAAAATGGTAGACTATGCCCAGCTTATCATATAATGGAAGTTGTGAGTGGTGGATGCAGTTGATAGTTGGCTAATATACATGTATGGGGCTCATATACATCAAAACTATTTATTTTCAATCTTTTGGTGGCTTCCCGCGTTGACAAAATCTCGACGCATCAGTGCTATAATGTCGTAACTCCATTATGGCGGGAAATGAGTATTTAATACCATTCGAATCGTGAGAAAAAAATCCAATCCGATGGGCCAAACTGTTTTTGCATTGGATGACAAATATTCGCACAAACCAGTGAAGCAAATGTCGTATCTCCAGCGATCTTTACAATTATTCGTGCTATGAGGTCGTATGTCCAACAGCAACCAATCGGACGCTTCATGTTGTCCACGTGACTTCTGTTTTGTGTTTGTGAATTCTAAAATGTGTGCTCTATGGTAGTATCTCCATGTTAGTCACGTGATCATTTGGTGATTTAAATTTTGTGATTGTTCCACACATTTCTGTATGATGATGCACATGGGTGAATTTCCATAGTGTAGAATAGGCACTTTTTAGTTCATAGACACATGCGATTGCCACCATATTTAGCTTAATCTGCATTTATTAGCACAACTTCATTATAGCACGGAAAAGAATCGTCGCTGGCATACGCAAAATGTCATATCTCCAAACAAGCTATTGCTTTTTAAAAGAAAACGAGGGAGTAAACAGAAAACAATATGTGGTTCAATGAACAGCTAATGTCAGTTTTCATTGGGATAAATACAACAATACGTCATGCTTTGTCAACATTAGGAGAAATGTTGTCTAAAAACTTCAACCTTCATTTTCTCGGAAAGTTGAAAATGTGGGTTACATTATAGCACTGATGCGACGAAATATTAACTATTCGGGCTCGGCCATCATTTTCAAGTTTCAAGCTGGAATGTAAGAAAAGTAGTTTTACTCTGATCTCTTCCCAGATATCAACTCTCCGGTAAATGGTGATCTCTTATGTTCTAGAAAATACGTGTGCCAAATACATATATGTATGAAGAAACTATCCCCATACATTGTTTACACATCGACTCCGTAAGTATGTGGAGGTTTTCTTGGACAAGTAGGATTTTCAAACCTCGAAACCGTCCGTACAAACAATAAAAGTTAATAGGAAATGACGTTGGATGTAGGTCTAGAGTACGTCATCGCATGAAATAGTTTTCGTGTCATTAATTTGCACATATTTCGTGCTCTGATGAGCATGGATGAACGCCTTATGTGGCAGTTTGATTGTCTAGCATCCGGAAAATAACATGTTCATTGTTCACATTTCTTAGACAAACATGTTGTTAATCACCATGTTCATGTGGCATTTCTATCCAATGACAACCTTGAAATACCAGTTCATCAAGCTAAATGGTTGATACATTTACGCCTACGGGTCAGATCCAGCCGTGGCGCACATTGTGTCTACATATCATTGATGAAATTCACTAAATGTGTAGAAGATATCGGTGCGTCTATATATTTAGTAGAATGTTTCTATCCAGATGTATATACCCACAATCGCATGACATGGAATTGTCACATGGAGTGTGAAGGGTATACAATGTACGTGCGAATTTTCATTTTTCCTCTTGATATTGAAGAAAATAATTTTACTTTGAAACTCCCCAGCTCCGATAACCAACTTGCCCACCAATTAAGTAAACCCCAGATTATTCGCTTTTCCCTTCTGTCCTTTTCACTTTCGCCATCACTGGAAAACCCATTATAGCCTGATGCTTCCGGACACCGATGCCCATATATTTGATGTTTGGAATAGTCGTTATAAGTAGAAATATTGACACTGTGTTTTCAAATAATCCAGATTCGTAGCAATTTAATTTCTTTTTAATTAATTTCCAGATAGTCCCTCGTAATAAGTGGACATCGTGTTGGGTCCTGCAGTAGATACAGCTTAGTTGGAACATTGCGGGCTCAACTGATTGTGGTAGTAGATTATTGGCAACATGTTTAATAGGTCTGTCATCGTTAGCTCACAACCGAAGTGTTGTTTCGGCTTTCCTCTGAGCAGAACTTAAATTTCGACAATTTTCGATGGCCATTTTGGTAGCCATCTTAGCATTTTGAATCGTGATTGGTTACTCATACCCACAAAAAACATTCATTTCAATCAATGATGTGTACTGGTGCCGAATTGCGTTTTGTCGAGTGGGTTTTTGTGAATAACTACATATTTGCCATTTTCATTATTATTGGCGACCATGTTGGACGCCATCTTGAATTCTGTATTTTCCCCAAAGCGGATTTTAGCGGATTTTGGATATGTTATACACGAGATTCTCCCGCGTAGAATGACAACAAAACCGCTTCTTTACCAATTCCTTCTGGGTCTAACCCTCTGACGACCATTCTAAATATCTGCCATTTTCCATATTTTGACTGCCATTTTGGCAGCCATTTTAAGACAAAGCGCCAATTTGGGTTTCATTGAATTGGAGTATTTATAGATAATGGTATCCCCAATTTACATTGTACAGTTCTGTCCATTTCTTGTTGATATATGACTGGAATCCCAATGGCGATTTTTGTGGAATTTTATACCGCGTTCTGTAAAATAAAAATTTTGAGGGTGTAGATGAGTCTGGGACCCCATTTATGGTGTCTTTCATTGCTCCAATGCTGAATTAACATGAATATGACTAATCAATGTCGCCAGTCTGAACCATTATCAAACAACAGGAATTGATCTTTAAGATATTAGGCAAAAACTTTTCGAGTTTTGGCCGCCATTTTGGCAGCCATCTGGGGCGAGATGTTCCATTTTTTTCTATAGATATGTGGCATAATACTTTACCTTCGCAAAAATGTTTACATTTGTATAAATAATAATATGGCAACATGTGTTCTCATTATGTCGAATTAATCTCAGTCAGAATCTCTTTTGACTAAAGGCGGCCATGTTGGCGCTATCTTAGATCCTGGATTTTGCCCAAAGCGGATTTTAGCGGATTTTGGATATGTTGTAGCAGAGATTCTCCCGCGTTGAATGACACCGATATCGCTTCTTTACCAATTTATTCTGGGACAACCCCTTTTTTTTGCGTACCACGACCACACTACAATGGGCAGTTGCACATATATTACATTTCAAAATAAAGAATAATTGAACATTGTTTAATTTTTTACAAATAACCTTTTGGAAGGTGTCAAATATTTATTTGTTTGCGCATGCGCACCAAAAAAGGTGCGGCATATAAGATTAAAATGCAATTATCGATTCTTATTGAATAATCGTACACCATATTGTGGTGTGAATTGCAATGTAGAACGGCCAGTGTGTTTTTGACGTCATAATCAGTATTCCTGGCACATATATCTTAACATGATGAATAATTTGCTTCACGGTGATATCTAAATAGTACAATTAACCGATATTCATCGTCATTTGATAGCATTGGGGGTTATCGACAGCAGATTGTCATCAGCCGATACTACAGTTAGAGTTATGCACCTTTTCTCACGCTCCGGACTGTTAATTGTAATAAACTTATACGTGTTAATTGGTTCTTGGTGATTTGCTATGTCCAACGGAATCAACTATAATAACATTCCATCAAAAGATGTTGTTAAATGGACTGAAGGCATTCGAAGTGGATTTATGCGAAATAACATAAAACGTCTGAAAACTATATATACCACCAACACGCAAACAATTAGATTGATTCGGAGTGGTGGGTGGTTAGCAAAAAATTTACAGGAAGGTATGCCGTTTTTTGGCATCTGACATTTCCAAGGACCCACCACCCCCAAACGTGAAAAAAATAATATATTTTACTCCCATTTTTTTGGGGGTCTAAAACCGCACAAAACTCTACTAATATCACTCATATGACTGGGAATGATCTCATTTAGTTCAAATAACAGTTTAACCTGTTTCAGAAGCTGTTTTAATTAAACCTAGGTCATTGTGCAGCATACACACAATTTCACAATTTCTAACTATTTCCTGATTAGTCTGTCAACCATCCCATTATTTAACATATTCTATACCACTTATGTTAGTCTACTGGAACAACTTACTTCTATTATACTAAACTAGCTGAAACAGGCTCCCTTTGGGAGGTTATATTCAGCGTCGGAAATACCTGTGCCCCTCTTTGTGGGACTTCGTGCACATTTTGATCTTAGACAGAGCCTTTATTTATTTTGATCATTGAAACATTTATATTATATTGTTTTGATTTATTTTTTTAGATTGAATTCCTTGCTCAATTTAACAAAACCAATTTAATTAAATTTTTTTTAATTCAAAATTTTGAAAAACTAACACCATTATGGCATTATAACATCCGCCAGGGTACCACGAGTAACCAAATTTGGTTGAACTCGTTCCAGGGGTCTGAGAGAAAAATCCAGACAGATCCTACTCGTTTACATATATAGATGACATGCAGTCACAGCACTATACCAGACTCGGATACTTTAGGTCTCGCGAGAGATCATCTGGGTTTTATAGACATACACAAATTTCACTGATTAGCTTCAGGGATGGGGTAATTGTAATTTGTAATTGTAATTGATTGTAATTAATTACATTTTTTCAAGTAATTGCATGTAATTGGTAATTGAGTTTATTCTCAATTACATGTAATTGCAATTGTAATTGGTTAGGATGTAATTGTAATTGTAATTAGGGCCTATTTCAATTACTTCAAAATCACAGGTACTTGTTTCTTCTCAAAGTTCTCTTTCATGATTCATCCAATGGTTTCTTCAAATGTTTTTTTTCCAAATTTCAAAGTGTTAGACTGGTGACTGGCTATCACTATGTTGTCACAACACTGAGTTTTTATCCACTGTGTCTCAATGGTGAATTCTGTTGACACCTCCTGTTTGTTTGCTTAAGCATTGGTTAACCTTTGAGGTAGAAGGCTTGTTTTGATAAATACAATGAGAAACCAACTTCAAATAATTGACAATAGATCACTATAATATATCACTCTTATGATCATGTTTCATTATCTCCATCTGTTATGGTATATATGCTATGGTAGAAATTCATACCAACCATTGCTAATGCTATCAACATGTCTACAAAAAATCTGGCAGCATTTTAATTTGCAGAAAGACACATCGTGTCCGATGAAAGCGAAGTGCAAACTTTGCCCAACTACAATATCCAGTTCCAAAAAAGTTACCTCCAATTTTGTGACACATCTGAAGGTAAGTTTCCATTTCTATGTATTAGTTTTGTTTAATTCCATTGACATATAACTTCAGTCATATGGTGGTATTGGTATATGCATTGTTTCTTGTCCCTTCTAATTTGCAACTGAATGACAAAGTGGGGACAAATATCTCCCTCAATAATCCCCCAATTAGCACTGTCTAGTGGAGGCATTGTGTTACCAGTAAGCTGGTGGCCACAAAGGCTAATTAAGTTTATGACTCTAATTAACAATCAGAGTGTTGATTATCTCATTGTCCTTTACAATTGGCCTGGCTGTGTGTCTGACTTACTGAGATAGTCTTATTCCCTTAATAATTAAATGATGGATACATGTGTGTTACTAAAATACTCTATTATTTTCATTTTATAGCAAAAGCATCAAGATATCTATGAATCCACAGTCACACAATCACCATCAGCAAGTGATCAACAACATACTAGGATCTTTCAGTATGCAAAAACATCGGTCAAGAATGCCAAAGCATTGAAGATAGTTAGCAAAGTTCATAAATCTCTGATATCATTCCAATTTCTAGAAGATCAAACCCGACTACAAGCTACCAATGCAACACGCTGGAATTGCCAACTTTAAATCATGATTCGCTCAGTTCTACGAACACCTATACTGGACTCAGTACATTGGCTGCACTGTACCAAGTGTGCTTCACTGTGTATTTCATCTCGTAATTGAAATTTTTTGAAGTAATTGTAATTAATTACATTCACAAGTAATTGCCCCAAGCCTGATTGGCTTGATGCACTGATGACAGATATTTTCTACCCATTGATAATCACATTATTGTTTGAGACAGTTGCTCGCTCTTTTTCCATGTACACAATGATCTAGCCATTAGTTACACCAGGACATGTTTATTTATATATGCAAACTTAGGACATTGTACAGGATACACACAATTCCATAATTTCTAATCATCTCCCGATTAGTCAAACAGCCCATTATCTAGCATTATGCCTTAACACTAAGTCTTGTGTTGGTCTTCTGGAGTCTGGAGCAACGTCTCTTACAATAAATGACAAATAGTCACTATGCCAGACTTGGATATTTTAGCCGTTGTGAGAGTAACAGAGCATATGAGCGATAGACGTGCAAATAATTCACCGATTGGCTTGACGCACTGTGCAGCACCGATGACAGATATTTTCTACCCATCGATCGTCACATTGAAGTTATGTGAAACACTCAGGTAGGGTGATCAAATATAAATGGAGTTTAATCTTGTTCAAAGTAGTAATTTTTACAAATATTATATCCAAATTGACAACACACAATGTCATTCTTATATATTAATTGAATGCAGTGACTTTCGATGGCGAAATCGTTTTCGTTAGTTTATAGCCGATCGATGCGTCCCGAATCAAGTAGAAATATTTACAATTGAGCGTAGTTTCGACGATGTTTTCTATGGAGTGGTATGGTCAATTTGTTTCAGATTTTCGGCGATGTTAGTAGAATGCTACATTCCCCCAGTTGGCATAGCGCCTGGATACTAACTGATGAGTTTAACGCACCAGAACAAGTGCATAATATGTTATATGTATTTAAGCTATGGCATGTTGCATATGGGACGGTGGGGTGAACAAAATTCCTCCACGACACCCTTCGGAAAGAACCTTCGAGAAATAAATAAACTTGTCTTCATGTAACTAAAGCCTAGATCATTGTGTGCATGGGCAAAGAGCGAGCAACTGTCTCAAACTGTCATCTCCACTAAGGCCCATATGAGGTCCCAGTAACATAAATGTGGTGTTTTTGTTATTATAAATTCTTATAATATCTTTTAAACTGTTACAAATGTAAGCCAACAAGGGCGCAAAAGTCTTTAGTAAAAAAAATTGCACGAGGTTGTAAAAAAAACAGGTTTTTTGCCCCTTGAGCCACCCACCGACCCGGCATACATTCCTGCAATTGTTTTATTACCCCCCCCCCCCCCCATGCATTGATTTTGTCCGTATTTACACTATTAGACCTACTTGGTGTAAACAATATTTAATTTCGAATAAAACATGTAATACATTCAAACAAATTGACATAAGTAATAATAATATTCAAAACGGGGATTGGACAACAAGCCTAAAAGGCTTTTATAAAGCAGGAAGTTTACCCTTGGTATCAGAGTAGATACCATATAGGGTAAATTTAGCAGACGGGGATAACATGTTAGATCCGAAAAATATTGTTCAAGGAGGGGGTAGAGGGATAGAGTGCAGGAAGGAAGAACGTTTGTCAAGTTAATTGGTATTGCATACCGTACATCGGCCAAAACGAAAGAGGGGAGTGAAGCGAAGTACCGTATAATTATATTTTAGTTACACAACTTTTGTATTATAACGTATACTATTTAAGAACCTACTTAGTCTAAACTAATGAGATTTCGCATGCCAAAGCCTTTGTTATGCACACATTATTGTTATCGATTTAGAAGAGCCAATCATTCTACCAATTGAAGTTAGGCGTTGGAATAAAACGACGTTATCGGAGAGAACGTGCACTTTATGTAAAACAAATATCGTCCGCGACGAGTATCAATTTATACTTGAGTATCACCATTGTGTGCTGCTAACGGACCATGCTACCATTGTAACACCCTCTTTATACATCCCCCGATAACCATCATGGTATATATTCTGTAGTATATAGTTTAGCAAATAGTGCAAAATAACACTTGAATATCAAGTCCACGGCGTTGAAATTAGGTCCCTTAATAATGTCTGTACAGCAGATGCACTTAGGTGCGTTACATACATTTTCACAATGTAATCGTGCCCTGCATACAGATAAGATAAGATAAGTTTAATAGGCAAAACATCCTTATAAGGACAGTATGCAAACATATTAATATATAGTTGTACATTGAACAATACAATAAATGATATAATAATAGATGGTAATATATAACCATTTAAGTACAGCTGAATGTGCATAGGGTCGTCTCGTCTTCATTTATTCATTGCTTATGAGGCGAAGCTCATCGCGTGCGGAAAATAATTTTCGGATTATATGACATATTGAAGTGCATGAATTTGAAATATTGTTGGATAGGATTTTGACAAGCTGTTCAGTTTGTGTCATGTTTTCAAAGTCTGGGAACTGTGTCTTCATGTACCGGTAATATAAATAGACTATACTTGGAACAGACTTACAGTTGTAGTCCTCATTTCACACAAGTGCAGTGTTGTTGAAAAAAATTAGATTATCTTCAAATGCAGTCGAAATACGGAAATAATCATAACACTCGATCCTGAAGATAAAACATTATTATTTAACGCAAAATTAAATTACCCAGTGGGCAGTTACATATATAAACAAATATAATAATTGAACATGTGTATAATCACGTAAGAAAGATATAATTTTCAACAAAAGCAGTTTTATTTTTTACGAATAACCTTTTGGCAGGTGTCAAATATTTTTAAACAACGCATGCGCACCAGAAAAATGGTGCTAAAACAAACGTGACAATGAAATATGCAATTATCGATTCTTATTGAATATTCCTCACACCATATTGTGGTGTGAATTGCAATGTAGAACGGCCAGCGTGTTTTTGACGTCAGAATGACTATTCCTGGCACAATCATCTAACATAATGAATAATTTGCTTTACGGTGATATCTAAATCGTACAATTAACCGACAATCATCGTTATTCGATAGTATTGGGGGTTATCGACAGCCGATTGTCATCAGTCGACACTACAGTTAGAGTTATGCGCCTTTGCTCATGCTTCTGACTGTAAATTGCAACGCACTTGGACGCACTGGCAGAAAAGTCAAACGGTCGTTAACTGGGTGATTTGATATGTTCCACCAAAAGATGTTGTTAAAGGCCCACTTAACTTTCGAACACCCATAATACATTAAAAAAAATATATGAAATATTATATACCATTTGAGTTCAAGAGGAAGCTCCAAAACATTGTATTATCAACTTATCCGGTGTAATAAATAAACTGAGGAAATGTTTTTGTTGAGTTGCCAACGCGTTTTGTCATCTGGATTGCAGTAAAAACAAGTACACGAAAAATAGATTGATTTGCCCTTCTTACATTATTTGACCTAATAACTCTAATCTAAACTAATTTATCCATGAACTTGACAAATTCTATCACCATTCGACTCGAAAATGGGACCTTCAAACAGACAAGTTTCATTTTCGTGGAACACGAGAAAGCGAATTTAGAGTCGGCAGTTTCGGCAGTCTGATCATACTCTGATGGTTAATTAATCCCAAAATACACGGAACTCCTTTACGATATTCCGATAGGACTATGTTTACTCTATGTTCTCTGAAAAAATGGTGTGAATATTCCCGATAGGACTATTTTTATCAGACGTTTTGTAACACCTTAAAACATTGAGCATTTAGCGCAAATTTCTGAATTTTCGGACTATTTCGTCGCATAAAATCAATAAAAATACGATGAGCAACTGAAAATGTTTTTGAACATTCTAGAAGGGGTATATGTCCCTGATATATGTTTAAAATTTCACGCATAAACTATGACAGATAACAAAGTTATAATTAGTTTTATAGACCCACCCTAAATCCCCCATAGTAAACGCATGCGGCCGTAAGCACATCCCATGGCTTTGTTTTGGATACTTTCGTTCCCAGCATGCAACAGTCTATGGTTATCTGTAAAATGGTCTTTGTCAAAGCCTTTGTTATGCACACATTATTGTTATCGATTATGGAACAACCAATCATGTTTTACCAATTGAAGTTCGGCGTTGGAATAAAACGCCGTTATCGGAGAGAACGTGCACTTTATGTAAAACAAATATCATAGGCGACGAGTATCACTTTATACTTGAGTATTTTTATGACCATATATATCACCTTTTTGTGCAGTCTGATTAAAACCATACTCAGACAGGGGGGGGGGGTGTAGGGTATTCAATTTTGAAAGAATGACTTGGATTTTTAAGAAAATACTTACCATTTTAAGTGCCGTCATGCTATTTTTTATAACATTTTTGAGAGGGCAACATATATAGCATTTATCAATGCGCACTGGACGATTATGCGATTTCGGAAGGTTTTAGCAAGAGCTGTCCCCCCCCCCCCCCCGATCGAGAGTTAAAATCACTGAGATTCAACGCAATCGGCAAACCTCGTCGGATTCCGCACCGTTACTACATGTAATTATACCTTTATTGCCTCCATATGGGGATATTGAATATATTAATATGTACAGAAGACAGTATGTATAGTGATATGGTGTCTTAGAGAAAAAAACATGGATATTGCAGCTGGATATTGAATGTATTTAAGCTCAGAATGGTTGCTTATGAGTCAGAGTATATATGAGGAAATGCTAACAATGCATGCAAACGACTGTGATTTGTATGACGAAGTGAGTTATAACCTTTAGGTAAGTAACAACATGTCACACGTAAACAAAATGTTATATAGGAGGCGTAAATTGAATCAATGTTGATATGCCGTGAATATTTTAACAAGATTGGCAGTTTTACATTGTTTCTATTCTGCAAATGTCCGGCAGTATATTCTGGCACGGAAAATAAATTGTAACACGACCTTTAGGTTTAAATTTGACTTGGCCGTCCAAAATTATTTGTTTCTCCAGATTATTTGTTTCCTCACAGATTTTTGAGATCCTCGTCAGTAAAAAAATTGACATGTATAAATAAATTAAACCAAGTTCAACGATGAATACAACCATATCATTTTTTTTTACAAATAACCCGTAATAATATTTTACAAATCATTGAATGCACCGAAAAAGGGTGCTGCATTCCTACATTGAATTATGCTATTATCGAATATTATTGGATATTGCGTATATACCATACTGGGGTGTGAATTGAAATGTAGAACGGCCAGCGTGTTTTTGACATCAAAATGAGTGCTCATGGCACATTTGTCTAACATGATGAATAATCTGCTTCACGGTGATATCTAATTCGCACAATTAATCGATATTCATCATTATTCGATAGCATTTGGGGGTTATCGACAGCAGATTGTCATCAGTCGATACTACAGTTAGAGTTATGCACCTTTGCTCATGCTTCGGGCTTGCAACGCACTTGGACGCACTGGCAGAAAAGTCAAACGGTCGTTAATTGGTACTGGATGATTTTTGAGACCCTACTCACCAGGGGCGGCGGAGCCGGGGGGGGGGGACAAAGGGGACACGTGCCCCCCACTTTTTCCCCACAAGTATGGGTACATAATCTTCCAATACTAAATACATTGGAGAAAATAATTTTTGATGTGGGGGTACTCGGCCGGGGAGTGCCATGGGCCTATTAATTTGCCCGTACGACGTGACCTTGAACTCGAAATCGGGTCATTTCAAGGTCAAACGCCCAAATATCACGGGATTTCGATGAAAATTAGTGTCTAGGGATACTTTCGTATGGGGAGTGTCGTAAGCCTATTCATTTGCCCGTCCGACGTGGCATTGACCTTGAAATCGGGTCAATTCAAGGTCAAATCGCGAATTTTGATGGGATTTCCACGAAATTTGATACATAGGGTTACTTTTGTCCACTGAGTGTTTTGGACTGGTCAAATCGTGACCCCTACCTGACCTTGACCTTCAAAATGATCAATTCAAGGTCAAATCGGGTAAAATGTCATTAAAACATCGATAAATCTGGTGCATATATCGAAATTGAGTACAAATTTCGGGATTGAAAAAAGACCGCACAATGATGAAACTATATATCGCTCGAATATACATGTCTCAAAATTATCAGGGCGGAAATGCCCTTAACAACAATTTTTTCAATTCCATCATTTCATAGACAAAAGACAACCTAAATCGGTTGAACAAGCAGAGGTGTTAACAATTAAAACGCAAGATAACTAGTTGTAACTGGCATGCAAAAATTAGGCAGACCGGATTTGGTCTGCATACAGTCGCAGTCTGCCTAATGATGGTCAATGGTCCTCATCTAAGGGTAAAACGCCACGGGAAGTGTCATCGGACCATTCACGAGTCCGTGTGACCGCTACTTCACCCTTCAACTACCACCGTAATGGGGATTCAAGTTGGTGGGTTAATCGCGTGATATTAATGAGCGTTTGTATTTGACGCGTCGCTATTAAAGAGCGTTTCTCTACTTTAGTGAAAATATACGGCAGGTAAAAACTGGGGGATATCGAGACGAAATTTCGTACTTAGGGGTTCCAAGGGACGTGGGAGATTTTCGTCGGGTCAGTTTGTCCGCCCGGTGTGACCTTGACATTGAAACGGGTACCCACAAATGACATTGGGCGATATCTCGGTAGTCAGCGGTGACATCGATGTGAAATTTGTTATGTATGGTCAACTCGGGACGGGAAATATTTTTGTCCGGTTATTTTGTCCACCCAACATGACCTTGACAAGGGTACCCGCAAATGACCTTGGGCGATATTTCGGGCATCAGCGGTCGTAGCGACGTACGGGGTTACCTTGAAAAACTAAAAATTAATGGATCGACCAAAGCCATCGACCAATCCTGCCAGTGGCGGGGTAATCTGCTAGTATGTAATATAAATATACTATACTTGGAACAGACTTACAGTTGCAGTCTTCATTTCACACAAGTGCAGTGTTGTTGAACAAAAATTAGATATCTTCAAATTCAGTCGAAATACGGAAATAGTCACAACAGTCCATCCTAAAGATAAAACAACATTTAATGCAAAATAGACCCAATGGGCAGTTGCACATATATTACATTTCAATATAAATAATAATTGAACATTGTTTTATTTTTTACAAATAACCTTATGAACGGTGTCAATTTTTTTTAAAGTAACCTGAGCTTTTGCGGACCAGTTTTATCGGCTGAGCACCCCGTCAGAGGTATCCACCCTTACGAGCATGGTCAAAGCGCTCCTCGGGGTCAGTCCCCGCAGAAAGCGGACAGTCTGTCAGTCAGTCAGGACTACTCGTCCTCTCATGGCTGCGAACCCATTCAGTGGATGTCCCATCAGGTGGGAAAATCACCATCGGTAACAATATCATTTTATTTTTTACGAATAACCTTTAGTTTTTTTTTTTTTTTTTTTTTTTTTTGATACGTTTATTCAGAGAAGAGTATACATAATACAAAAGAAAACGCTGACATAAAGTCAGAAACAGGTTAATACGGTACAAAGGAAACAAATATAAGGCTGGCTAACTGCCAGCACCGTACATGCCCCCCGCCCCGATTAAAAAACAGACGAGTCTGCCGTATCACAGGTGGTGCGGGGGTTTTAAAACCAAAATACGAGTTGGGGGGATTCCGACCCACCCAACTCCCACGAAGATGAGGACAAAATACAATGTAGAGTTACCCGCCCTGCGCCCCAGAGACATTACGTGCCCTGCGACTCAGGAGGGGTAACTCTACGGGAAAGTTCGAAAAACAGAACGAGAAACATTTAATCAAAGACGAAAATAAAGGAAAATGGTAAAAGCGAGGTATATGCGGACCAGCCACAGAAGGTACCAAGCGATAAAACCAGTTAAAAGTGGATGTATAAATAAATTACTGAAGGGGGCGCAAAGCGTTTGAAATTAAAGGACTAAAAGGTGAAATGAATAGAATCATCGCTATCGTTCAGTTGGCAAATGTCTGTGGTCTGTAACCACAGATTTTCAAATTCATGTAGGGGCAATCGGTGGTGATCTAGGAGCACGTGAGTGCGAATTCGAGAAAGGAATGATAAAATAGGGACGTGATCAGGTTGTGAAGCCGTGGGGCTGGGGTTTTTATTAGTTGGAGCATGGTGAATGCGGTTTCGAAAATACCAAATTGTCGCCACGGCTTCCGAGATGAGAATGAGAGCTAAAGCTCGATTATTACGCCACCTAGTGTGGTGTTACTAGCATTTGTTTTTTTTTATATCGCATGGAGTACAGGGCGAATGTATTCTTGGAGATTGTTTGTACCTTACTCAATCGTACCGATATAATCACGTAGATGCCGAAATTGTAAAGTTAACGCCAGCGGTGTATAATACGTTTATGAAAATATGATAAATCCTATCGATAGAGTCAGGACAGGCTCAAATTGTAAACTTAAAGTCACCGGTGTAATAATATCTTGTTGAAAATATAAATAATCTGATAGCCTGAAAATATTGTATAACCTATTGGGAGCCCATAATAAATGGGAATAACCTATTGGGAGCCCCTGCATGTAGTGAACTGAATTGTGGGTATTTTATGGAGATTGTTTGTACCTTACTGAATCGTACCGATATAATCACGTAGATGCCGAAGTTGTAAAGTTAACGCCACTGGTGTATAATATGTTTATGATAAATCGTATCGATAGAGTGAGGACAGGCTCAAATTGTAAACTTAAAGTCGAAAATATAAATAATCTGATAGCCTGAAAATATTGTATAACCTGTTGGGAGCCCCTGGTGTAGTGAACTGAATTATGGGTAATTTTAATTGGAGTGCGCATGTCTGTTTTTTTTGTAGTAACCGCCATCTTTTATCTTTGGAATTATCGGCGTGTTTTATGAAAATGTCACCAAGATTTCTCCACTCGATTCTTTTAAAATGCACCCTAATCGGTCAAATTCTTTTGATAATTCTATCTAAATACATCTTAGCTACTATTCGGATCTGCTTTCCCGGTCGAAAAAGGTTTAGTTTGACCAAAACGGCTATTGACAAAAGTTTGTTTATAAAATAGCGTACTCGATAAACCCGGCCGTAGATGGTTATCGAAAACAAATTCAATTTCTTCCATCTAAAAGATAATTACGCGCTGGACTCTGTCATTTTAAGAATATATAAGTATTACACACAGACACACGAATTCTCAACTCAAAATTTTGAAAAATGACAGTTTTGTCAACATAAATCGATTTTATTTGCAAATCCCATGTTATTAAAATTTAACTTATTGTTAAATTTTATCATCGAAAAAAATTCATTTCTTCCACCTAAAACATAATTATGTGCTGTATCCTATCATTTTAGGAATATATACGTATCCCACTCAAACACACCAAGTCTCAGCTTAAAATTTTGAAAAATAAGAGATTTATCAACATAATTGTCATAAATCGATTTGTATGGCAGATCCCATAAATTTTAGGGCCCTTCAAATGTTTTCTGAGCTGTTCCATATTGGCACCAGAGTCCATATTTGACTGGTTCTACATGATAATTGTGCAACAGTACAGTCGCGTTACTTTATACGTCAACATTGGTCATTATCACTCGACAAATTTATTTCGGTCTATCGTATCAACCCCTATTTCCCCCGCGTAGCCTGACTAAGTGTCAACATTGGTCTTTATCGCTCCACTAATTTGTATCATTTCATCGGTATGAATTCCATATCCAATTATCCACATATAACCAACCCAATCTCTAATCCCAGTCCAATTTATTTATTTTTTTCATCGCTATAGTCACGTTACGAAATATTTTATTGAGTGATACTTGTACTTATATGTCTATGGTATTACTATAGTATACCGTATACGTATATCAATTGCTATTCCTTTCTATATAATTCTGGTGCCATCTATAGAGATAGAGATAATTTCCGACCCCCCCGGGCCCCCCCAATTTTATATCATTGCTGCTTTATTACAGTCGCGATGCATTACATGGCAACATCGCTCCACTAATTTATGTCAGTTCATCGGTACGAACCCCTTTTTCTCCGAGTCCATATAACCAAACCAACATCTTATCCCGGCCTAAATTATTATTTTTACTTTCATCGGTATAGTTGTGTTACATACATATTTTTTATCATTTGATTCTAATTTGTATTGTACCACTATAGAAGTCCATAAATTACTATTCTGGCACTATATAGAGATGACTAAAATTCTGACACCCCCCCCCCCCTATTTTATAACCTTGTTGCAACAGTAGAGTTGAGATGCATAATATGTCAACATTGGTCGTTATCGCTCTACAGATTTATATCGGTTCAACCCTTAGTTCCCTGTAATGCCCACCCCTCCCTCAATTTATTTTTTCATTTGTATTATAGTCTCGTTACGTACACATTTTTCTTTTATAACTTTTGCTTCAACGCGCCGAGTTCTAGCTGCTGCAGAGAATACAAAACTGACAACATATTGAAATGTAAGCAGGCTTCAAACTAATATTATCCAATAAAAACTCTGGCTACATCAGAAATTTGTGTATAAGGTGTACTCGCATTTGTTGCGTTAAAAAAAAAAAGGTCCCAAGTCAAGGTCCAAATCCCCAACAAACTGATGTGAGGTTTAACTCCATCTACATACAGTAATGTCCAAAGTAATTGATCACTTAACCACAGCAGAATTATGGGTAATTTTTCAAGATTTTAAATCCTGAAAAATTACCCTTAATTCTGCTGTGGTTAATTGGTCAATTACTTTAGGCATTACTGTAGCCCATATAAGGATGTGAGGTCTAATGATAACTCCATCCACATACAGTAATGTCCAAAGTAATTGACCACTTAAGCACAGCAGATTGTGGGTAATTTTTCCGGATTTTAAATCCTGAAAAATTACCCATAATTCTGCTGTGGTTAAGTGGTCAATTACTTTGGGCATTACTGTATCCCATATAAGGATGTGAGGTCTAATGATAACTCCATCTACATACAGTAATGTCCAAAGTAATTGACCACTTAACCACAGCAGAATTATGGCGTTCAATATGGTCTACCTAATTCTGCTCCAAAAACATGTATATTGAATATATGGATGTTTATTGGGGGGAAACCGATTATTTCAATGATATTTTCATTAACTGGCATCCAAAAACCGACCTACGGGAGCGCGCTTCGCACACGACTGTTTCTTAAGTATATGTGCATATTTAATAAGTCAACAATTCGAAGCACAACAAATAAGATTGGCGGGGTCCCTTGCGCTTGCGCGATCTGTCCATCAAAACATATTTAGACATCTCAAGACACGTAAGACCCAATAACTTAATATACAGAATAGATACATCTATTGCCTGAGTGACTAATATTTATATTTGTTACAATGGGGTCAAATAGTTGCGAAGCCAGCACCACAATTCTTTCCCTCCATAGTAAATATTAAAACAACTTATAAAGAATTATTTATTTACCTTATATTTGGTATGGAGCGTCCTTGGTTTACTGGAGTTCAGATTGTTAACATCACGCCACCAAGTCAATTACTCGCGAAGCCACAGCCATAACTATGTCCCTCCATAGTAATTCTCAAAACAACTTCTTAAGAACAATTGACCAGGTCAGTCGCGCAATTATTGGAAGAGCCACGGTCAATCATTTTTTTTTAAACCAAATTTTACATTTAAATTATTCCTTTATTTAACCAAAAAAAAAAATGATAAAATTAACTTTTACTACTTGCTAAATTTTATCTTTTAATTATTTCATTTAAATTTTAGACTAAAATTTAAAAATATACAGTCCCAGTATTTACAGTATACTAAGTCCAAGTCTTTATAATCTGTTGAGTGACCCCACAGTCATTTACTTGCTTTGTTAGTAATAATTTGAAGGATTACTTGTTTAAACGCAATTGTTATCAAAATATTTTATGTATTTTTTATAATTTCTATTTATATGTAATACTATAATCTTGGTGGCGTTACCATTTCTGACTATGGTTTTCTTGTTTGAATTGTCGGCGCGGACCAGAAGGAAGCGAATGAAACCAGGATGGGTGCGGAAATTTTCGCGCAGAGCAAGGGGGGTAATCCAATCACGGACTAGATTCCATAAAGGCTGGACGACGGAGCAATCGACAAACAGATGCAGTACCGTTTCGGGGAGGGAGTTACAAAGGGGACAAATTTTGTGGACCCGGGGGCCGTAAAATGTGGCCAATCGGTCCCGGGTCGGGAGGACTCCATGTATTAAACGATAAAGGATCCCACGAATCTGGGGATCAATGGCCGAGTTGTGTAAATTGGCCCAAACAATATGCAGGGGCATTTTGGGGTAAAACCAATGGAGTTTAGGGGCGGAAACGACGTCGGGTAAAAGTCGAGTGTAAAACTCTTTAAAAGTAAGTTGTGCCAGCTGGGGGATGGGGGAGTGTTTTTCAAAGGTTTTGATGGACGCTAAACAACGGCGATAAAATAAGGGAATATGTTGGGGGTCACAATGTGCCGTGTTGCAAGAAGCGAAAAGGGGCTGGTACTGGCGAATTGAAAGACCGATCCAGTAAATGGCAAACACAGACCAACGTACATCTGGGCTTGTAAGCAACCTCTGAACGTGACGGAGATAATGAGAATGTAACTTAGTCGGTAGATGGACAATATCAGCGCCCCCTAATTTTTTGGGGGCGTACATGAGACTGCGAGGGAGGGGTTCCGATTTGGTGGCCCAGAAAAACTTGAAGGACGCTCGTTGGACGAGCGTAATATAATGAGGGGTCATGGGGATTATTGAGGTGTAATACCAGAGCTTGCTTAATGCGTAAACATTGAGATAAGAAGCCCTGGTGAATGGGGGGAGGTGGGCAAACCTGCCAAATTGAAGAGATTTCGAATATTTTTGAAACAGATTGTGAAAATGGTCATCAGTGGTTACCTGAGATCCAAATTGAATACCGAGGATTTTGTGGGATTTGACCCACTTGAGGCCATCGGGGCTGTCGGTACGTCGGCTCCATGAACCCAAAAAGAGACCGACGGATTTGTTCAAATTTATCTTTGAGCCGGAGACGCGCCCAAAAGTTCCAATAATGGAGAGGGCCGCGGTAATAGAGGCGTCAGTCGTCACGAAAAGGGTGACGTCGTCGGCATATGCCGTTAATTTGAAGGGCGTGAGCGCTCCCGGTACCGTAAGGCCGGGGACGGTCGGAGCGGAGCGAATTTTGATTAAAAGGGGCTCCAAGCAAAGAATATATAAGAGGGGAGATAAGCTACAACCCTGTCGAACTGAGCGAGTGACGGGGAAGGGGGTGGAAATGTGCTGATTGATATATACACTGGAAAATATGTCCGTATAAAGGAGGCGAACCCACGAAATAAAAGTGGGACCGAACCCAAAAGCTGAAAGGACGTGGAATAAATATTCATGATCAACTCGATCAAAGGCTTTTTGTTGATCGAGACTTAAAAATGCACAGGGGATTTGTTTTTGAGCGCAATAATCTTGAATATTACGCATGAGGTGGCAATTGTCCAAAATGGTGCGGCCTGGCACACCGCATGTTTGATCGCCAGAAATGACGTTATGAATAACAACCTTCAGGCGGTTGCATAACGTTTTGGAAAGAATTTTGTAATCCACGTTTAATAAACTGATGGGGCGATAATTGGAGGGGACTTCAGGGTGGTCTAAATCTTTGGGTAGGAGAGTGATAAGGGAGGTAGGCAGGTGTCAAATATTTTTAAGACATGCGCACTGATAAAAGTGCGGATAAAACATAGATAGATGCAATTATCGATTCTTATTGAATAATCCGTACACCATATTGTGGTGTGAATTGCAATGTAGAACGGCCAGTGTGTTTTTGACGTCAGAATGAGTATTCCTGGCACATATATCTTAACATGATGAATTATTTGCTTCACGGTGATATCTAAATCATACAATTAACCGATATTCATCGTTATTTGATAGAATTGGGGGTTATCGACAGCAGATTGTCATCAGTCGATACTACAGTTAGAGTTATGCACCTTTGCTCACGCGCTATGGGCTGTAAATTGTAACAAACTTATACGTGTTAATTGGTTTTTGGTGATTTGCTATGGGTCCCACGAAATCAACTATAATAAACTTCCACAAAAAGATGTTGTTAAATGGACTGAAGGCATTCGAAGTGGATTTATGCGAAATAACATAAAACGTCTGAAAACTATATATATCACCAACACACAAACAATTAGATTGATTCGGGGTGGGGGTTGTTAGCAAAAAATTTACAGGAAGGTGTGCCGTTTTTTGGCATCTGACATTTCCAAGGACCCACCACCCCCAAACGTGAAAAAAAATAATATATTTTACTCCCAATTGTTTTTTGGGTCTAAAACGGCACAAAACTCTACTAATATCACTCATATGACTGGGAATGATCTCATTTAGTTCAAATAACAGTTTAACCTGTTTCAGAAGCTGTTTTAATTAAATATGTTTGATAAATTTCTGATCATCTGTAAACCTAGGTCATTGTGCAGTATACACACAATTTCACAATTTCTAACTATTTCCTGATTAGTCTGTCAACCAGCCCATTATCTAACATATTCTATACCACTTATGTTAGTTTACTGGAACAACTTACTTCTAGTATACTAAACTGTCTGTAACAGGCCCCCTTTGGGAGGTTATATTCAGCGTCGGAGATACCTGTGCCCCTCTTTGTGGGACTTCGTGCACGTTTTGATCTTAGACAGAGCCATTATTCAGCGGTGGCCACTTTGTGTGCTTCAAGCATATTTTGATCATTGAAACATTTATATTTATATATATTGTTTTTATTTATTTTTTATAGATTGAATTCCTTGCTCAATTTAACAAAACCAATTTAATTGAATTTTTTTTAATTCAAAATTTTGAAAAACTAACACCATTATGGCATTATAACATCCGCCAGGGGTACCCCGAGTAACCCAATTTGGTTGAACTCGGTCCAGGGGCCTGAGAGAAAAATCAAGACAGATCCTACTCGTTTACATATATAGATGACATGCAGTCACAGCACTATACCAGACTCGGATACTTTATATATGCAAACTTAGGACATTGTAAAGGATACACACAATTCCATAATTTCTAATAATCTCCCGATTAGTCTGTCAAACAGCCCATTATCTAGCATTATGCCTTAAATGTACTCAATCCGATAAAACTCCTCTCAATTACTATTTCAATGGCTTCGGGGGTCAAAAATATTTGAGTCGAGTCGAGGAAGTCACCCATCAAAGCTCAGATTTGTTAGATATCGATTTTAGAAATCTATTATTTTTCATTATCGGGAATACTTTCTGGCCCAGAACTCAGTCAAAATTGCGTTATTATTACCACTTGATTTTAGAGTTTATCCATCCTTGTCTGCTTGAATAGATTTTGGTGTACACATCCCGAGCAGATTACGGCAGTTGAAGGCAATTATTAGTACTCATCTCGAGTAAATAACAAATTTCAAAAATCAATATCTAATAACTCTGACCTTTGTTTGATGGGTTCCTCGACTCGAATCAAATATTTTTTACCCCCAAAGCCAAAGAAATAGTAATATAGGACCCTCTGATCGGATTGTTGTTGCTGGAATCTGTTGAGATGGGGACCCTCTGTTCGGATTGTGTACCTTCAACACTTGTGTTGGTCTTCTGGAGTCTGTTACAATAAATGACAAACAGTCACTATGCCAGACTTGGATATTTTAGGCGTTGTGAGAGTAACAGATCATATGAGATCTATGAGCGATAGACGTGCAAATAATTCACCGATTGGCTTGACGCACTGTGCAGCACCGATGACAGATATTTTCTACCCATCGAGCGTCACATTAAAGTGATGTGAAACACTCAGGTATAGGGTGATCAAATATAAATGGTGGAACATAGCAAATCATCCAGTACAAATTAACGACCGTTTGACTTTTCTGCCAGTGCGTCCAAGTGCGTTGCAATTTGCAATCCGAAGCATGAGCAACGGTGCATAACTCTAACTGTAGTATCGACTAATGACAATCGGTTGTCGATAACCCCCAATGCTATCGAATAACGATGATTATCGGTTAATTGTACGATTTAGATATCACTGTGAAGCAAATTATTGATCTGTTAGATAATTGTGCCAGGAATACTGATTCTGACGTCAAAAAACACGCTGGCCATTCTACATTGCAACTCACACCCCAATATGGTGTGAGGAATATTCAATAAGAATCGATAATTGCATATTTTATTGTCACGTTTGTTTTAGCACCATTTTTCCGGTGCCCATGCGTTGTTTAAAAATATTTGACACAGGTCTGCCAAAAGGTTATTCGTGAAAAATAAAACTGATATTGTTGACAATTCTCTCTATCTTACGTGATTATACACTTGTTCAATTATTATATTTGTTCATATATGTATTATATGTGTAACTGCCCACTGGGTAATTTAATTTTGCAATAAATGTTTTATCTTTAGGATCGAGTATTATTTCCGTATTTCGACTGCATTTGAAGATAATCTAATTTTTTTTCAACAACACTGCACTTGTGTGAAATGAGGACTACAACTGTTAGTCTGTTCCAAGTATAGTCTATTTATATTACCGCTACATATATGCAGGGCACAATTGCATTGTGAAAATGTATGTAACGCACCTAAATGCATCTGCTGTACAGACATTATTAAGGGACCTAATTTATTATTAAGGGACCTAATTTAAACGCCGTGGACTTGATATTCAAGTGTTATTTTGCACTATTTGCTAAACTATATATACTACAGAATATATACCATGATGGTTATCGGGGGTGTACAAAGAGGGTGTTACAAGGGTAGCATGGTCCGTTAGCAGCACAAAATGGTGATACTCAAGTATAAATTGATACTCGTCGCGGACGATATTTGTTTCTCCGATAACGTCGTTTTATTCCAACGCCTAACTTCAATTGGTAGAATGATTGGCTGTTCTAAATCGATAACAATAATGTGTTCATAACAAAGGCTTTGACATGCGAAATCTCATTAGTTTAGACTAAGTAGGTCTAATAGTGTAAATACGGACAAAAGCAATGGGGGGGGGGGGTAATAAAACAATTGCAGGAAGATATATATGCCGGGTCGGTTGGTGGCTCAAGGGGCAAAAAACGTGTTTTTTTTACAACCTCATGCTATTTTTATTACTAAATACTTTATGCGCCCTTATTGGCTTACATTTGTAACAGTTTAAAAGATATTATAAGAATTTATAACAGCAAAAACACCACATTTATGTTACTGGGACCTCATATGGGCCTTAGTGGAGATGACATTAAGCTATGGCATGTTGCATATGGGACGGTGGGGTGAAAACAAATTCTTCCCGACACCCTTCGGAAAGAAGCTTCGAGAAATGTAAAACTGAAATAAATAAACTTGTCTTCATGTAACTAAAGCCTAGATCATTGTGTGCATGGGCAAAGAGCGAGCAACTGTCTCAAACATTAAAGACATATTATGCACTTGTTCTGGTGCGTTAAACTGATCAGTATGCCAACTGAGGGAATGTATAGCATTCTACTAACATCGCCGAAAATCTGAAGCAAATTGACCTTACCACTCCATAGAAAACATCGTCGAAACTACGCTCAATTGTAAATATTTACTACTTGATTCGGGACGCATCGATCGGCTATAAACTAACGAAAACGATTTCGCCATCGGAAGTCACTGCATTCAATTAATATATAAGAATGACAGTGTCTGTTGTCAATTTGGATATAATATTTGTAAAAATTACTACTTTGAACAAGATTAATCTCCATTTATATTTGATCACTCTACCTGAGTGTTCCACATCACTTTAATGTGACGATCGATGGGTAGAAAATATCTGTCATCGGTGCTGCACATGCAGTGCATCAAGCCAATCGGTGAATTATTTGCACGTCTATCGCTCATATGATCTGTTACTCTCACAACGGCTAAAATGTCCAAGTCTGGCATAGTGACTATTTGTCATTTATTGTAAGAGACGTTGCTCCAGACGCCAGAAGACCAACACAAGTGTTAAGGCATAATGCTAGATAATGGGCTGTTTGACAGACTAATCGGGAGATGATTAGAAATTATGGAATTGTGTGTATCCTGTACAATGTCCTAAGTTTGCATATATAAATAAACATGTCCTGATGTAACTAATGGCTAGGTCATTGTGTGCATGGAAAAAGAGCGAGCACTGTCTCAAACATTAATGTGATTATCAATGGGTAGAAAATATCTGTCGTCAGTGCATCAAGCCAATCAGTGAATTTTTTGCATGTCTATAAAACCCAGATGATCTCTCACGAGACCTAAAGTATCCGAGTCTGGTATAGTGCTGTGACTGCATGTCATCTATATATGTAAACGAGTAGGATCTGTCTGGATTTTTCTCTCAGACCCCTGGAACGAGTTCAACCAAATTTGGTTAGTCGGGGTACCCTGGCGGATGTTATAATGGTGTTAGTTTTTCAAAATTTTGAATTAGAAAAAATTAAATTAAATTGGTTTTGTTAAATTGAGCAAGGAATTCAATCTAAAAAATAAATCAAAACAATATTTATAAATATAAATGTTTCAATGATCAAAATATGCTTGAAGCACACAAAGTGGCCACCGCTGAATAAAGGCTCTGTCTAAGATCAAAATGTGCACGAAGTCCCACAAAGAGTGGCACAGGTATCTCCGACGCTGAATATAACCTCCCAAAGGGAGCCTGTTTCAGCTAGTTTAGTATAATAGAAGTAAGTTGTTCCAGTAGACTAACATAAGTGTTATGGGATATGTTAGATAATGGGATGGTTGACAGACTAATCAGGAAATAGTTAGAAATTGTGTGTATACTGCACAATTGCCTAGGTTTACAGATGATCAGCAATTTATAAAACGTATTTAATTACAACAGCTTCTGAAACAGGTTAAACTGTTATTTGAACTAAATGAGATCATTCCCAGTCATATGAGTGATATTAGTAGAGTTTTGTGCGGGTTTAGACCCAAAACCAAAAAACTTTGGGAGTAAAATATATAATTTTTTCAGGTTTGGGGGTGGTGGGTCCCTGGAAATGTCAGATGCCAAAAAACGGCATACTTTCCTGTAAATTTTTTGCTAACCACCCCCACCCCAGTCGACATAAATTTCGACTCAGTATATCATATAAATGTAATAATATAATTATTACGGAGATGTTTACGTCGACTGCCACCACCCCGACTCAATCTACGCCATTACTTAGGTAGTTACATAGTCGGGTAACCAACACAGATGACAATATTCGATCATATGAGTATTTATTAGAATGAGACAATAATACACGCGGTCAAGATTTCCGACCCAAACCAAGAGAGAGAAAACCTGATTTGTTATAATAGAGACCGCCATTGGACGGTCACACACAATACAACCACAGTCTCGACTAGATACAACCCACTGGCGCTAATTGTTTGTGTGTTGGTGATATATATAGTTTTCAGACGTTTTATGTTATTTCGCATAAATCCACTTTGAATGCCTTCAGTCCATTTAACAACATCTTTTGATGGAATGTTATTATAGCTGATTCCGTGGGACCCATAGCAAATCACCAAGAACACTGGGGTAAGCTGCTCCATGGGAAGCGGTTCGCTTGTGATAAAAGCTCCAATGCGCATGCGCGAATCTCCAATGCATATCCGATCAGAAGAAGTTATTTTATTTACAACATTCAAAGAACGCAGATTGAAGGTAAGGAATAGAAAATAATTATTTCCACTGCTGCTCAGGGACGTTTTGTCACATCTTTGCTCACAATACCCTCCTTTTCCAGTTTAGCATTGCTGAAAAGTATTCCCTGTATTCCCTATTTACTTTGGGAAAATACCGAAAGTAACCGGGTGAATAGAGCGTATTTAAAAGCTTATTTGAGCGTGAACAATATTGAACAATAAAGCTAATACGTCATCTAGTAATCCCCAAACAGTGTCGGTGTATTCTGCTCATTTAAAACAGTGCCAGAAAGCTTTCAAAGAAGGTGGTGTGTGCTTTCTTCAGAGTCATTTTCTTCAATTAGCTTGTGTTTTATGTTGTACTTTAATATATTATATATCATTTATAGCATAAATATCCGAATTGTAATACAAATGATACGAATGTAATTATGATAATTAGACATTTATTTTAGTTGGGAATACGTTGAACTGGTATCGCTTCAGTGAAAGCAAACACGGTATTCATCACACCTTGATGTAGGATTGGGAGTGTCAGGGACGTGACTAGAGTGTCTTGGTTTGGGTGGGTGTCAAACTTCGAATTTCCAACTGTATCCCCCACTTTGGAGCACATTTTTTTTCTCAACTTTAAGACTTTCCTTTGGCACACTCTTGAGCTTGAATATTCTGACTGTTACCTGAAACAGGTTTGTAACTGGTTGGAACTCCAACGATATACCCCCATATATTTGAAAGTATCTGAAATATATGTTGTAAATATAAATGTCTTTCAACTCCGGGTGGAGTGCAAGTCACAGGAGTCCGGGAATATATTTGTTTTTAATTTATTATAGTATTTTGAGAAAATAATATGATAAATTAAAAAAAAAAATTCCTGGACCCCTATATTGCAAATTGATTTGCCCAATATTGCCCACCCGCAAATGATGACACTCTACCCACAATTATACCTGATTATCTTTCGTTTATTATTTAATTATTGTCATTTCAGATGTATGCGGGTATGGAAGGGTAGCTTATATCTTTCTGAAAAGATAATAAAATGCATCCATAATTGCATGTATTTGGCATTATTTTTTGCAATTAGTTGATTTTAATAACTAAAGCGTCTTTTGAAAAATGTTGTTGTTGTTATTGTTGTTGTTGGAATCTAATTATACGAGGACCACCTGATCGGATTGTCTGCCTTTAATATGTCATGCATGCCGTTTTCGTGCCATTTATACATAACTAGAAGGTGACCCGACTTCGTCCGGGCTTTCACCTTGAATTGTCCATTTTGAAGGTGAAGTTCAGGTGGGGTCACAATTTGACCCGTCGAAAACACTGCCAGGACAAAAGTACCCGACAAAAGTACCCGTCGAAATCCATCCGGTTTTACCCGATTTGACCTTGAATTGATCATTTTGAAGGTCAAGGTCAGGTCGGGGTCATGACTCGACCGGCCCAAAACACCAAGTGGACAAAAGTAACCCTATGTATAAACTTTCGTCGAAATCCCATCAAAATTGGCGATTTGACCTTGAATTGACCCGATTTCAAGGTCTAGGTCACGTCGCACGGGCCAATGAATATGCTTATGAGACTCCCCATACGAAAGTACCCCCACATACCAAGTTTCATCGAAATCCCGTGATATTCGGGCGTTTAACCTTGAAATGACCCGATTTCAAGGTCAAGGTCACGTCGCACGGGCAAATTAATAGGTTTATGCCACTCCCCGGCAGAAGGTACTCCCACATACCAAGTTTCATCGAAATCCCGTGATATTCGGGCGTTTGACGTTGAAATAACCCGATTTCAAGGTCACGTCGCACGGACAAATTAATATGCCTATGCCACCCCCGGCCGAAAATACCCCCACATACCAAGTTTCATCGAAATCGGGTGGGCCGTTTTCGAGTTCATCGCGAACACACAGACACACATATCTTCCAAAATATATAATAGACTAGAAGGTGACCCGACTTCGTCCGGGCTTTGACCTTTTGAATTGTCCATTTTGAAGGTCAAGGTCAAGTGGGGTCACGATTTGACCAGTCCAAAAACACTGCCCGGACAAAAGTACCCGACAAACGTGCCCGTCGAAATCCATCCGGTTTTACCCGATTTGACCTTGAATTGTTCATTTTGAAGGTCAATGTCTGGTCGGGGTCACGATTTGACCCGTCCAAAACAATCAGTGGACAAAAGTAACCCACGTATCAAATTTCGTCAAAATCCCATCAAAATTGGCGATTTGACCTTGAAGTTACCCGATTGCAAGGTCAAGGTCACGTCGCACGGGCAAATGAATATGCTTATGAGACTCGCCATAAGAAAGTACCCCCACATACCAAGTTTGATCGAAATCCCGTGATATTCGGGCGTTTGACCTTGAAATGACCCGATTTCAAGGTCAAGTTGACGTCGCACGGACAAATTAATATGCCTATGTTCGTCCCCGGCCGAAAATACCCCCACATACCAAGTTTCATCGAAATCGGGTGGGCCGTTTTCGAGTTCATCGCGAACACACAGACACACAGACAGACACACAGATCTTCCAAAATATATAATAGATGGCACATCCATATTGTGTTATGACTTACACAAGCCGCATATCAACAATTATTAATTAATTAAAGATTAATTATGCGAATACATACATGCCATGGTCAATCTCTCACATCGTAATATGCATATATACATGATCAACCCACTATTCGAAATCAATTAGGCTGACAACAAACGTGCAGTCCTGTGTGATTCACATGCTATTGTACGGATATAATTAAAACTGTTCGTACATTCAAATACATATCGATTGGAGTATATAGAGGATATGAAATGAGTGTTTCTCTCATATGATATTTATGAAACGAGTCTAAGAATTTTCAGTTTTCTCGAGCCTCCGGCGAGAGAAAACTGAAAATTCGTGACGAGTTTCATAAATATCATATGAGAGAAACACGAATTACATATTCTATTTATCATATGCCTCCTATAAATTGATTATGATGTCCAAAACGCACACAAATCACTAAATAGTTATATGACATCGGCAGCAAAAGGTTAATGTGACGTCACTTCGTTGCACCGGAAGCCCAATTACACCTGGTGAACTAGCGGAAATAATATGCACGCGAAGATATAGTGCGCTATTCTGTTCTCAGTTTGTGACATTATATCGTATGTTTATTAGATAAATACGAATTACTTATTCTATTTATCGTATAACAATGTCCAAAACTATATATTTCAAGATTATAATTGCGAGAATTTCGGCATCGCGTTGATTGACGCGCACGAATTTGACCTGCATTTAGTCAGAGATGCGGCTCGGCCCCCGGCTGCCATTCAGCCAATCAAAACACACTTTTTGTCAACAAACCAATCAAATTATCGGAAGGTGATATCAATTAGTAATTGATATGAAATTGATTTATGACATAGCTTCCAACGTAAATAATGATTGAGTCATATGATAAATATAGATATGAAATGAGTGTTTCTCTCATATGATATTTATGAATGGAGTCTAAGAATTTTCAGTTTTCTCGAGCCTCCGGCGAGAGAAAACTGAAAATTCGCGACGAGTTTCATAAATATCATATGAGAGAAACACGAATTACATATTCTATTTATCATATGACACCTATAAATTGATTATGATGTCCAAAACGCACACAAATCACTAAATAGCTATATGACATCGGCAGCAAAAGGTTAATGTGACGTCACTTCATTGCACCGGAAGCCCAATTACACCTGGTGAATTAGCCGAAATAATATGCACGCGAAGATATAGTGCGCTATTCTGTTCTCAGTTTGTGACATTATATCGTATGTTTATTAGATAAATACGAATTACATATTCTATTTATCGTATAACAATGTCCAAAACTATATATTTCAAGATTATAATTGCGAGAATTTCGGCATCGCGTTGATTGACGCACACGATTTTGACCTGCATTTAGTTAGAGATACGGCTTGGCCCCGGCTGCCATTCAGCCAATCAGAACCCACTTTTTGTCAAGAAACCAATCAAATTATCGGAAGGTGATATGAACTAGTAGTTCATATGAAATTGATTTATGACATACTTTCCAACGTAAATAATGACTGAGTCATATGATAAAATAGGATATACTATTGGTATATAACGGATAATTCACGGAAACAACACACGATAATTGTCATGTTTTATGCTCCAATAATGCCAATGTGATTGAAATAATAAATACGAACTTGTTTCGATCGTTTTCAGCTCTGCAATTCCCTAAATCTCTTTTAAAATGCGCACTGGAGCCCCCAGTCCCGGCAGTCTACGCGCTGGCGCTTATCGCAATACGAACTGGAGCGTCCACGTGGTGGTGTTAAAATGCATTTTCTCAGTATTTATATATATAGTTATTTGAGACACCAACGCCAACAACAATCGCACGACGGAGATGTTTGTTATAGCAATTGATACGGGACATTATTCAGATTATTTCGTTTTCATACTCAAAATATCATGTTATTAAGAATTTTCTCGTTACACAATCGGGTTTTGAAGTGATAAATCAGCTGCTTCTGCATGGTATGGAAATGTGTTCGAATAAAGGCGATATGTAAATCACAGTTGAAGCATAACGTTGGTCATTTGTGACAGACGTTCCATAGAATAATGCTGTTTATAGAGATAATACGTACCATTTTGAATACTTCAGTTTCCCTTTTCACAAAATAATCACAGACGCACCGTCGCATTGTAAATTGCGCACTGGAGCTTTTACCACAAGCGAACTGCTTCCCACGGAGCAGCTTACCCCCAGTGAAGAACCAATTAACACGTATAAGTTTGTTACAATTAACAGTCCGGAGCGTGAGCGAAGGCGCATAACTCTAACTGTAGTATCGACTGATGACCATCTGCTGTCGATAACCCCCAATGATATCAAATAACGATGAATATCGGTTAATTGTACGATTTAGATATCACCGTGAAGCAAATAATTCATCATGTTAAGATATATCGGCCAGGAATACTCATTCTGATGTCAAAAACACGCTGGCCGTTCTACATTGCAATTCACACCACAATATGGTGTACGGATTATTCAATAAGAATCGATAATTGCATCTTTCTATGTTTTATCCGCACCTTTATCGGTGCGCATGTCTTAAAAATATTTGACACCTGTCAAAAGGTTATTCGTAAAAAATAAAACTGATATTGTTGAAAATTCTCGGCTTTTTGGCTATTAATATCAAAGTGTAGTATCTGTTCCCCGCTGGTTGTGAGCAGGGTCGCTATGCTTTGATCGAGCCCGTACGTCCCCGATGGTGATTTTCCCCACCTGACGGAACTTCCACTGAATGGGTTCGCAGCCTTGAGAGGACGAGTGAGAATGTCCGCTTTATGCGGGGACTGACCCCGAGGAGCACTTTGACCATGCTCGTAAGGGTGGGTACATCTGACGGGGTGCTCAGCCGATAAAGCTCCGGGTTACTTTAAAAAAAAATTTGACACCTTTGAAAAGGTTATTTGTAAAAAAATAAAACAATGTTCAATTATTATTTATATTGAAATGTAATAAATGTGCAACTGCCCATTGGGTCTATTTTGCATTAAATGTTGTTTTATCTTTAGGATGGAGTGTTGGGACTATTTCCGTATTTCGACTGCATTTGAAGATAATCTAATTTTTGTTCAACAACACTGCACTTGTGTGAAATGAAGACTGCAACTGTAAGTCTGTTCCAAGTACTGGCGGGATTTGTCCCATGGCTTTGGTCGATCCATTATTTTTTTGTTTTTCAAGGTAACCCCGTACGTCGCTGCGACCGCTCCTGCCGGAAATATCGCCCAAGGTCATTTGCGGGTACCCGTGTCAAGGTCATGTTGGGTGGACAAAATAACCGGACAAAAATATTTCCCGTCCCGAGTTGACCATACATAACAAATTTCACATCGATGTCACCGCTGACTACCGAGATATCGCCCAAGGTAATTTGTGGGTACCCGTTTCAATGCCAAGGTCACATCGGGCGGACAAACTGACCCGACGAAAATCTCCCCCGTCCCTTGGACTAAAGTAGAGAAACGCTCTTTAATAGCGACTCCTCATATACAAACGCTCTTTAATTATCACGCGATTAACCCATCAATCCCCATTACGGTGGCAGTTGAAGGGTGAAGGAGTGGTCACACGGGCTCGCGAATGGTCCGGGTGCACTGTCAGCGGGTTTTTACCCTTACATAGCAAGTTTGGGTTCAATCGTCCCAGCAGTTTTCGTCTCGATATCCCCAGTTTCCGAGACGGTCAAATGTCGTATATTTTCACTAAAGTAGATAAACGCTCTTTAATAGCGACGCGTCATATACAAACGCTCATTAATTATCACGCGGTTAACCCATCAATTCCCATTACGGTGGCAGTAGCGGTGAAGTAGCGGTCGCACGCGCTCGCGAATGGTCCGATGACACTTCCCGTGGCTTTTTACCCTTAGATGAGGACCATTGGCCATCATTAGGCAGACTGCGACTGTATGCAGGTCTTTATTGCCTCCTTCTAAGGAGAGATTGAATATATTACAATAATATACACAGACGACAGAATAAATAGTGATGTGGGTTTTGGGAAAAAATAACAGAAATATTGAATGTGATGGAAGCTCAGAATGCTTTGTGATTGGTATGTCGAAATGAGTGATAACTTGACTAAACGACAAATTTTCAAGGGTGGAAAATGTAATCTATGTTGTTTGGAAGATCAGGTAAGCACCAGTTGAACTTTTGCGTTATACATGTATACGATGTTATGCAAAGGCGAGGCATTCTGAGCTTTAAAGGGGTACTGTACGCCAAATGTTGTTGTTGGTTTCTATAGTCTCCGAGTCTGAGAATAAGGTAACACTTTTTTCATTATTTGAAAGTCTGTTGAGTACGAATTAGTGTTACGGATGACAAATTTACCGGAATGCAAAAATACAAATTGTCGTTGTCGAGTAATTTTTGTACAGTTTTCAACCAAATGAATTATTGCTAAAATTGATTGGAAATATTTCAACAGAAAGATCTATTAATTCTGGAATTCTAGAGATCAATAAAGAGCGTTTTTGTTAAGTTAGGATCGTGTGGTCAAACCCTAAGGTATCCAGACGATTGGGACCTTGGACGATTGGGACCTTGGACGATTGGGACCTTAAGTTGGACGATTGGGACCTTGGACGATTGGGACCTCGGGACGATTGGGACCTTGGACGATTGGGACCTCGGACGATTGGGACCTTGGGTCAAGACGATTGGGACCTTATTCAAGTTAATTTATATGTTCCTATTAAATAACTATTACATTGGGTTAGTGTTAGTAAGTATAGACTCACAGTGAGTACAGTTTATCAATGTTTACTTAACGGCAGCCTACTTAAAGGGGTACTGTACGCCATTTGCATTAAATTTCCGGTGACAACAACGATCTAATATCGATAATATATAGAAACATAAGTAATTTGAGTCGAAGATGTATTCTGTAAACGCTCAGGTTAATATGCTATCTTAAAATTTAATAATTTAAAAGTTAATAATTTGATATAAATTGAATTTATGACAGGAGCCATAAAATGGCGTCAATTAAATTACGAATTTCCGTAATCAAAATGAAGTAATTGAGGGATACTGGATGTTAAACCGATCGCACACACGATTGCTTAAAATATTATAATGATACGGGGAGAACACTCAAGTCACTCACTGACTAGCGACGATACAATAACTTAAATGATTATATGGGACTATAGTATGCATATAATATAACTTTTATTTGATTCATTTGGTTGAAAACTTTACAAAAATTACTCGACTTGTAACGACAATTTGTATTTTTGCATTCCGGTAAATTTGTCATCCGTAACATGACTTCGTACTCAACAGACTTTCAAATAATGGAAAAATTGTTACCTTATTCTCCGACTCGGAGACTATAGAAACCAACAACAACATTTGGCGTACAGTACCCCTTTAAAAGTAGGTGCCGGTCGTGTTGTTATTGCTAAAAGGGATCACCGCTGATTAATCGTCACCTTCTTAACAGTGATCAATGAGTTGGAATGAGTAGGTATCAAGTATGCGTTTGTGTTACCGAAGCTCTGTAAAAACAAGAACAGCTATATAAGATTTCCAGATCTGAAATGATGGCATATCAAACATGTCAAACTAATATACCGTACTTATAATTTCTTATATATAACTGAAGAAATCAATTACTCAAGGTCCCAATCGTCCTGACTCAAGGTCCCAATCGTCCGAGGTCCCAATCGTCCGAGGTCCCAATCGTCCAAGGTCCCAATCGTCCGAGGTCCCAATTGTCCAAGGTCCCAATCGTCTGACAATCCACCCTAATGATCGCAGTTTTCTGCGTTCTACAGCGTTTGACCACGCGATTCTGTGGAGAACTTTGGGAACAAAAGTTTTGTTTAGATGGTGTCACATTTAATTGGAAACAACAGCAGCCACTTATATCATATATATATTATATATGTTCACATTAGCTATAAGTCACGCCACCTTTATGTGCCAAAATTGAAACTTCCGGTTCAAAATGGCGGCCAAAAATAATTATGTTTTTTTTAAAATAAATAAAACTTGCAAGATCCTTTAAAACATGGCATTAAAGACTGAACATCGGCTATTCTGACAATATGTGAATACATTGTGTATGTCAAATAGTTTGTCATAGATGGTGTCAAGTTTATTGTTTTTATTTTTTTTATCCATCTTCGACGCCATTTTGAACAACACAAAAATGCTCAAAGCTGATTTTATAGAATTTTTAATATGTTCGGACTAAATTCCGCATTTGACAATGTGTGAATACATTGGGTCATAACATAATCAAGTTAGTCTACCTTGTGGAGAATTTAACAGTATCACAATGTATTTAACATACCTAATTTATCGGGGAAAAAATGAAATGCGTGTGCTTTGTAATTTCCGTAAATACAAACAAATACACACATTACGCCTTTGTCTAATATATCGTGAGTCTCGTGCTTGTTATGTGTAGTGCTCTGAGTGTCGTGCTATTGTGTTTAGTGCTTTCTTTCATTCTGTATTCTATTTGAAAAACTGTGTACATTCATTCTTGTAAGGTAAGCTAAGTTTTGATATAACCCTTTCACAAGATGGCAGAAGGTCCTTCTGATCACATAGGCGTGTGCTATGGCTGTGGCAAATTGGTGAAACGCCCCGATGACCATGGGAGTAGGACTTGTCGTTATTTCAAACAAAACCCAGGGCTGTGGAAACAGGAGGGGAAACCAAACCTGAAAACCGAAACGACCAATCATGCTCGAAATTTCACATTCAAATTACAGGATTTAATGGAATATTTTAAAGGCAAAGGGGGTGGTGTGAAAATAGACGGTGTCCCCCACATACCAGTAAATCAGGTAATTAGTGCTTTCAGCGAGATAACCCATAATAGGATATATGTTTCTGGAGATGTGTACCCAAACATGACCGAACCTGCTTTGGTTTCTAGAGCGAGCCATTACTTGGGGCCCCTACAAACAATGGAGATTCCTCCTCCCATGGAAACTGTCAATGTCAGAGGGGTTATGCCATCAGCGGCATCCGAGTCGATTGACCCAACCGTACCGTTGGGTCAAACACCAGAGTCGATGCCAACAGTACCGTTGGGTCAAACACCAGAGTCGATGCCCACAGTACAGTTGGGTCAAAAATTATTGGCATCACTGACATCCGATGCCACTCAATCAGCATCAACAAAGCCTTGTGTCACCCCTCAACATGTGAAAAAGGTTAGGGCCCAAATTGCGGCAAACTTTGTAGCGGGCCACGAGTCCCCATATCGGTGCGATTCACCAAATGCCACAGCCTCGGACATTATGAAAGTAGGAAAACCTGATTCTGGCTCCGTTAGTTCAGATTCAGAAGTTATAAGACCCCGTAAAAGGCAAAGAGTTAATCTGGACATTGACTCAGAAACCGAGTTCGCGGATGCGGTGTCAGAAATGGCTGTAAACGAAAGCGAATCGGGTGCTGGGGAGAGCTACATCTCCTCCTCTCTCCCTTCGACTTCGTCACAGGACAGTGCTGATGAAACATCCGCGAAACGGCATAAATCAACCATTCCGGCATTGATAGACACCGAATTCAGGAACCAGTGGGGATCTTACAAAGGTCGCCAAGCCGACATTTCTATCGACCCCGTGATCAACGATGACGGAGTTCGTAGAATAAAAGAGCAACTTGTACAACATGGCAAAAATTTAGCTGGAAGTATGTTGCGTCTCTTTTACATTGTTCAAAACAAGCTAGGTCTGTCAGACCAGACACTAGAGTTAGATAAAGTATTTCAAACGGAGATTTCGCTCCTAGATACACTTTTACAAGACGCGTATAAATTGATGAACCACACCTATCAAATGAAGTGGGCAACAGTTGTGAACTACCACAAAAATTTCGGTAACATGAGTCGATTCATGATGAATATGAAACAGAATGAAATTGCCGGTAAAATCAATGAACTTGTACTCATGCAAAAGGACTTTCGGTGCTCGCTTGAAAAACTTCAGTCAGAAGAGAGACGCAAATATCAACTTGCACATCCGATCAATCCCGTCGACGCTCTTAGAGCAATAACTATTTTAGAAATAACTGTAAAAACAGACGATGGCGACATTCCAATTACCCAGTTTATGCTTAAGATGACCGCACAAGAGCGAGCTCATTTTGAAAAGCGTGGAAAGTATGAACAAGCAGACCAATACAATCAAGTCCTCGGATACTTTTCTGCAATACTGCAAGTCCGTGAAGGACTGAGGCCCAGCGAAATGCAGGGTTTTTCATTAGAAGAATTTTTAAAACCCATTTATGACGACGAAGATGACGAGTATGTGTTTGAACATAAAACTGCCACTACAAAACCCGCATTCTTTAAACTAACGGCGCCAGAATACAAGGTTATGAGTCAATTCATCGAGAACATGAGAACTGCCCCATCCGTTAACTATCATCGGTATATTAATTTTGATCAATTGCCATCTTCTCGCCAGCTTAGAAAAGAAAAAAAAAATGTCAAAAATACATTTCGCGACAGTAAACAATATGTATTCTCCAATCGTAGTACTGGAGATCAGCACACGAAATTATCACGCGAGCTCCGTGTGCAATATGAAAGGTATGATCTCGCAGAGTTTTGTAACAAAGATTACAGAAAAATGATGGAGACTGCTGGTAATACAGCTAATTTGAATGACAATGAGAAGAAATTGATTCATGATTGGGCTCAGCATGGCGCACAAGTGGCCAAATCTCACTACCAGGATGTTACCTATGCTAAGAGCGTGATCCAGGATCGTCGAGCAATGAACAAAGTATTAACAGTCGTACTTGATAGCTTAAGACGTGAACCCACGACTCGTGAAACCACGCCACCACTCTATTATGTTGATGCTGTCAATCCTCTGCTTCTGGAGCAAAGTGCAATCGCATCCAATTCTGGGTTAAATCCAACATTAGCGTTGGATGCAACGGTAGATTCGAATGTAGAGTTGAATCCAACAGTCCAGTTGGGTCCAACTCTAGAGTCGACGCCAACAGTACAGTTGGGTCAACCATTAGAGTCGATACTAACAGTACAGTTGGGTCCGAACATAGAGATAAATCCAAGAGTAGAGTTGGAAGGAAAATATCCACATTGTAACCACATATTTCCTAGCAAGGAGGAATTCAGCAATGAATTTCCCCATTGCAATTTCTTAAAAGAACGGGCCAATTGGGACAAAGTTAGGGCAGATCAGGCAGTGGTTGACGTTTTGGAACAAAAAACCATGACAGAAGGGGGGACAGACAACATTGACCTTTTAGAGGAAACTATTTTTGGAATAAAAATTGATATTGACCGTTATGTAGACACAATCAACTCTGAAATTAAACATCACATTCCACAAATGCGCCCTTACATGAAAACAAGACATAACAGCCTTAAGGCCAGAGTGCGTGAATTTTTAGGTAGAACACCATCATATCCACTGGATGGTCCATTGTCGGACTCGGCCAGGATGACAGCCACTGTGAGTGGCAATGACAATAATTGGCCCCTTCTGCACGCTAGACAGTTTTGCACCAGAGGTAGGGGTTTAATGGCAACACAAGACTTGCCACAACACAGTGTTGTCTGCTCATACGAGGGCACTCGTATTAGTGAAAAACGAAAATCCGATCTCGAAAAGCGTTTGGACGAATTGCCACTTGGCCAAATAACTTACACTTTTCAAGTTCCTACGGTAATTGGTGGCAAGTATTGGGCTATACTTGGCCAAACAGATGGAAGCAAAAAAGGACTTTTGATTAACCATACAAAAATTCATCCGAACCTTAGTCCAAAAGTTGTGATACATGAAAGTTCTTGGCATCTGATCTTCTTGGCCAAACGAAAAATCTTTGCTGGTGAAGAACTACTCTTTGATTATAATGACACTGTGAAAGCGCAAGGCGAGATGGCTTGGTGGAAAGAGTGTGTTTGTAGGAAGCACTGTGGTAAACTGCCCATATAAGTTCTCAGTTCTCATTGACTATATTCATGTATGTTTATATTTAGAATGTGCAACAAGTGGAACTCAAGCCATTGTTCAGAGGGCGCAAGTATTAACGGAGCTTGTCTGTCCGATACTTGAGTTTCCCTTGTGTACTGTTGTTTTGTATTTATAGCATGCCTATTTATTAGATTGCATAACAAGTGGAACTCAAGCCATTGTTCAGAGGGCGCAAGTTTTAACGGAGCTTGTCTGTCCAATACTTGAGTTTCCTTTGTGTACTGTTGTTTTGTATTTATAGCATGCCTATTTATTAGCTTGCATAACAAGTGGAACTCAAGCCATTTTTCAGAGGGCGCAAGTATTAACGGAGCTTGTCTGTCCAATACTTGAGTTTCCCTTGTGTACTGTTGTTTTGTATTTATAGCATGCCTATTTATTAGATTGCATAACAAGTGGAACTCAAGCCATTGTTCAGAGGGCGCAAGTATTAACGGAGCTTGTCTGTCCAATACTTGAGTTTCCCTTGTGTACTGCTGGTTTGTATTTATAGCATGCCTATTTATTAGATTGCATAACAAGTGGAACTCAAGCCATTGTTCAGAGGGCGCAAGTATTAACGGAGCTTGTCTGTCCGATACTTGAGTTTCCCTTGTGTCATGTTGTTTTGTATATATTTATTATATTACATATCTTTGTAAAGGCGAGCAGCCAGCAGCTCAAGTGTACGGGCACGCTCACGTGAATTCGGAGCCTGCCCTTACATGCTGTGGTTTGTTTGCTTGTGTGCGAGATCATCATGTACAGCTCAAACGGTTAGATTGGCGCAATTAATAACGGAGCCTTTCAAAACACGCGAGCTGGCAATTCTTGAGCGTGATGTCTCCTCTATAACATATCCAAAACAATTTGGCGCCATTTTGGCCGCCATCTTAGACGAGGAGTTCAGTGTTGGCAGATAAAGGTGACATCAAGGTGACCCAAACATGTTTTAAAGCCAAAATGCCTGACCGGAAACGGAGCTTTTATGTGCAAACATTGAAACCACTCGTCCAAGATGGCCGCCAAAATGGCTGACCGGAAGTGTTTTTTTTACTGATATATTCAAATTAAGTTTATGTGGTTTCCAATTAAATAACAATTAAAATCGCAAGATAACTAGTTGTGACTGGCATGCAAAAATTAGGCAGACCGAATTTCGTCTGCATAAAGTGGCAGTCTGCCTAATGATGGTCAATATACTATACTATATATAAACTAGCAGGTGGACCCGACTTCGTCCGGGCTGTTTCCCCTCTGCTTTTCGGCGAATTGCGCGATTTGACCCGTCCAAAACACTGCCCGGACAAAAGTACCCGACAAAAGTACCCGTCGAAATCCATCCGGTTTTACCCGATTTGACCTCGAATTGATCATTTTAAAGGTCAAGGTCAGGTCGGGGTCACGAATCGACCCGTCCAAAACACTCAGGTTACAAAAGTAACCCCACGTATCAAATTTCGTCGAAATCCCATGAATTGGCCCGATTTCAAGGTCAAGGTCACGTCGCACGGGCAAACGAATAGGCTTACAACACTCCCCATACGAAAGTATCCTCAGACACTAATTTTCATCGAAATCCCGCGATACTCGGGCGTTTGACCTTGAAATGACCCGATTTCAAGGTCACGTCGCACGGGCAAATTAATAGGCACATGCCACTCCACGGCCGAAAGTAACCCCACATACCAAGTTTCATCGAAATCGAGTCCATCGCGAACAGACAGACAGACAGACAGACACACAGATCTTCCAAAAATATATAATAGCCTAGCAGGTTAGCCCGCCACTGGCGGCATTCGTCTCATGGCTTTGTTTCAGAAACATGACATTTTATAAATTTAACCAAATTTCAAGTCGATAGCTCCACCCGTTTCCGAGATCTCGTCTGCGCACGCGCTGCACGGGCGTCGCACGGGCTCGGCGACCCGATAAAATTCGTACCCGGGGCAAGATACATTCACATACCAAATTTCAAGTCGATAGCTCCACCCGTTTCCGAGATCTCGTCTGCGCATGCGCGAAGCTGGCGTCGCACCCGATAAAATTTGTATCCGGGGCAAGATACATTCACATAGAAAATTTCAAGTCGATAGCTCCACCCGTTTCCGAGATAACGCATTCTTTGTTTTTCAATGAGTTAATTCATGGTACCCGTCCTCCCCGTCCTAAACTTCAGAGCGGACAGTCAATTAATCCCGTCGTGAAATCCCTCTGCATAATATTTCGAGCTCTTAGATCAATTCTGCCTTTTTAGTCGAGATAATTGCATTTCGTCCGCATCCGTATTTCGGACGCATGGGGTCAGTCGTTTAGCCACGTCCATTAGGACGCATGGGGTCAGTCGTTTAGCCACGTCCATTGCAATAAAGAGCGTTGATTGTTAACACCTCCGTATAAGGTCAATATAAAGATCGTTGATGTCTTAACCACCGCGGTACCGTTTTTTTGTGACTGAGATTGGAGAACGGGTGCTCTGAGCTTCTCCGAAACGCGACCACGGCGGTGTCGATGGGATTTTACACTTACGTAGGAAGTTTGAGCTCAATCTGTACACGCGTTTTCGATTCTATGAAGTACCCACCTACACATACACACACACATATATATATACGTAGTTCTCAAATTATATAGTAGACTAGCAGGTTAGCCCGCCACTGGCGGCATTCGTCTCATGGCTTTGTTTCAGAAACATGACATTTTTTAAATTTAACCAAATTTCAAGTCGATAGCTCCACCCGTTTCCGAGATCTGGTCTGCGCATGCGCGAAGCTGGCGTCCCACGGGCTCGGCGACCCGATAAAATTCGTATCCGGGGCAAGATACATTCACATACCAAATTTCAAGTCGATAGCTCCACTCGTTTCCGAGATATATATATTGCCCAATGTCATTTGCGGATACCTCGGCCGGTGATGAGTTAAAATGAAGCTTATCGAGATTATTAATAATTTGTGCAACGCCCTCGATGCTGGGGTAACTACTTGTGCAGTATTTTTTGACATATCAAAAGCATTCGATAAAGTTTGGCACCGCGGATTGTTATTGAAATTAGAACAATATGGTATTAATGGCAAACTTCTAGAATGGTTTCAAAACTACCTGATGAATAGGCAACAAAGAGTTATGGTCAATTCGTGTTTCTCAAATTATAGCAGAATTAATGCTGGGGTCCCCCAGGGATCAGTTATCGGCCCTATGATTTTTCTCATTTACATTAACGACATAGCAGATCGCATTAAATCTCAAACGAGACTATATGCCGACGATACGTGCCTTACTAATAGCAGTTCCGACATTACAAAACTCGAACGCATCGTAAACGAAGATATGAGGGAAATGAAATTTTGGGCAGACACATGGAAGGTAAAATTCAATAGTTCCAAAACAGACTTAATGTTATTCACATCTAAACAAAAAATAATTAAACCAATAATAATTTTTGATGGTGTGCGACTGGAATACTCTAAATCACACAAACATTTAGGTCTGGAAATTGATGAAGATCTCACTTGGAACACACATATAGATGCTATATGTCAGAAGGCTTATGCCAGATTGTCTCAGATTCGAAAACTCAAACATACACTCAATCGTGAAACACTTGAAACTTTATATTTATCATATGTACGCTCTCTTATAATGGAGTATGGTAGCACTGTCTGGTTCGGGGCACCTGCTTACTTGCTAAAACAATTGGATGATATTCAATTCGAGGCAGCCATAATAGTCACAGGGTGTACTCGATCTGTTCCGAATGATAGGCTTCTTTTCGAACTTGGATGGGAGAATCTAGAAAATCGACGATACACCAGACGAATGACGATATTCCATAATATTGTTAAAAAAAAAGGCCCCCAACTATCTCGTTGAACTCCTCCCACCCACATTCCGCGAAAGGTGTGACAAAGACCTACGTAACTCATCCGACTTTGTCCCACCAAAAACCGGAAGTAAGAGAACTGACGTGACCTTCTTTCCTACTTGCATTAACAAATGGAACGCTCTTGGAAAAGACAACTTTAAGGAATCAATCAAACGGAAACCAATTAAACCGCCAAAATACTTCAATGTTGGTAAACGTTTACTAAATATTTCTCACTGCAGACTGAGAAATCAATGTAGCAACTTACAAGCTGATAAAAAGCTAAATTATATCGCTGATACTAAAGCATGCATATGCGGATATCATGAAGAGAATGCATTTCATTTTTTTTGATTGTCCTGTTCACTTTTATGCCAGAATAAGTCTATACAATAAACTCTTGCCCTTCAACATTTATTCAGTAAACAAATTGCTATTTGGAGACCCTGACCTAAAGAACAATGAAAATGAGTCCATTTTCAAAGCTGTCCAAGACTTTTTAAGAGACACTACTTTCACAGATACAACAAACTTTCAACTTACCTGAGATTGGAAAGAGATATGTCTGAAGGACTTAGACTCTTCCAAAACCCTGCATGTCAATCATTGAAACAAGTTCGGAGAGGGAGTGAGAGAGAAAGTGATTTATATGAGAGAAAACAAAACTGATATCACAGACTTGGGTTAAGGGGGGACTAGCACAAATACAATACCGTTGTTGTATATTTCTTATATATGTATATGCACTGTTACTATGCTGCTATAATTGTAAAGTTGTATTGAGTGTTGTCATAGGGAGAGGAGGTACATCTAAGTGGCTAGCACTTGTCCTCCAATCCCGTCACCATATCATTTTGATAAATAAATATGTTTAAACCAATCGGCCGGTTAAGATTTAAACGCGATCACGTCACGATATGTTGACGGCGTAATAGATTTACGGAATGTGTTTCGATGACCGAAGCATGGTCCTGCGTTCTTCCCGATAATTAAGGTAGAAACTTTAAACGGACACAGGCGTGTGGTACATCATTGGAAAGAGGAAGCGCCACAGATTCTAACCATGCAAATTATATGACTGGCAATTTATTATTCGCGCTATATCGAATCGATTTGTGAGCACCGAACTGAAATATATTAGCGCAAAACGGCGTAAAAACAGATTTGACCTCGGCACGTGAAAAGTTGATCTCGGATCTGAAATCTGATGAGCTCATATTGACCGCCTGGTCAAACTACACACACGTACCAAGTTTCGTCCCGATCGGTCGAGAATAGTAGATTTGTATAAATGACAAACATACATACAAACAGAGGTCTTCAAAATATATATGAGACTAGCAGGTTAGCCCGCCACTGGCGGCATTCGTCCCATGGCTTTGTTTCAGAAACATGACATTTTTGTAATTATTTTGTTTTTATTTATTTTAGTTTTTTATTTTTGAATATGAATTTAATGTTTTTTAAATTTAATATATTTTGTTTCTGAATTGTTTTTTTTTATTGTTAATTTGTTTTAATTTTAAATTGTTTTAATTAAATTGTAAATTGTTTTAATTAATTTTTTTGTTTCTGGCGGAAAAATTTACCCGTAGAAATCCCCCCTTCCTAGGAACGACAGACAACGCATTCTTTGTTTCGTGAAATCTCTCTACGATAACATTGCATTGAATTTAAAACAAACGCTTCCCGTCGGGAAATCTGTCTGCATAATATTTTGAGTCTGCCGTACCCGTCGTAATGTCGTGAAATCTCTCTGCATAATAGATAACATTGCATTGAATCTGTTGTTGGCATTCAGGGCTTCGGGTCGTTGTTGTTTGCATCGCGGCTCCCCGAAAACTCTCACATTGCCAAAAACGTGTATTTAGTAATATCGTTGTTGTTGATATTTACGGCTTGTGGGCTATTTTCTTATTTAGCAAGTTTGAGCTCAATCGGCTCGAGTCTATAAAGGACACACTCATATATATGACACTTCCCGTGGGTAGCAAGTTTGAGCTCAATCGGCATTCCCTGGAATTTCCCGTAGATTGGCAGATTCCAGTAGCTTTATAACGGTATATCTGGGGAGAAATCTGATGCTATATTCGTGATTATCTGAGATGATTTCGGTATATAACTATATACTGTAAAAACAAAGCGCGCCATCCGTGCTCGCAGGGTTGGTCAGAAACAAATGTTTTTTAAATTTAATGTATGTTCCGTATATCTCTCTGCAGATGCAAATAACGTTGAATGGCAAACAGACGCTCTTTATAGAGATGCGTCAAAAACAAACGCTCATTAAATAATCACTTGATTAACCCACGCCGTGCCTTTGCGGTGATTTGAGATTGGAGAACGGGTGCTCAGAGCTTTTCTAAACCGCGACCACGGTCGTGTCGGTGGGATTTGACACTTACATAGGAAGTTTGAGCTCAATCTGTACACGCGTTTTGGATTCTATGAAGTACACACACACACCCACATATATACGAAGTCTCAAAATATATAGTACTAGAAGGTGACCCGACTTCGTCCGGGCTATTCAAAAACCAAATTTCAAGTCGATTGCTCCACCCGTTTCGGAGATCTGGTCTGCGCATGCGCGAAGCTGGCGTCGCACGGGCTCGGCGACCCGATAAAATTCGTATCCGGGGCAAGATACATTCACATACCAAATTTCAAGTCGATAGCTCCACCCGTTTGCGAGATATATAGCCCAATGTCATTTGCGGATACCTCGGCCGGTGATGAGTTAACGCGACATCGGCCGAGCAAGAGTTAACGTCACGATATGTTGATGGCGTAATATATTTTACGCAATGATTTTCGATGAGCGAAGCATGGTCCTGTGTTCTTCCCGATAATTAAGGTAGAAACTTTAAACGTACACAGGCGTGTGATGCATCATTGGAAAGATGAAGAGCCACAGATTCTAACCGTGCAAATAATATGACTGGCAATTTTTTATTCGCGCTATATCGAATCGATTTGTGAGCACCGAACTGAAATATATTAGCGCAAAACGGCGTAAAAACAGATTTGACCTCGGCACGTGAAAAGTTGACCTCGGATCTGAAAATCAATAGGCCTATGTTACTCGTGGCCCGAAAATACCCCCACATACCAAGTTTCATCGAAATCGGCTGGGCTATTTTCGAGTCCATCGATTACTGACAGACAGACAGATACACACACACACACACACACACACACACACAGACACACACACACAGATCTCTCAAAATATATAATAGATAGACTAGCCGATGAGTCCGACGTTGTCCGGGCTATTCAAAAACCAAATTTCAAGTCGATAGCTCCACCCGTTTCCGAGATCTGGTCTGCGCATGCGCGAAGCTGGCGTCGCACGGGCTCGGCGACCCGATAAAATTCGTATCCGGGGCAAGATACATTCACATAGCAAATTTCAAGTCGATAGCTCCACCCGTTTCCGAGATCTCGTCTGCGCATGGGCTGCACGGGCGTCGCACGGGCTCGCAAATACGACAACGACCACCGCCTGGTCAAACTACACACACGTACCAAGTTTCGTCCCGATCGGTCGAGAATAGTAGATTTGTATAAATGACATACATACAAACAGAGGTCTTCAAATATATATATGAGACTAGCCGATGAGTCCGACGTTGTCCGGGCTATTCAAAAACCAAATTTCAAGTCGATAGCTCCACCCGTTTCCGAGATCTGGTCTGCGCATGCGCGAAGCTGGCGTCGCACGGGCTCGGCGACCCGATAAAATTCGTATTCGGGGCAAGATACATTCACGTAGCAAATTTCAAGTCGATAGCTCCTCCTGTTTCCGAAATCTCGTCTGTGCATGCGCGAAGCTGGCGTCGCACGGGCTCGGCGACTCGATAAAATTCGTATCCGGGGCAAGATACATTCACATAGCAAATTTCAAGTCGATAGCTCCACCCGTTTCCGAGATCTCGTCTGCGCGAAGCTGGCGTCGCACGGGCTCGGCGACCCGATAAAATTCGTATTCGGGGCAAGATACATTCACGTAGCAAATTTCAAGTCGATAGCTCCTCCTGTTTCCGAAATCTCGTCTGTGCATGCGCGAAGCTGGCGTCGCACGGGCTCGGCGACTCGATAAAATTCGTATCCGGGGCAAGATACATTCACATAGCAAATTTCAAGTCGATAGCTCCACCCGTTTCCGAGATCTCGTCTGCGCGAAGCTGGCGTCGCACGGGCTCGGCGACCCGATAAAATTCGTATTCGGGGCAAGATACATTCACGTAGCAAATTTCAAGTCGATAGCTCCTCCTGTTTCCGAAATCTCGTCTGTGCATGCGCGAAGCTGGCGTCGCACGGGCTCGGCGACTCGATAAAATTCGTATCCGGGGCAAGATACATTCACATAGCAAATTTCAAGTCGATAGCTCCACCCGTTTCCGAGATCTCGTCTGCGCATGCGCGAAGCGGGCGCCGCACGGACTCGCCAATACGACGACGACGACCACCTGGTCAAACTACACACACGTACCAAGTCTCGTCCTGATTGGTCGAGAATAGTAGATTTGTATAAATGACATACATACATACATACATACAGACATACAGACAGACAGACAGAGGTCTTCAAAATATATATGAGATTTAAGTATGTAGGTTAGGGCCATCCTGTACGTGCGCCCGTGTTGTTTGTAACTGCATGTGGACATTTAGTCTGCGAGACTGCACATGTGTTCTGTTTGTGTATGGTCCATTTGTTAAAATGTTTATGTGCTTTTCGTGTCAATTCTCTTTTGTCAAACAATGTATGTATATATATACATGTAACCTGTAATTATGTTATTACTGCTCTCCGAAATTGGAGGAAATAAAGGTATATATATATATACATTGTTTCTATTCTGCAAATGTCCGGCAGTATATTCTGGCACGGAAAATAAATTGTAACACGACCTTTAGGTTTAAATTTGACTTGGCCGTCCAAAACTAATTATTTGTTTCTCCAGAAATCCCTCACAGATTTTTGAGATCCTCGTAGTACAAAAAAATTATAAAATTGACATGTATAATAAATCAAACCAAGTTCAACGATGAAGACAACCACATCAGTCTTTTTTTTTACAAATAACCCGTAACAGGTGTCAAATATTTTACAAATAATACATGCACCGAAAAACGGGGCTGCATTCCTATATTGAATTATGCTATTATCGTTTCTTATTGGATATTCCGTACACCATATTGGGGTGTGAATTGAAATGTAGAACGGCCAGCGTGTTTTTTGACATTAGAATGAGTGCTCATGGCACATTTGTCTAACTTGATGAATAATCTGCTTCACGGTGATATCTAATTCGCACAATTAACCGATATTCATCATTATTCGATAGCATTTGGGGGTTATCGACAGCAGATTGTCATCAGTCGATACTAGTTAGAGTTATGCACCTTTGCTCATGCTTCGGACTGTAAATTGCAATGCACTTGGACGCACTGGCAGAAAAGTCAAACGGTCGTTAATTGGTACTGGATGATTTTTGAGACCCTACTCACCAGGGGCGGCGGAACCGGGGGGGGGGGTCCACAGGGGGCACGTGCCCCACCCCACTTTTTTCCACAAGTATGGGTACATAATCTTCCAATACTAAATAAATTGGAGAAAATAATTTTTGATTCCCAAGACAAATGTGTTTAATCTTATCAGTCATTGCCCTCTGGGAATTTTACTACAGACTTTGAGTTCTTTGTATAACTCAGGTCTACTGGTGGTACCATCATAGCCATGTCTTGGACCCAGCAACTTGTCTAATTAAAATCACATTCATCATACAAAGCAAAGGTTTAAATTTGAGTGTCTTCAATAAAACTGCAAATCTGGGGCTTGGCAGGTATACAATTTCATGCCAAGGAGGTCAAACTCCTGATATGGGATCACTTGCTATATACAATAGCAGTTAATGCTGAGTATTCATTGGAATAACTTGACTACGATTTTTTATCAATTCAGCTAATTCGTTATTACCGACAAATAAGAAGAGTTAGAATAATTATTTTCTACACGAAGTTTACTGTGTACATGCAAGTGTCTGTGTACATATATATTATAGTATTTTTTAATATTCAAAGTTACTTGTGAATTTTGTGATTATTGTTTCTTCGATATCAACGTGTGTCGTATGTGGAGTGAATTGGATCATATTTATATAGTATAGTGTATACCAATTTCATCATAAAATATATGACAAAGGATGTCGGTTTTAGAAGTTGTGTCAACGTCATCGGTCATCTTTCAAACATTGGCTGCAAAAATAAGTGAGTAGCAGAGTAGCATCATTTAAACTCTTTCTTCTTTTCTACTTTCGTAATGGTAGCCACGAATAACATTTTACTAAACAATCTTTGCGCTGGCGCACATTGGAACAGTTTTCAATTCATACATGTAGTATATTAAAACAAATTGTGCACCCCAATTTTTTGTAGCTTCCGCCGCCCCTGCTACTCACCACGAAACCAATATAGCAATAACCCCTTCTCCCCCTTCCATAAACAATCCCCTCCAGGCCTGAATTTTGTTTATATTAAATTAACATATATGACTATGTGGTCATGCTTCGGACTTTAAATTGTTTGGCACTCAGTATTTTGTGTAATTTGAACAAGGTTGCAGACTTTGAAAAAATGATAAAAAATTGGGTGCGGTCAAGTTGGATACCTTTCTATAGGATAAAGTACTATTGCGGGTGGGGTCAATTTTTGTTCTGGGGACTTGTGTTTGAGATGTGATTGTGACCTAGCTCTTCTGAGCTTTCAACGTGGTTATTTAAGATTTGTGAATAATAATGTCAATTGTCAGGTTTATCATATTTTAAAGACGGATTATCTCTTTAAATAACAAATTTGAAATAGCTGCGTGGGTATAAAATAATAAATATGAACCGAAGACCCCTGTCCGGAAAGACTTCTATCAATTAATATTGATTTTATTTAGAATATTTTATTGGGACAGTTTATTTGTCTATTTGTAGAACAGACCATTCGGGTGATACCATATAGCGATAGAGAGCGTTAGGCTGTTCATATGGCTACGTACCGAACGTCAAATGTCCCAGATTGATTGGTTGTATTGTTTTATTCCATAGTTATAAGCGATAATGAGTATACTTAATGTTTATTTGTGACAAAATTACACCATAAAATTTCTGGTATCTGTTAACAGTAACCACTATTGTTCGTTAGCTAAACAACCACGCCGTTTTATACCAGAACATATTCGAAATAAAATGAAAAATAATCGATAGAAGCATTTCCGGACAGGAGTCTTCGATTCAGATCTAATATTTTATACCCCGGTAACTCTATAATACATGTTTACAAAGAGATAATCCACCTTTAATAAAGACTAGATTCTGGTAGACTGTACACAAACATGTCCTGTAACATTCAATGGCATTCTATACAGAACGGTGCAACTGTAAGGACAATTGTCTAATGTTGCAACAGCAAAGCCAGACGGCCAGTTGATAGTTCCCGATTCATGATAGTTACCGATTCACGATAGTTACCGATTCATGCGAAGAAAGGGTTACATTTGGGATTGCTCTGGTGATGGGTTTGGAGAAGATCCCTTAAAGGTACTCAATCCGATCAGACCCTCATAAATTACTATTTCTTTGGCTTCAGGGGTAAAAAATATTTGATTCCAGTCGATGAACCACCCATCAAAGCTCAGAGTGATCAGATATTGATTTTTGAAGTTTGTTATTTCTCGAGATGTGTACTAATAATTGCCCCAGAAACACTTATTCAAACGGACGAAGATGGATAACTCTAGGTTCCTCGATTCGAATCAAATATTTTTTGTTACCTCCGAATCCAAAGAAATAGTAATTTATGAGGGTCTGATCGGAATGAGTACCTTTAATTTTGATCAATAAAAAAAAATAGGATCATTGTGTCCTATTTAAAAAAAAAAGAAAAAGGGGAAGAAACAGATTCGACCAAAGAATGAGGATGATGGGGTCCATGGGTAAGGTATTCAAGATTCCAGACGAAACTACTCTGTAAATATGCCGGTCAAAATTTGAGACAGACCGAAGATATTTTAGGCTGTTGAAGTTTTAAGAGTGTGCATCACCAAGAAGTATAGCATTTGCGAGTCAGAGGTAGGTTCTGGTTATGGTGATAAGTTGAACACACACAATACCATATCGACATCCCAAGACTAACACCAATATAAAAGACTACGCTAGCGGGCTCAGGCCCTATATACATGTAGATGGCTCCCGGGGCGTTGTTGACTGTCCCCGGCGGGGTAGGATACGCTTGTCGTACCCGTATTATAAGCCGGTATGTTTTGTTTTTATCTCTTCCATAATAAGTATTAGGGACCACTATGGAAATAAGAGTGATTTAGTTTTGTCCTTCTTTCATTGTTTTCCCTGGTGATGATATATTTAATTATAGAGGCTGGCCAGTATTAACAATAAAATTTATTAATCATAATATCTCCGACTAACCATATTTTAAAACTTTATTGGTTACATCTCTTTTCTTTATTATGCATCTAAATAGTGAGCTCTTTTTATCACTCACTTACAGCTATATTTTAATGTCGACAACAGTTCCTTATGGGTTGCTGCTATTTATCAATTAGCTTTCCATTGGGCAGTGAGAACTGTACTCACACCTCCCCCAAAGTCAATTTATAAGTCTGGAGTTTGGGATGATCCCCGGGAAGATTTGAAAGGGCTATCAGCCCTCTCCTACAACCCACTAAAGGCTGTCAGCCCTCTCCTACAACCCACTAAAGGCTGTCAGCCCTCTCCTACAACCCACTAAAGGCTATCAGCCCTCTCCTACAACCCACTAAAGGCTATCAGCCCTCTCCTACAACCCACTAAAGGCTATCAGCCCTCTCCTACAACCCACTAAAGGCTATCAGCCCTCTCCTACAACCCACTAAAGGCTATCAGCCCTATCCTACAACCCACTAAAGGGCTATCAGCCCTCTCCTACAACCCACTAAGGGCTATCAGCCCTCTCCTACAACCCACTAAAGGCTATCAGCCCTCTCCTACAACCCACTAAAGGCTATCAGCCCTCTCCTACAACCCACTAAAGGCTATCAGCCCTCTCCTACAACCCACTAAAGGCTATCAGCCCTCTCCTACAACCCACTAAAGGGCTATCAGCCCTCTCCTACAACCCACTAAGGGCTATCAGCCCTCTCCTACAACCCACTAAAGGCTATCAGCCCTCTCCTACAACCCACTAAAGGCTATCAGCCCTCTCCTACAACCCACTAAAGGCTATCAGCCCTCTCCTACAACCCACTAAAGGCTATCAGCCCTCTCCTACAACCCACTAAAGGCTATCAGCCCTCTCCTACAACCCACTAAAGGCTGTCAGCCCTCTCCTACAACCCACTAAAGGCTATCAGCCCTCTCCTACAACCCACTAAAGGCTATCAGCCCTCTCCTACAACCCACTAAAGGCTGTCAGCCCTCTCCTACAACCCACTAAAGGCTATCAGCCCTCTCCTACAACCCACTAAAGGCTACCAGCCCTCTCCTACAACCCACTAAAGGCTATCAGCCCTCTCCTACAACCCACTAAAGGTTATCAGCCCTCTCCTACAACCCACTAAAGGCTATCAGCCCTCTCCTACAACCCACTAAAGGCTATCAGCCCTCTCCTACAACCCACTAAAGGCTGTCAGCCCTCTCATACAACCCACTAAAGGCTATCAGCCCTCTCCTACAACCCACTAAAGGCTATCAGCCCTCTCCTACAACCCACTAAAGGCTATCAGCCCTCTCCTACAACCCACTAAAGGCTATCAGCCCTCTCCTACAACCCACTAAAGGCTGTCAGCCCTCTCCTACAACCCACTAAAGTCTATCAGCCCTCTCCTACAACCCACTTCTGTATGCTGTAATTTCGCTGAAGAGCGTATGTAGGGTTTGAGTCTGTGAGTAGATTACTATAAGCCCACGCACACTATATATGTGTTTGCGTACTGTGTATGGGGTGCATGCCACCGTAACAAGAATCAAAGCCCCCCCCCCATTCCGAACCTGGACCGGCGATGAAGACTTATCTTATTCACTTGCGAGTGCGTTTTGCATCCGTAGTTTCGTACTTACATAATACTTATTATGATAACATAGAAATCTGTAAAATAACTAGTAAAAATTAGAAAAAAATTAAAGCACCCCTACAATACAGCATTTGATTTCCACACAGCAGTCACACATCAACCTTAAAACAATATACAAAGCAAAGAACAATTTCAGTAGTATATAAAATCACAGTCTCCCTACTATTCTTTGAAATAGATGCAGGCTAATCAGTATCTTAAAGGTGGAATAGTCCTCAAAATACCTTTGCCCCTTATCTAGATTATTTCATGCTTTTATTGCATTGTACATGAATGTTTTCTTAATACATTTTGAGGGTTAGCCTCAGACACGAAGTAATTACTGCTAGTAAATCTTATATCATGTGTATGTATCTGGTTAACTCAATTGAATTCTTGTAACACGTAAGATGGGTTGGCACTTGTCCTAACTTTATGCAGAAGTAGCAGAATTCTATTTTAAACTCTATATTTTACCGGCAACCATTTTACTTCTCTAAACTCTTTAACTGTAATACTGTGACGAGCTTTCAAATTTAAAATAAATGTAATCATTTTGGTTTGTGCTACTTGTAGTTTGTTTTTATAGGTGGCACCAAGACCAAAATACTATACTAAGTTGTCATAATCCATGTGATACTGAATGAGGGCCGTACACGTAATTTCTTAGTGAGTCTGTTCAGAAATCCTCTTGTTCGATACAAAAATTTCAATCAAAATGTTCCCTTAGTTAACAACTGACACTGCTATAATTTCACCAGATAGAGTGTTGTCTAGTGTGATTCCCAAATATTTAGCTTTTTCACCTGTATAATAGTGTGATCATCGATTTTTACTGAGAGAGAAGTTGTCCACTGCTTCCGGGTTCCAAATTAGATGGATTCAGTTTTACCCGGGTGAATAGAGGGCTGTGATATAATGAACCAGTTGTTGAGGAGTATAAGCTCTTTAGTGAGTACCTTCTTAATAATCTTAGGGCCCCGATGAGAATGGATGAGGCATGAGTCATCAGCATATAGTAAGAGACGACATGTAACGGCTGTGCTTGCATCGTTCATATAGATTAAGAACATTAGCGGCCCCAGTATTTAGCCCTGATGCACTCCACATATATGATCTCAGTTTTGCCAGAGTAAGTTCCATTCATATCAACAACATGGGTTCTATCATTAAGGTAGTCTCTGAACCAATTTACTGTATTATTACATAATCCACAGGCCTTCAATTTCTCCAACATAAGTTTGTGGTCCACGGTGTCAAGCTTTCTGTGCAAATATACCAATATCATTCCTGTGTAAATTTTGATTGATTGATTTATTTATTGCATAAGTCACATAACAGTGAAACAAGCAAAACATATATATATACACTATGTACACAACTTTGAATATCACATTAATCATTGTTCATTTCATATACACAGCAGTAATTAAATTAGATTACACAATAATAGGCGATAAACTTAACAAGTATGATAATTACATGTGTTCACCCATACCAATAAATGATTTCGATTATATAGTATAAGACACCTTCTTAAAGGCACACCTTAGGAATATGCATAGTCTTTTTATGAGGCTTATATTTTGAAGAGATAGGAGACCATGGAATTTCTCTCTCGTAGGGTTCTTCCAAAAGTACTCAGGGATATTGACCTTTACTCATATCCGAGTGAATCAAGCAAGTCTCGATTGAGTAACTTCGCGGGAATCCTGATTGATATTCACACAGAAGGTCCTTCTCCTTGATATACTCAACAAACCTGATTAAAAATTAATCTCTCCATTATTTTGGTAACCAGGCTCAATACTGAGTCACTTGCCAGCTATTGATCTATCATTATTTTTATAGACTGGAAACACTCTGGCTACTTTGAGGTCACAAGGGAGCGTCCCCATTGATATGGACAAACATGTTTAAGTGGCTTCAAGAAGTAGTATATACATTCCTTTAAAAATCTGGTTGGTAGTTTATCAAGACTAATGGCTTTAGTACTGCTCAGCTTAACCCTTTACCCAACAAAACGGCCAAAACCGGCCAAATAAAGCTTCAACAGCCTAAAATATATTCGGTCTGTCTCAATAGAACCATACAAATATGGATATCATTGGAACCGGCTCATTGACCACATTGTGATGGTTACAGTTATGCCTTGTGCCAATGCATTTTTTTTATATATGCGAGTCGACCATAGGTGGCCTCGCATATATAAGAGAATGCATTGGCCTAAAAAAAATCTTTTTTTAACACTTTTTACCATTTTTTCTTACATTCTTTAACAATTTTATAATTTTTAATGTGTTAAGCCAATGCATCCTCTTATATATGCGAGGCGACCTATGGTCGACTCGCATATATAAGAGAATGCATTGGCACAGGGCCCTTCTGTTGGGTAAAGGCTTAAGGGCAATATCTATGATTTCCTCCTCCGTGCAATCCAGAAGTACAAAGTGATTAGTATCACTTTCATTTTCATTTGATGTTATACCCTTGCTATTATAAAAGGTCTTGAAAGAATCTTCAGATGATTGTACTTCCGGTGATGGCAATTTCTGTATAAGATCTGATGCTACAGTTGAGAAAAAGTCATTAAGTTTATTAGCCGCGCCTGTTTCATCATAGACTAACTCTGTTTCACATTTGAGACCAACCTCAGAACTAGCGGACTTATAATTTCTTGATGGCATTCCTAGGCTTTTTAGATTTTGCTAAATCTTTTTTGAATTAAACTTATTAGCTTCCAATAGCTGTCTGAAGAATTCTCTCCAAACATCCAATCTTCAGTACGATTATTTATTATATACTTGCCCATGAATTATAAGGTTTTAGCAGTGAGATATAAGTGATATCCCACTAGTGAGATATAAGTGATATCCCACTGGTGAAATTTCTGATGTATTGACATTCATTGGGGGCCATAGGCAAGTAATTAAAGTATATAATAAACAGAATATCCACACTTTTTCAGTAGATATGGGTTAAATCTCATTCGTGATGACAAAACATTTGAATTTCCACTCGTGGCTAAAGCCACTCGTGGAAATTCAATGTTTTGTCATCACTCATGAGATATAACCCATATCCACTGAAAAAGTGTGGATATCCTCTATTTATTTGATTTTCTTTATCGGAGCTACCTGATCCGAAACAGATATAAAATGATCTTTAAATTTCACCCTCTACATCTTTCAAATTTTCAGAGAAATACTCAGAAGAGTAATTTTTGGTGGATCGAATTTCTCTTTTGTCACTTTGCGGCTACAAAAGGTCGCAAAGTGGTCGCTTATACCGATCTCGATTACACCACTCTGTGAAATCGTTTCTTTATTTGAGACCCAGATCAGATCAATAGCACAAGAACTTTGAGGAGAAATCCTAGTAGGATCCTTTATAAGCTGTGTAAGTGATAAATGATCACATGTATCATTCATTATACCACATAATGCTTTACCATTTACTTTACCATTGGCTGCTTACCAACACATTTGTATTCATATTACCCAATATGACTATTTTCTACTCCGAGAAACAATCATTTTCATCACATAATTTGCTGAAGTTTGTCAGGTTAGGGGGGGTGATGACAAGAAAAGCTTTGGTTTTGGTCAACAACATTTCAACACTGCAAATCTCAAGATCGTAATTTAAGTCTGATCGATGCTTATGTGTACATTTCTCATTTATGTATAAACAAACTCCACCTCCTTTACCATCGTGATCTCTTCTGAATAGAAACTAACAAGAAAACCATAGTCAGAAATGGTAACGCCACCAAGATTATGGTATTACATATAAATAGAAATTATAAAAAATACATAAAATATTTTGATAACAATTGCGTTTAAACAAGTAATCCTTCAAATTATTACTAACAAAGTAAACGACTGTGGGGTCACTCAACAGATTATAAAGACTTGGACATAGTATACTGTAAATACTAAAATTTAAATGAAATAATTAAAAGATAAAATTTAGCAAGTAGTAAAAGTTAATTTTCTCATTTTTGTTTTGGTTAAATAAAGCAATAATTTAAATGTAACATTTGGTTTAAAAAAAATGATGGACCGTGGCTCTTCCAATAATTGCGCGACTGACCTGGTCAATTGTTCTTAAGAAGTTGTTTTGAGAATTACTATGGAGGGAAATAGTTGTGGCTGTGGCTTCGCAAGTAATTACCTTGGTGACGTGATGTTAACAAATCTGAACTCCAGTTAACCAAGGACGCTTCATACCAAATATAAGGTGAATTATTAATTCTTTAGAAGTTGTTTTAAGATTTACTATGGAGGGAAAGAATTGTGGTGCTGGCTTCGCAACTATTTGACCTCATTGTAACAAATATAAATATTAGTCACTCAGGCAATAGATGTATCTATTCTGTGTATTAACTTATTGGGTCTTACGCGTCTTGAGATGTCTAAATAGTTTTCGATGGACAGATCGCGCAAGGGACCCACGCCAATCTTCTCTGTTGGGATTCCAATTGTTGGCTCATTAAATAGGCACACATGCTTAAGATACAGTCGCACGCTCCCGTAAGTCGGGTTTTGATTCCAGTTAATGAAAATATCATTGAAATAATCGGTTTCCCCCAATAAACATCCATATATTCAATATACATGTTTTGGAGCAGAATTAGGCAGTCCATATTGGACGCCATCATGGAATTTATTTTGTTTTGTTTTAATTTTCACACATAATTATTAGTTATATGGATGGAGTTCTCATTAAACCTCACATCCTTGTATTGGTTACAGTAATACCCAAAGTAATTGACCACTTAACCACATCAGAATTATTGGTAATTTTTCAGGATTTGAAATCCTGAAAATTTACCAATAATTTTGCTGTGGTCAAGTGGTCAATTACTTTGGACATTACTGTATGAGGATTGAGTTATCATTAAACCTCAAATCCTTATATTGGTCACAGTAATGCCCAAAGTAATTGACCACTTAACCACAGCAGAATTATGTATTTTTTCAGCATTTACAATCCTCAAATTACCCATTATTCTGCTGTGGTTAAGTGGTCAATTGCTTTGAACATTACTGTATGATGATTGAGTTATCATTAAACCTCAAATCCTTATATTGGTTACAGTAATGCCCAAAGTAATTGACCCTTTAACCACAGCATAATTATGGGTAATTTTTCAGGATTTAGAATCATGAAAAAATACACACAATTTTGCTGTGGTTAAGTGATGAATTACTTTGGACATTACTGTATGTAGATGGAGTTAAACCTCACATCAGTGTGTTGGGGATTTGGACCTTGACTTGGGACCTTTGGTTTTTAACGCAACAAATGCGCGTACACCTTATACACAAATTTTTTATGTAACCAGAGTTTTTCTTGGATAAGATGAGTTTGAAGCCTGCTTACATTTCAAAATGTTGTCAGTTTTGTATTGTCTGCAGCGGATCTCGACGCGTTGAAGCAAAAGTTACAAAAGATAAAATGTGTATGTGACGAGACTATAATACAAATATAAAAAAAAATTGAGGGAGGGGTGGGCGATACAGGGAACTAAGGGTTGAACCGATATAAATTTGTAGAGCAATAACGACCAATGTTGACATATTATGCATATCAACTCTACTGTTGCAACAAGGCTATAAAATAGGGGGGTGTCAGAATCTTAGTCATCTCTATATAGTGCCAGAATAGTCATTTATGGAGTTCTATAAGATGTTGGGTTGGTTATATGGACTCGGAGAAAAAAGGGGTTTGTACCGATGAAGTTGATGAACTGACATAAATTAGTGGATCGATGTTGCCATGTAATGCATCGTGATTAACTGTACTAAAGCAGCAATTATATAAATTTGGGGGGGGGGGGGGTCTGAAATTATCGCTATAGTTGGCACCAGGATTATATAGAAAGGAATAGCAATTGATATACATATACGGCATACTATAGTAATACCATAGACATATAAGTACAAGTATCACGAGATAAAATATTACGTAACATGACTATATACCGATGAAAGAAATAAATAAATTGGACCGGGATTAGAGGTTGGGTTGGTTATATGTGGATAATTGGATATGGAATTCATACCGATGAAACGATACAAATTAGTGGAGCGATAAAGACACTTAGTCAGGCTACGCGGGGGAAATAGGGGTTGATACGATAGACCGAAATAAATTTGTCGAGTGATAATGACCAATGTTGACGTATAAAGTAACGCGACTGTACTGTCACACAATTATCAGGTAGAACCGGTCAAATATGACAGGGTACAGCACGTAATTATTTCCTAGATCGAAGAAATGATTTATTTTTTTCGATGATAAAATTTAACATGGGATTTTTTCCATTAAAATCGATATATGTCTATAAAACTGTCATTTTTCAAAATTTTGAGCTGAAACTTGGTGTGTATGTGTATAATACTACTATATTCTTAAAATGACAGAGTTCAGCGCGTAATTATGTTTTAGATGGAAGAAATTGAATTTGTTTTCGATAACAAATTTACAGCGTGTACCAGTGTGTACGGCCTACGGGTCATTGAGTATGCTCAATTTTTGTAAACAAACTTTTGTCAATAGCCGTTTTGGTCAAACTAAACCTTCTTCGACCGGGACAGCAGATCCGAATAGTAGCTAAGATGTATTTTGATAGAATTATCAAAAGAATATGACCGATCAGGGTACATTTTAACAGAATAGAGTGGAGAAATCTTCGTGATAATTCCAGAAAATAAAGATGTAGGAGAATCACAATTAAACTTCCCACAATGCACTTCACTAAACCAGGGGTTCTCAATAGGTTACACATTATTTTCAGTCTATCAGATTATTTATATTTTCAACAACAAGTGACTTTAAGTTTACAATTTCAGCCTGTCCTGACTCTATCGATACGATTTAACACATTTTCAAAAACGTATTATACACCGGTGGCGTTAACTTTACAATTTAAGCATCTACGTGATTCTATCGGTACGATTGAGTAAGGTACAAACAAGAATACATCAGGGGCTCCCAATGGGTTATATATTATTTTCAGTCTATCAAATTATTTATATTTTCAACAACATATTATTACACCGGTGACTTTAAGTTTACAATTTCAGCCTGCCCTGACTCTATCGATACGATTTATCATATTTTCATAAACATATTATACACCGGTGGCGTTAACGTTACAATTTCGGCATCTACGTGATTCTATCGGTACGATTGAGTAAGGTACACAAAATCTCCAAGAATACATTCGCCCTGTACACCACACAATATCAAACTCACAGAAGCTAGAAACACCACAGGTGGCGTAATAATCCAGAGATTTCACAGTCAGTCACGCTATCATCTAACTACGTTTCGGTGAAAGCAATAGCTGATGGTTTACAAAAATTAACCAGTAGTCTTATCTGGTCTATTTTTTGGGAGCTAGCTTCTGACATTTAAAGGAAAGAAGTGTAGACCTTTAGCATTAACCCTTTACCCAACAGAACGGCCCTGTGCCAATGCATTCTCTTATATATGCGAGTCGACCATAGGTCGCCTCGCATATATAAGAGAATGCATTGGCTTAACACATTAAAAATTATAAAATTGTTAAAGAATGTAAGAAAAAATGGTAAAAAGTGTTAAAGATTTTTTTTAGGCCAATGCATTCTCTTATATATGCGAGGCGACCTATGGTCGACTCGCATATATAAGAGAATGCATTGGCACAGGGCATAACTGTAACCATCACAATGTGGTCAATGAGCCGGTTCCAATGATATCCATATTTGTATGGTTTTATTGAGACAGACACAAGATAATGTAGGCTGTTGCAGCTTTATTTGGCCGTTTTTGGCCGGTTTGTTGGGTAAAGGGTTAAATACTGAATGTGTCAGGTTTAATGCTGTCTACGTTCATAGTAGTACTATCGTTTACATTTCCAATATTACTATTATATGGGTCTTCATTTGGGCCACATTCAAAGATATCAGGGTCGCAAGGGAGTAGAGTAAAACAATATTTAGTGCATATAAAATCAAATGCCATAACATTTTCCTCATATTGCTGAAATTTCCTTAGTGGTATTCCGGAGCATCTTTGATGAGTCCATTCATCGCATATAGGTCGCAATCAATCGCCTTGCTGTTCGATGTGATTGCCCTGGAACAATCAAATCAATGATAAATCGGTGCAGGTCCATGACATGAATGGACATCTCTGCTTGGGGCTATCTTGTTTACGATTATGGTGAACAGAGTTGATAGAACCGTAACTCGCAAGAATGTCGCTCTCGCCATGAACATACTGTATAGATCGGGCTGAACAACTTCATCATGAAAGTAATTGATCTCTGCCACAGTGATAATTAGATGAGTAAATTATCAAAAGCATAGTTCAATCTTCTGTGTGGTGAATGGTGTTGAATTTCATCAAAGAAGAAATGTAACTTCATTTTCATTTCAACAGTCCAAGAAATTGAAGTTCAATACATGTACATTTGTAACAACATTGGAATTACCGTATCCTTCCAGACTGAACACCTGATATGTCTTCGGTAGAAAGTTATTAGAGGTGCATTGAATTAAAGTCGCCTCTATAGTCTCTCAACTTCTGTCAAAATAGACAAAAATGTAGAAGGCAAGGGCGCGGCCATTTTTGTTTTCACCTTGTTCGCAACTTCCCGTACGCGTCTTCTCTTGCCATAATAATAATACGACGAAACATCGTGGAATTGATGTTTGAAATTAACCTCATCCTGATAGAAATATGATACAATTTCTTCTTCTTCAGCTTAGTTTAGATGTTTTAAAACTACATATTAGATGTTTTATGAGGAAAAATAATCCTTAGAAAACGTGTCAACCTAGACTGACCGGAAGTGTTGGCAAGAAGATGACAAGAAGCACTGGCGGAGGTATTATTTATTTATTTTTCAGCTTATTTATTACGCGCTAGTTATGGAAATTGGGTCATTGCGTTCATAATAGGGGGTGCTTTCCGATAGTGGTTTGTTGTATTCATCAGGATAGAAATCCTTGATTATTTTCATTTAGAAAGCCAAATACCCGTAAATAATTTCTAAATTTGAGAATTTGCATATGTCATGCTTGTTGATCAATGGACAGTTGGGCTGAAATGAGTTCTAGGTCATGTTTTCTGCGATGATTCAAGGATGATACCAAATCGAGGGCATCAAACCTTTTTGTATGTGATACTGTAGTCTAATTAAACCCATCTGGACTCTCGGTCTATATAATTTATGTCCCTGGCGCAAATCACATCTTAAACCCTCTGGACTCTCGGTCTAAATATATGTCCATGACCCTGCACCTCAACGCAATCACATCTTAAACCCTCTGGACTCTCGGTCTATATATATGTCCCTGACGCAATCACATCTTAAACCCTCTGGACTCTCGGTCTATATATATGTCCATGACGCCTGCACCTCAACGCAATCATATCTTAAACCCTCTGGACTCTCGGTCTATATATATGTCCCTGACGCAATCACATCTTAAACCCTCTGGACTCTCGGTCTATATATATGTCCCTGACGCAATCACATCTTAAACCCTCTGGACTCTCGGTCTATATATATGTCCCTGACGCAATCACATCTTAAACCCTCTGGACTCTCGGTCTATATATATGTCCCTGACGCAATCACATCTTAAACCCTCTGGACTCTCGGTCTATATATATGTCCATGACGCCTGCACCTCATCGCAATCACATCTTAAACCCTCTGGACTCTCGGTCTAAATATATGTCCCTGACGCAATCACATCTTAAACCCTCTGGACTCTCGGTCTATATATATGTCCATGGCGCAATCACATCTTAAACCCTCTGGACTCTCGGTCTATATATATGTCCCTGACGCAATCACATCTTAAACCCTCTGGACTCTCGGTCTATATATATGTCCATGACGCCTGCACCTCAACGCAATCATATCTTAAACCTGAGGCATATCATATGGAATGATTGGAATCATATAGGCATGATGTACCCGGATGCAATGTGCGGAAAGCCACTCGGAAATACTAATGAAGTATCACACCAAGATGTCGTCAGCTGCAGCAGCCTATTGCTAATGGAGTCGAATGCAGCCATATTAGTGGCACTGTATTACGCAGAAGACTTCAGGGCGAACCTAATCGAGACTCCTCGACAAAGTATAGCGTTCTCGTGAGTTTGATTGGCTCTGATTGGATTCAAACACTGTAATCGCCGTGCCTGACAACGGTCATGTGCCAGGACTTCGAATTTCTCTTCACAACGAGTAATCGGCGCGCACATCAGAGAATCTGTTTACGAAGCAATGGTTTAGAAGTTCACTGGAGAGAATTGCGTGTAGTTTTCAGTGACTGAGACATACGTTTGCATTTCAATTGAATCGGTTCATGAAGAGATTTTTCCAAAAGTGCACGCCCAAGAGAATCAGTTTTTTCAGTGATTTCTAAACGTTCTAATGTGTCGCACTCAGAAGAACTCGCCAAGGAGAATTAGTTTATTCAGTATTTGTTTTTAGAAGTTTACATCTCCATCGACTCGGTTCATGTATAGTCTTTTCTATAATTTCGGCGCGCCAAAGAGAACAGCTTATTTGTCAGTGATTTTTGTTTAGAAGTTTGTGTGAGAAAATTGGTTTAATTTGTTATTTTCAGAACTTCGCTCAGGCGAGTCGATTCGTGTGCTGAAACGACGAACTTGTTCATTCTAATATCATAAACACAGCGAACAAATCATTAGAAAAGAATCGGTAAACAATGAATAATTCATCTCACACGACTGGACTCCCTCTCGACAATGTTTCGGCGAAAATTGAAGTGACAGAAACGACAAGTCAAAACCTTCATCCGGGTCCTGACATCACACTTGGCGTCATCGTGTTGCTCACGGTCGTCCTTAATTTTATAGGTAATTCATGCGTTCTTATCGTGATGAACACATCCATGCGGACGAAGTTTCGTACCATGTCGGTACTTCTAACAGCGCTCGCCAGCGCTGACATCCTGCACGGTCTATTTGTTGGGATACCGTATACCTTTGAACTTCTGTTGGACCGATGGGCGGTGGGAGACTTATTGTGTAAAATTTACGTCTTCACAAGGGCGATAATCGGGGAGATTTCTGTGATGACACTAGCTGTCATCGGATTCGAGAGGTGAGGTATTAATTTTTTTTTTATTATTTTAAATGTATTCTCCCATCGGATAACTCTAAAATCAAGTGATTAGTTATTCTAACCACTTGATTTTAGAGTTATCCATCTTACACCCGCAATTTGTCTGTTTGAGTACGAGGCAGACTAAATTAGTGTCCCAGATCTCGAGAAATTAACGAATTTCAAAAATCGATATCTGATCACTCTGAGCTTTGATGTGTGGGTTCCTCGACTCGAGTCAAATATTTTTTACCCCCGAAACCAAAGAAATAGTAATATAGGACCCTCTGATCGGATTGAGTACCTTTAAATGTTCATAAGATAAAAAGTCTGTCCCGGGAGACTCTCCTCGTTTTGATTGGTCAATAGCCTTGTGTGCTATTTGCATACAAAAAATAACCACTCTTCTTCCCTATATATTTACACACTAAGTGTTGTCATCACTAAATCCAGCATTCTGATTGGTCGGCGCCCACGTGGCTAGTTGCAGTTATTTCTCGGTGAATGCGCAACGCATCATAACACCAAGCTAATAACACCATCGATACGTCATTAGGTTTGGAAAGACGAACGCGTAATGTTTTGGGCGCATTTGGACTCGCGCAGGATTGACTTAATACATCATCGGGTTTCAATATGAAGAGAAATTGTTCCTATTAACGTTTGGCAAGGGTGCTATTGGGTATTTTGGGCTGATCTTGTCACGATACACTTTTCGATTTAAATATATTTACAAAAGTGGCTTTCTCGCTAAATGTATATAAATATAAGGATTAACTGTCATGTGGACTATTTTTATGGAGATGTAACGGTGAGGTAAGTGGACATAACTTGTATGTAAAACCCTTCGGGTTTTACACAAGTTATGTCCACTTACCTCACCGTTACATCTCCATAAAAACAGTCCACATGACAGTTAATCCTTATATGATTTCCCAAAGGTAAAATAGCCATTGGCACAGGGATTAACCCTTTAATTGTAGTGAAGTTTGAATTTTTTGGTGTGGTCTAAAATATGACAGTATTTTTAGTGCGGCTCTGACACTAGTTACGAAAACACAATATTTAAAGGCGAATTCCCTGCTAGACGGACGTGATTTTTTTGCATAAAAAGCTTCCCCAAATGTAAATTTTTCAGATTTAAAGAAAATTTTGGATCCAAAATTTATATTGCCAACAGTATACGCTAAAACGTTAGCACTGAGGCTTATGGAAAACATTTACACCGGTGTAACCTATTGAGGAGCTTTGTTCTTCGGATATTGTTGGGATATATATATAATTACAGTTAGTGCTATTGGCAGAAGCTTTTGCTGAATATAGTTTTTGATAAAAAGTTTTTTGTGGTTTCGACTATGACGTCAGATTTTGTTACTCGTTGTCCAGAGTTTATCACCTCAGTAAGTGTTTTAGATAAGAAGTGTCTTTTTTTTCCATATTCAAAACATATGTGGTAGGTTTTTCACTATACTCGAAAAATGTTAATCGTGTACGACCTTTCCTTTTAGCTTCTAGTTTATTGTCAATCATTGTGATGGTTACAGTTATGCCCTGTGCCAATGCATTATCTTATATATGCGAGTCGACCATAGGTCGCCTCGCATATATAAGATAATGCATTGGCTTAACACATATTAAAAATGATAACATTGTCAAAGAATGTAGAAAAATATGATAAAAATTGTTAAAAAATGTAAGAAAAAATTATAAAATTGTTAAAGAATGTAAGAAAAAATGGTAAAAAGTGTTAAAAAAATATTTTTTTTAGGCCAATGCATTCTCTTATATATTATATATCCTTTATTTTCCTCCGTTACACGAAGAGCTTATCAAACATTAAACATCATAATACAAATATTTACACAAGTGGGATGAACAGGTGAAGAAGACATATACAAATGAATACATATTCAGACAGAAATCAAAGTCAGAGCGACAGACAGACATACAATGTGCATATACGCAGACAGCTATGTCGATTGGCAGATATGCGGACACATGCAGGCGAACAGATATACATACATACACTGACGAGCGGACGGATGTACAGACATGTACGCATGCAGTCATAGACACACACGCGCGCACCCCCACACACACATATATATACATACATATATACACATATATATACATACACATATATATATATATATATATATATATATATATATATATATATATATATATATATATATATATATATATATATATATATATATATACACATACAACATACATACACACACACACATATACATATATACACATATAAATGTGGACAGGGCAAGCACACACAAGCAAACATGCACGCATACGATCATATAATAATTCACTGCATGTATAAGGACGTACATACGAGTATTCACACTCAGATGCAAACTTTCATTTAATCACAAGTTTTCCTGGCGTGTGTTTAATTTCAGTTGGTATTGACACGAATATGTCTGAGTCTATCTGGAGACGATATCAATGATCCAACTTTGGAGCGAGGTACTTACCCGATGTGACAAACGAAGGTCCCCCATGGTGTGGGGCCACTTTATTTGCACATCAGCTAATGTATCACTAAGAAGTTGAACAGGTGATGCAAAAATTGTGGTTGTAGAGTGTTTCGCAAATTGATTGTCAACAAATATAAAATTATATGCTTGAAGGTTGTTATTTACAGAATGTGCCAAGCAAATTAGCGTTGCAACTATATGGATAATAAAGGGGCACATGTTAAGGATTGACAAGCAGATTGCTATCTACGACGAGATTGATCTCCTTTGTATACTGGGACCACATCCCGTAGGAATTCCTCACCACGAAGAGCGAAAACTCGTTCAGGTTGAGTATTTGTCTCCTGATATCGTCAGACAGGATAGAAAGAAATACCATCACTTGGTCCTTTTGTGTGAGAGCATCAATGAATAAAAAACATGGTATGCCGAAAATGTCAATTAACGAAAACCACATTTGGATTCTAGACTCTGAAGTCGAAGAACAATCCAGTAAGGCATGCTCAACAATATCAACATAAACTTTGTCACACAGTTTGCAATGTCCGCATTCTGGGGATGTACGTGTATGCAGGGCCAGAAGCTTCGCAGCAAGCAAGAATTTATGTTTTTCCTGTGGATGTGATCTACAAGATCTCCAAAGAATAGATTTTGACATTATATTATGATTTTGTGCGAACGTTGTTAGTGATTCAGAGCTTCTCATGCGCTCTTCACATTCACGATTTTGTATATCGTTAATATGTTGTGTGGTGTTGTTTTCCATTCACATTTGGATGGGAAATTTCCCTGTGTGGCGTAGTTGTGAACATATGAATATAAATTATACCGTTTTAGTATGGATATAACATCGTTGATAAAAGAAGATTCATCAGTTGACGTTTGCGAAAGGTGGTCGGCCAATCGTGAGGAGAAGATTTCTTGCGACGATTTTCCTTGCGTCATTCTACAGAGGTTCCCCCAAAAACATAGTTTTCGTTTATCAACAATCGATGACAAGGAACCTGTTCCAATGAGAGATTGGACGACATCAGTTCGGGATCTTGTGGGCAATCCTTGGATGCGTTTGAGGCAGAACCTATGTGCTCGCTCACGAGATGTCAAATTGGTCTCACTGAGCCCACACATTAGTTCTGTCCCATAAAGACTTTTGGGTAAAACAACCGAAGAATATATTGTAAGGCAGCTGAGTGGGGTAATCCCACCAGCATACATACCGGCTTTACTTAACATGAGATAGACTGATCTAAATTTCTCACATATGTGACTGGGGAGCTTGCTAGCATGTGACTCACGATGTAAAGGTATGCCAAGGTGTGTAATTTTGTCAGATTCGGATATCGGTTTGTCGTTGAGGATCCACGTATTTATCGTGCGATTTCTAGCATTAGAATTTGTTTCATTGAACACGACCACCTTACATTTGTCCTGGTTATAACAAAATCGCCATTTCCGGCTATACTCTCCACATACGTTGCACAACTGTTGTACACCGGTTGCTGTCAGAGACAAAAGCGTCATGTCGTCAGCTTGTGTTGGTGCTACACAGTTTATGGAATTCAATCGCAAGCCATGATGATTTGAAAATAGGTCAGCCAATAGGTCATCAATGAACAGCATGTATAAAAGAGGGGATAATATGCTTCCTTGTCTTGTTCCCTGGTTTATGGGGATCAGTTTGGATGTTAAATTATTAAAGCGGACAGCGCATTGTAGACCACAAAGGAGAGTTTTGATAATGAGCCATATTTTACCGCAGAAATCTCTCTGGAGTAATTTGAACAACAATCCGTTTATCCACACTGTATCAAACGCTTTACGTGCGTCGAGAAAGCAAGCAAAGTTATAGCTCTGTAGTTATCAAATTTCGTCTTTGGTTTGCTGCCCCCTTTGTACAGTGGCACCATGACTCCGATTTTCGCCTGTGATGGTATGTGATTGAATTCCAACATTTTGGTGAACATGTGGGCGATAGTATGCAAGATATACTCACCTCCATATAAAATGTGCTCATATGATATGGAGTCATGACCTGGGGCTTTCCCTTTGCTTACTGATCTGAGTACATTTTCAAGTTCATCAGACTTAACATCGTAGCATAAAAGTGAATCAAGATTACTTGATAAATCATTGTGGTCCCGGGATACTATAGCATTAACGTTTTCAAAGTGGGATTTGTCAAAGGTTCCACTTTGAAGAGGTGAGTAAAGAATTTCGTATTATGCTGCCCATGCTTATATCACTTCAGGGGGATCACGGAGTGTCTTGGCGTCTACTTCGAATAAATGTTGGGCGGGTGCCTTTCTCCGTGCTTTATGAGCATTAAAGGCTCGAAAAAAATTGTCCATGTCTGTTTCAGCAAGGGTGTCAAGTCTTTCGTCGGATTTTCTGAGAAACTGTTCATTAGCCCTTCGGTATTCACGTCGAAAGAGGCATTTTGCGTCTTTGTAATTTCGATATGCAATGTGAGTGTCATCGCGTGGACTGTCTGCTTCCAGCCAAATGCGCCGATACGAAGTCATTGTTTTGTGCAGTTCATTCAAATATTCGTGCCAAAATGGCTTGAGATGGCGATTAAATTTCTTCGGGGCCACAAACAGTTGTGAAGACTCTTTTAGGCTGAGTGTAACATCGTCATAAAATTTGTCTAAATCTCGTGTACTTTTAATTGCATATGTCGGTAAAGTTTCGCAAACGTGTGATTGATAAAGCCACAGATCCTCGTTTGAAGAGGAGAGCTTTTTCCAGTTCGGCCTGGGTGGGTTTACACTTGTCGGTGACGATTCTATTTCCGCCTCATATGATATGCACATGTGGATTGTACGGTGATTTGACACATTGGAAGAGTTATCCAAAATTTTAACGCTGGCTATTCTGCGTGTATCAGAAATTGGAATCAGAATATGATGTATAATTGTCCCGTGGTTACCACCAGCAGCTACAAATGTAAAGCGTGGATCGCTGCAGACGGGTTTACTGTTGACAGATTGTATTTTGCATGAGTCGATAAATTTTGAAAATGAATTGTTTCTAGCATCGGTTTTTTCCAAGTTACCATTGAAAACTCCCATGATAATGAGGTGACCAAGTGGGGAGTATTGGTCTTTTAGATCATGGAGTTTTTGCAGATAGTCACGATAGAATTCCACTGTATAGTTTGTGCATGGCAAATATACCTGAAATATGTACAGGTATATACGAGGAGCGAGGCGAAATTGTACGCCACAAATACGATCATCATCTATATCTAACGGTGTTATAGAATTATCGTACTTTCGATTCCAAAGTATGGCCACCCCACCTTTAAATCTGCCACGTTGCATGGGTAAACGTTGAGATGAGTCGCAGACCGCATGGTATGTGTAACTTTGGTCTATAGTATCCAAAAAATGAACGTTGTGCTCATGTAACCAGTGCTCAGACAGGCCAATGATATCAATATGCTGGTCACGCATGAGATTGTTAAGGTAGAGACTGCTTGATAGGATACCAGTACAGTTCCAAGAGATGACACTCAGCATTTTGAAGGATTAAATAAGTTATTTGAAGATGTGTCCCATGACTGTTTTGGACACATTTCGTTCATCAATGTATCCGTATGTATATAAGACATCGTGCAACATATGTGTAGAGCAACAATGTGGGAATCATATGGGAAAATCATCATTCTGTAAAGACAACAAAAACAATTAGTGCATTTTGTTGAACACGTCAAATGGGACCCATTGGGTACATGTGACATCTTTGGGCCAGTAATCTGGACCTCTACAAAAGCTGCTGTCTGCTTCATCCACATTGATTCTTGCCGACAAGACACCATTTCTACGAAGGCGGAAAACCTTTATCACAGAGAATTGGACTTCAAACTTGTATAAGTAGTCAGCCAGACATTCAGCATCAACAAAGTCCGGAAGGTTGGACACGAAGATTCTAGTTGATATAATTGGCTTTGCATTACTCGCGCGATAAGTGTTGTTTTTGTCTCCTCGGTCGGGATTGTCACTGTAACGGCTCTCTTGATCATCGTGTGAAATATTGCGTGCAGTGTACCTTGACTTGGTCTCGCCAGATTCACTTGCTGTTGGTCGGATATCTGGATTACCGTTATAACGGTTGCGGGTATGATTTGAATGCGCGTTAACGGGATTTGGCTTATTGTCATCAATTATCACTGAGTCGTTTTCACAATCATCCGACGAGTTAGTATTTTCAACTGTGTCCTTTATGTACTCACAGAAGTGATCAAGCCGACCACAAACTTCATCAGCGAATAGTTTCATTTGGTTTTGCAAAAGATTAAAGTTTTCTTTGTTCAGTTTTTCACCAGTTTCGTTCGGACATGAGTTTGCCTGTGAAACCTTCGTCATTATTTTGTTCATTTTATCGTTTAGCGTTCCAATTGACCCAGCATTCCTATTCACAGCACGAACAACAGTTTTTGCATGATCCAGGTTGGTTTCAATATCAGATTGGAGGTCGCGTATCTTTGATTTACAATTTGCCACTCCATCACATTTATCGTCGAGAGCGCGTTGTAATTTCATTTCATTGGATTCCATCATTTCCGTGTTTGCAGCGATGTTGTCTTCCAGGTATACAATTGATTGCTGGATTTGGCTCAACGTTGACTTTTTTCATCATCAGCATCTGTGGCGGAATGGGAGTGGATACGAAGCTCTAACTCTGCAACACGATTGTCGAGGTTGGAGATTGATTTAGTGATGTCTGGTAGAGAATCAAGGACATTTTTCACGAGGTTTCTGTTTTCGCATAGCATGTCAAGTACTTTCTGTTGGAAGCTGTCAGGTACATGTGTTGTGTCGGGTTGCAAGTTTAGCGTTGTATTACATGTTGACAGTTTGGTGCTTTTGCTGAGTAGCTCGCCTAGATTAGTAGCTCCATCGAAGAGAAATAACATCAGGGTATATATATCAGATGAGTATGCATTCTCTTATATATGCGAGGCGACCTATGGTCGACTCGCATATATAAGAGAATGCATTGGCACAGGCCATAACTGTAACCAGCACAATGTGGTTGATGAACCGGTTCCAATGATATCCATATTTGTATGGTGTTATTGAGACAGACCGAAGATATTTTAGGCTGTTGAAGCTTTATTTGGGCGTTTTTGGCCGATTTGTTGGGTAAATGGTTAACACTCGGCAGTTGGCATATACGATTTTAACCGATGATATAGTGTGGTGTGCATTGGGGATAACAGCCGATCCTCTCTTTGAGTAATAAACGTATGACGAATGAATACATGTACAAGCCGTGCAATACGAGTATAATTCAACGTCAACATACACTCACACTGTCCACTCATACCTGTGGGTATAGGGGGCTTGGGTGTAGAGAATGGGGGTAATTACAATTTAGTGTGCTTTCCAGTTGTGAAGCTTTGGCGATTGATTTCCCGGGTTCGATAACCGCAAACAGTTATAGTTTTCATCATACAATAAATCCACTTCCGTTCAAATGCGTTTAAGTTACATGTGTTGTTCTATAAACACGAACGTAAGTTATAACATAAAAAAGGAAAGCTTAGTTATTTTTTCATGAAGAGGCCGAATTTCGTTTTTTATGCTGATAATCGTAGCATTCCGTGAAATGTATTAGCTTCTGTTCCCACAGCCGATCACTGGAGCAGTGTGAGGTCGCGAAGAATAAAGTCCGGAACCGACCATATATAACAAGAAAACCAATGTCAGAAATGGTAACGCGCTCAAGATCATATATTATATACCCATGATTGTAATTATAGAATATAAAATATATTGGTTTCACGAATGATCATTGCAACTCATAGAATTAATCGCCTTGCACTTCTTGGCATCAGAATAACAATTGAAATTGAAATTCCCAACTACACCTTTTACCGGACTCGGCCTTTGGGTCGCAGTTCGACTTTTAATCCGTCCAAAAATTCCCATTCTATAAATAAAACGCCCATGCGCCCACTGTATACCAAGAAACAGCGAAACATTATACACACGGAGCGCGGAACAACATGTTCAACCAAAGAAACACTACCAGTCCACAACATCACCGATGTGGTGTGAATCTTTTCGTCTGCAATACGTCAGATGTCTTCTTCTGTGTTAAGTCAATAAAGAGCGTTCCCACCACACAGTTATACAAAGTCATTAACGTGAACCAGCTGGTGAAATAGATATAGTAGTATATATGTACAAATAAATAATATCGTATCTTCTTTTTTTTTAAATGCCCGGGACCATTGCGGACCACTCTTGTCGGCTGGACATCCTATATAAATGCCCGGTACCATTGCGGACCACTCTTGTCGGTGCCCGGGACCATTGCGGACCACTCTTGTCGGTGCCCGGTACCATTGCGGACCACTCTTGTCGGTGCCCGGTACCATTGCGGACCACTCTTGTCGGTGCCCGGGACCATTGCGAAAAACTCTTGTCGGTGCCCGGGACCATTGCGGACCACTCTTGTCGGTGCCCGGTACCATTGCGGACCACTCTTGTCGGTGCCCGGTACCATTGCGGACCACTCTTGTCGGTGCCCGGGACCATTGCGGACCACTCTTGTCGGTGCCCGGGACCATTGCGGACCACTCTTGTCGGCTGCCCGGTACCATTGCGGACCACTCATGTCGGCTGCCCGGGACCATTGCGGACCACTCTTGTCGGTGCCCGGGACCATTGCGGACCACTCTTGTCGGTGCCCGGGACCATTGCGGACCACTCTTGTCGGTGCCCGGGACCATTGCGGACCACTCTTGTCGGCTGCCCGGGACCATTGCGGACCACTCTTGTCGGTGCCCGGGACCATTGCGGACCACTCTTGTCGGTGCCCGGGACCATTGCGGACCACTCTTGTCGGCTGGACATCCTATATAAATGCCCGGGACCATTGCGGACCACTCTTGTCGGTGCCCGGGACCATTGCGGACCACTCTTGTCGGCTGCCCGGTACCATTGCGTACCACTCTTGTCGGCTGCCCGGGACCATTGCGGACCACTCTTGTCGGCTGGACATCCTATATTTCAAGGATGATTCCCACCCTTTATACGAGATAATATCGTATCGTGTCGTATCGTATGCCGGACACTAAAGCAGTAATAACAAACATGTTCAACCAAAGAAACACTATCAGTCCACAGCGTCGCTAGTCAGGCTATGGTCTTACAATCTCGTCCAAATACGGATACGATAGGCGAGAATCGCATGCGTTTTGATATGTCGATGCCGTCTGGAGAGTTTGGCGGGACCAGCATCCCGTCTCGATTTGCTCAGTCTACCCTTGATGCTATAAAGTGGTAGCCGCGGGCGCTTATATATAGAGTTGTTTTTATGAGCCATCAGGCCCCCGCGGCAGCGGTCGCTGGCGCGACCTGACTGCCTCGATATCAATTTGAAAAAGGGGTGACGTTGCTTAACGCGCCTGCGGCGCTTCAATAACAGTTTGAATTTTGTGTTTCCCAACAGGTCTTAGACTTAGACTTAATTACCGATAGCAAAGTAGTTATGTCTATTAAACCGTGGGCACGGATTATACAAAAATATTCCCAACAGGTCTTAGACTTAGACTTAATTACCGATAGCAAAGTAGTTATGTCTATTAAACCGTGGGCACGGATTATACAAAAATATTCCCAACAGGTCTTAGACAGTGCCTGAATGCTAACCTATCAGTTTTACCCGAACAAGTCCATGTTAGTGGTTTTTTGTTCAGTCATTATTACTTGTTATTCCAGTCTATCGAATGTTAGCATTGACTCGGTTAATATATTTCGGTTAGAATTGCGACTCATTAGATGATTAGAGATCCTTTATTTAGTATAACCCGCTTGTCATCTAGACATGTTAAGCGCCCCTCAAATACTATTTATATTAGGATTAGAGGGCAAAACATAATTTGATTCGAGTCTAGGAACCCATATATATAAGCTCAGAGTTATTATATATCGATTATTTTTCACAATCGAGAATTAAAAGTGGTCCAGTAAACAGTCGAGGAGCCGACAGTCTCATTCCAAATTGCGGATGAAGATGGAAAACTCTAAAATCAAGAGGCTTCGTCGAACAACATGTTGATAAATAACACGTTTCGGGCAATTTTGTACTATAGTTGACAGTGGTTAAGCATTATTTTTGGGTAATTAATCGGTTCTGATAACATCGAAATGAATAATGAATACCTTTGTATTTGTCCACGTAAAGTTGATATGAAATAATATTGAAGGTCCACTTAATTTTCGTGTCGCCGATTATTTTTTTATAGTGACTTGATATACGGTTTTAACCCTTTACCCAACAAAACGGCCAAAACCGGCCAAATAAAGCTTCAACAGCCTAAAATATCTTCGGTCTGTCTAAATAGAACCATACAAATATGGATATCATTGGAACCGGCTCCTTGACCACATTGTGATAGTTACAGTTATGCCCTGTGCCAATGCATTCTTTTATATATGCGAGTCGACCATAGGTCGCCTCGCATATATAAGAGAATGCATTGGCCTAAAAAAATACTTTTTACCATTTTTTCTTACATTCTTTAACAATTTTATAATTTTTAATGTGTTAAGCCAATGCATTCTCTTATATATGCGAGGCGACCTATGGTCGACTCGCATATATAAGAGAATGCATTGGCACAGGGCCCTTATGTTGGGTAAAGGGTTAATAACAATCTATGCATGCCATAAAATATGATTAAACATCTGTGTCTCAGAAGATGCCCACAAAGAAATAGAAAACTACTGAAATAATAGAATGACCCCCTCCCCCTTTGGATCCCAGAATACAACAGAATTCAAACTTTTTCAATGGAAGGGAGAGAACTCTATCTTTAATATATAGAGTTATCCCCCTGCATTGAAAATAATACTGCTTTTTACTGCACTCTAGATGACAAAACGCTTTGGCAACTCAACAAAAACAACAGGTCGTCGGTTTATTACACTGGATAAGTTGATAATACAATGTTTTGGAGCTTCCTCTTTCAAATGGTATATAATATGGCATATATTTTATATAATGTAATCTGGGGGTTCGAAAATTAAGTGGGCCTTTAATGACTAAATAACTCTTGTAAGGGGACATGTCGCATTGACGTATACCATGTAGCTATTATTCGTATTAGTCACAGGCATGTATACATACACGTATTTCTTATGAAAAACACACATCGATTGATTTGGATCGATACCGACGAAACTCCTCTACTGAAATGGAATTTATAAACCGTTGTTTCGGGTTTTAGCACGAACGAAATTTCTGACGCCATGCATACATTGCAATGACCAACATCGACTCATGAGAGATATTCGTCAATGCAAACTCCAGCGCTCGATCGTCTTTCGCAGGGAAGATATTAGGAGAAATACTATATAATAAACGTATTAGCCTGTAAGGACTATACAAACATTGTCATACGTTTAATCTGCTACCTACATAAAAAGCAAGTGGGGGTGTGTGTGTGAGGGTGTGTACGTGCGTGTGTGCCTGTCTGTAACTCTGTCATGATCTTCGCGCATCTAAAATTATACCACCCTCATGTCAGATTGCGCCCAAAATGGCATGTTGCATATCTTACAATACGACACGATAAAAATTAGGCCATTCGATACAAAACGACCTGAGATAAAACGCGTTTCCCAAGGCGATATTTTCAGTGATACGGGTGTACTTTCAGCGGCGTCCGTCATTACAAAGCAGCAAAGCCAAATTCCGGACAAACTCCGCGCACCGTTGCGGCTTCTTTATATCGTTATCAGCTGTCAAGAAGAAGACTATTGTAAAAAAGCTAAATTGTTCGCCCGCGTCCCTCATCATTCATTTGGCAGGTAATGAGGTATGTACGTAAACTGAACTGAAACTCACTAAATGTCGTCAGGTTTATATTAACCCTTTCGTGATGAAGTTTTGCGAAAACCCTGTCCCAATGCATTCCCTTATATATGCGAGTCTCCCATAGGAAGCCTCGAATATATAAGAGAATACATTGGCCTAACGGTATTTACCTTGATCTTGTAGGCCAGTGCATTCTCTTACATGTATACTTATATGCGAGGCTTCTCATATGAACATAAATATATAAGAGCATGTATTGGCACATGATCTATAATGCTGCACCAGCGCAGCTCCCGTCTTGAAAGTGATATAACACTCCCGTATGGATCCTCACACGAACCCAAGCAGACGACAGTCACCAATGCATTGTTCTCTCTATCTGGGGCTCCATAAAGTGTTAATTAGTACTATTGCAGTACGGTAATACGTCGATTTGTTCGCTTGCAGTCAGTCAGCGGTGACGATATTTTCTTGCATGTTTGTCAACCCCCCCAGTATTCATGGAAAATATTCTCATTGAGAATGAAAACATCAAATCAATAAAGTTCAATAAAGTGAATCCAATCAATTGTATAGTGTTATACTTTTAGAAACTCCCCGACGTGGGAATGAAAGACCCCCTAATGGGCTAAAATTTTAATACCTGTAACACTACACGCAATGTGTCTATTAACACGATATGTGACTGCCAGGACGTTTAAAATGGGCTTTTAACGACATGCAGCCTATTGAAACGCAGATTTCTCAATACAGATTATTGTACTATAAACGAATTTGGTCTGCAAACACATGTATAGTATAATTCTCGGTCAGCAACAGCTTGGGATATAGTCTGGTCGATAAACTCAAATTTTTAGCGTCAACCTAGAACAAATTTGGACTAAGTTGGTTTTTAGACCACTTTGAAGAGGAAGATATTCTCTATAACATATCCAAAATCCGCTAAAATCCACTTTTTTTTTGTAATTCAAGATGGTGTCCAAGATGGCTGCCATTTGCCGTTAAGTCAAATTGATGCAATTATAGCTGATTATAGTGAGAAAATACTGTTATATGTATACACATGTAAACATTTTTGTGAAGCGAAGACACAACGTCACCTTTTTGTGCCAAAATTGGAACTCCACGTCCAAAATAGCCGCCAAAATGGCGGCCGGAAGTGGAAAACCTTACGTTTTTACTGATATCTTTAAGATCAGTTTCTACGGGTTGGAACTGGTTGAGAATAGTGACTTTATTTTAGATTTTTAGCATGTTAAATGACCATTGGATCAATGAAATATGACATTCATAGCGTCTGCACTCCTTCCGATCACTCAAAAATTATAATTTACAGAACGCGGTTTAAAATGTCACAAAAAAAAATCACCATTGGGATTCTAGTCATATTTCTTTAAGAAATGGGAAGAACTGTGAAATGTAAGTTATGCGTTCTATTTCTTATTGATATTCTAACTCAATGGTACCTAAATCAGTAAATTGTCAATTTGGCTCAAAATGGCGGCCAAAATATGAAAAATGGTAAATTTTGCACTAGCGTGCCATGTAACCGCTTATAACTTGTGGGTGGTGAACAATATTGACTATCATGTCTTATGTACTTTGAATACTAACATTCCTGATGCACCTTGATTAATTCTTAACCACTGAAATTACCAGAATTATGGGATTTTTCTATCATTAACTTGTCCTCATTGAAAATCGGCACAAAAAATCACTTTTTTCAAGTAGAACTATCTCTGGTATCAAAGGTGATTTTTATTTTTGATATGTCTTAAATGTGTCACACTGCGGTGTTTTAGACAAAATTATTCAAGACGGCTTTTAAAATGGCAACCAAATTTGGTAAAAAGTTGATTTGTCACATATATTTCAAACATTATTCTCTGCTGTTCCAAAAAGGTAGCAAATTGTGACTCACTTGGTTATTAAACATGCTACTTAATCAAATGACAACTAAATGTTATATTCTGGTTGTCCCAGTACCTTATGAGGCATGCCAAATTCATTTTAAGGGATGCTGTGCCGAAAACTTCTTTTGGGATTCTGTCCATGTTTTTGAACGGAAATGGGCAGAACGTTTTAGTTTAGTTTAACATATTTTATTGCTCTAAACATAGCAAATGGATTGGAGGACAAGTGCGCAAGGCACTTAATATTCCCTCCTCTCCAAACAAAGTAACGTAACACATGACAAACGAAGTAACATAAGCATACAAAATAAGTAGTAACTAAATATTAAAGGGAAACAGCCAGATAAATTGAAAAAACGAAAGATGAGACAGTAGGTGAAGGAGGCAGGGTAGTAGACAGGAGATAGGAGAAATAGGACAGAACGTTGGAACGGAACTGACATAACTTTTAAACTTTTGCTAGGAAATCCGTTTTCTTCATTTATAAAACGTAATCAAGGCGGAGAACACGCTGCTATTACCTCGTTATCGATTAACATATCATTGAGTTATTGTGGAAAACGATAGTCTCCCAAATGTAAACCAGTACAACTCACACATGACCATGCAGTCACTCAATATATACACATACATCTCACCCATTACCATACAGCCTAACTTGGATATACCCTTACACCAGCACAAGCATGGCCATATAACCGTGAGTATATGCAGGCACACCAGGTATACCCCTACACCTCACACATGACCATATAGTCACGATATGTATACCTACTCACTACATTCGTGAACATACAGTAGCCTCTTGTATACCTACCCGCCTCACCATTGGCCATACAGTTACTCCATGTATATCGATTTGCCACATGCATGACTGTGACAATATTGGGGTGCCAGTTACATTTATCAACACGGGTAATGAATTGGGACCGATGTGCTGCGTGTGTGATTGCGAGAGTAACAAGACATAATGTTGATGTCCGCTGTCCGTCACACGAACAACACATCTATTGCTATATAGTTATGAACGTTCTATATACATAATAGCCACAGTCCCGCAGTCACGAACCGTCACGGCTGCTGGATGACATTGCTATGTGAACACGACTAGCAGACGTATATAAGCGCTTGCAAATTAACAGTTCGGAGTCGGCCAGCGAGTTCGGTCAGCCAGTCGGTCAGTCCGCCGGACAGTCAGTCAGATACACTATGCCAGAGAATAGTCCGGGAATGGACGATTTGGGTCGTATATATAGACTATATCTGATTTTTTGACGTCACCAATTATTATCTAATACTACGCTGCTGTTTTGAATTTGTGCGAGCGCTTTTGTCGCACAGTAGATCGGTGGGCATAAAGCATTAATGTCGTAATCGGAAATTTAGTTTACTGTGTCTGTCGATTACTGGTATTGCAAATGAGAGTTATGAACTTTGAATTACAATGTAAGTTCATTCGTACCGGTACTAACGGGTAGTTTACCTTGTATTGAGAAAATAAGACACAATAAATAACGACACTTATAGTAACTACAGTCTACACCCATTGGGGCGAGTGAAAAGTGATCGAAATTCGTGATGTGAAATATAATATGTTTGACATCACAAATTTACCGATCTGCTATATGCGAAGGTGGGCCTTTAATGTACAACAATTGGTACTCTACTGTGCGAAACGAAATAACATATATTTTATATGGAATTAATTGTTATCATAAGATTATATAGTACATACATGCATGTGATAATCCATAAATATCATACAATTTTCTGGAATCGAAGGAAAACACAAAATTATGAACAAAGCAGAAGATACATTCATGCAGGTTCAGGCGAACTCGGTCAATTGGGGAAAGTTACACGATGACGTTGTTAGTCGATTTTCGTTGAAATCGACACGGTAACATCTTATGAATGAAATGAACAGCTATGAAATGGACAGCACCCATCTCCATACAGTATCCTAGCCGCAGCGCTCACCCAGCATCAACAAATATTATTGCTTAAATTCAGTAAAATGCTCCCGTTCCCCTCTCGACAAGGTATAACTATTTTCACTTTGGGGCATGTATAGTCTAGCTGTCAACCAAGACTGCCCGGAAGTACGATTGGACTAATTTATACTCGAAATTACGAATGGGGTCCATTCTTTCGATGAACCGTTATGTACGGAGTGTAATTACTGATAATCACACCAGGAAACAGGTTTATGTGAATCTTATTTTGGTTTGAATACCACGGAATCTATAAACTAATTTCGATAAAAAAATAATAAATTAAAAGCCATCCTCGTGTGAGTGGCTTAGCGTTGGTTCGTTATTGCGCGAGCGTATGGTCATATTATATTTAAATTCATTATGAACTAGGATAGTCTGTCTTTCCCACTATTTATTCAACTTTAAATTAACGCATGGAGTTCAGTTCGGACAGTTCGAATCCTCGCTTTTTTGATAAACAAACATTGTGAGAATCCGTTGACGAAGAGCGGAAAAACGCAATTTCACAGTAAAGTATACACATATGACGAAATGTCTTGTTTAGATTGTAATGAATGTAGAAGTGTTGACTTCAAGAATGATAATATCTGAAATTAGCAATTAAGTTTCGGCTGTGGATAAGAAATTGACAACACGCCGTTCTACCATAATGATATATTTGTGAGGTCGGGGGAATATTTGTAGCGGCGAGGAAAATGATCAAGCTCTACTGAGGAGCGCGGTTATTTGAACATCAACGTTTAGTAACACGAAACGTATTGTATGGTCGCTCGGCTGTGCATTTGTCTGCGGTATTTGCAGTATAATGCTTTTGTGCAACTATATATGTAGTCCACGGTGCTCATGTAAGAAGACCCAATAGGAACCTTACACCATAAAACGAACTTACGTCTGTCGCAACACAAAATATACGCACAGCGCATTTCAATTACAATTTAAAAAAGATAATTATGCAAATCAGCAAACACCATTGTTCTCGATGTTTCGAAAGTTGTGGGGTTATAAACAGAGTGTCGTCTTTATATTGCAAGTTAGCTGTGAGGTGAGAGATCTCCACACGTTGTACATTGAGATGTGGGTTGTGTAATAAGAAGAGATGAGTTTTAGGTGCAGGGTAACACAACACTTATTATAGACCAAAACAAATTTCTTGCCAAATCCGGACGTGCTGAATACTCAAGTAGTCGTTTTTTTTAAAGGGGTGACACAACGCCGTGCTCTTAATGAAGAATGCCATGCTATCCAGTTATATAAAGAATGAACCAATCTGTGTGTGGGCAATCCCAGGCTGTCTCTTCGTTTTAATCATCAACATGATGTATAGTATACCATAACTAAACGTTTTAATCATCAGCATGATGTATAGTATACCATAACTAAACGTTTTAATAATCAACATGATGTATAGTATACCATAACTAAACGTTTTAATAATCAACATGATGTATATAGTATACCATAATTAAACGTTTTAATCATCAACATGATGTATAGTATACCATAATTAAACGTTTTAATAATCAACATGATGTATATAGTATACCATAATTAAACGTTTTAATCATCAACATGATGTATAGTACCACAACTAAACGTTTTAATCATCAACATGATGTATAGTACCACAACTAAACGTTTTAAACATCAACATGATATATAGTACCACAACTAAACGTTTTAATAATCAACATGATGTATAGTATACCATAATTAAACGTTTTAATCATCAACATGATGTATAGTATCATAATTAAACGTGTCAGAGCGGCGGCAGCTCTAGATTTTCTTCCCGTGGTCAAAACAGTTGCAGTTTTTACGCGACCGCTCGGGGGGGGGGGGGGGGGGGGGGGGCGACCGCTGACTAAAAAGAGCCAACAGAAACGAAACGATCTCAAATTTATCGAAAAATATAAGAAACAAAAACACGTATTTTCAGTGCATAATGTGCCATCATAATCCATATGAATAAAGTTACAACGGGCGTATATAGACTCACCCGGGTCATGTGCCATCATAATCCATATGAATAAAGTTACAACGGGCGTATATAGACTCACCAGGGTCTCGACTTAATATTATATGTAAGTAAAATTCACATTATTCAATCACTAGTAAATGATGATTGCGGGTGAAGAAACTATTCTGTCAATGGTTAAAGGGACTCTAGGTCGTCTAAGTGGGTTCATGCAGAATAACATTCAGGTCTGTACCAAACTTTAACATAAATAAAAGGTGTGTTAAAGGTACTCAATCCGATCAAAGGGTCCCCATATCATCAAGATACAACAACAACATTTCTTTAAAATACGCTTTAGTTATCAGAATCGATTAATTGCAACAAAATAATGTTAACCACTGTCAACTATGGTATCAAATTTCCCAAAACGTGTTATTTATCAACATTTTGTTCAACGAAATATCGCCGTATTATCACGAAATTTGGCGTGTTTCTGGGCCACAAACAATTGAAATAACAAACTTCAAAAATCGATATCTGATCACTCTGATGGATAGGTTCCTCGACTCGAATCAAATATTTTTTAACCCCGAAATCAAAGAAATAGTAATTTAGGGGTGTTTAATTGGATTGAGTACATTTAAAATATCAACAGCAACATGAAAACATAGATTGACTTTGTTTTTATTTTCATTATTAAAGGTCCTCAATCCGATCAGACGCTCCTAAATTACCATTTCTTTGGCTTCAGGGGTAAATAATATTTGATTCGAGTCGAGGAACCCGCCCATCAAATCTCAGATTGATCAGATATCGATTTTTGAAGTTTGTTATTTCTCGAGATTTGAAGTAATAAGTGGCCCAGAAACACGCGGTCAGACGGGCGGTCTTGCGGATAAAGATGGATAACTCTAAAATCAAGTGGTAATAATAACCACTTGATTTTAGAGTTATCCATCTTCATAAATCGATATCTGATCACTATGAGCCTTTATGGGTGGGTTCCTCGACTCGAATCAAATAATTTTCCGGCACGTATGCCGGGGTGGGTGGGCGGTCAAACCCACCAACAAGCAATTTTTTCCGCAACTAAAAAAAATTTCCTGCTTGTTTTTTTTAGTGTTTTGGCAATGAGTTGGGCTTCAAAACCACTTTGAATGAGAGAAATAATGTAATTCTAACTGGTAAACTGACTGCAGGCAGTTATCGTGTTGTATTTTGTTGCAAATTTTGAAATCCAAGATGGCCGCTGGCAGCCTTGTTTTTTTGGCCGAATGACCTCAAAATGACTCATTCCTATTTACATGTCCATGTTAACATCCATGATAAATAGTATGCACAGAAATTCATATACAGCTGTTTACAGTGAATTTCCCCCCTCAAATCTCTGTTTTAGTGTTAAAAGGAGGGGTGGGTGTCAAAAAATGGTCGGAAAAAACGGCCGAAAACGGAAAAAAAATTGGCGGTGGGGGTGGGTGGGTACAAAAAATGATCGAAAGGGAAAAAATGCCATACGTGCCTGAATTTTTTTTCCGACCCCCCCCCCCTGCCGAAGCCAAAGAAATAGTAATTTAGGGGCGTCTGATAGGATTGAGTACCTTTAATATCTCTCCATGAGATTGTGCAAATCAAAGCCATTGTCACCGTTACAAGCATGTAATTTTGAGATAGTTTTGCAATTTATTTTGGGATTGGTGGGATTCGAATCCCTGCTTGCGTGTTGTATAGTCCCAGGCATGTTCAAAGAGCAACGCTCGGCATTTCTCGGAGACGTATATATAATATGCTACTGATCCATATCTACTATAGTTACCGTTACAGTTCAATTACTGATCAAAGTCCAATAATATACCAAAGGTCAATAAAAACGTGACGGTAAACATTGGAAAATATTCTGAAAATCATATTCAGACTAAAATACTTTAACTTACTACACGATTAGCGATGTTTATTGACAAATCACTGTAACAGTTTTGTTTACGTAACAATGGTTTGAACATGCGAAATTTAGTTTCGGATAACTATCAATAATGAATATAAGAACAAAGTTTATCTATTTCTCCATGTTCTTCTTAAAAGTGGTGTTTTTACAAACTTTTATTTGTTTTTTGCACATTTACCCACTGCGAATGTCTATAGGGTCCCTTTAAGTTGTTCTTGGTTTCGTAAGAACATGCCGCACCGCGTGATTGTATTTATCGACCTTATAGGAAGGACTATACATAGACGACAGTGTTAACATGTCAGCCAAATTCGCTGAATTGAGTCCTGCAGGCCACTCCAGTGACCTTTACCCTGCTATAGATTGACACCAGTTGATCACGAAATTGCAAGAAAAATCAGAGGTCATGTGTCTACTTTTTAAAAATAAACCCCCACATGTATCAGGTGAAGGCCTTTAGCATTCCACGGTGCACTCGATCCCCGACTCTGGAACACATTTAGCTCCGTGATTCCTACAGCAGGTCGCCTGGACGGAGTCCATGGTTCCTGTAGCAGGTCGCCTGATGGGAGTCCATGTCCGCGGTCGTTAAAGCTGTTAGCTTATCACTTTAAATTTACCAGCAGACTTTGCTTAATTGGCTCGTTTTTGTGTGCGTGGAGACAAGACAACAGCCGTATATTGTCGTAATGAGAGGGGGAACTTGGAATAAAATTAGAAGTCATTGATTCCAAGCCAATTCAAATGACATCGGTTTTGATTTTCAATTCAATGGAGCCATCGTGGACAGACAATATGTCAGTGAGCATTACACATGTATTGTCCTTACCGTTATTATACCGATATATATAGGGGCCTAATTTTTCTAGATTTCTATACAGGTAACAATAATTGGTATCATATGTAACTTTTTGACACAATGGCAATCGGAAGTGTTAATCAGCGCACTGTGTAGGAACTGTTACATCGGAAGTGGTTCTATCGCCGGTGTGTGATGGTTCTTGACTGATCTGTGACGGTTCATTATGATCGTAATTATACATTTTCGCGACTTTTGACAGTAAAAACGCAATTTGTGAGCCATCTAGCTGATAATTCGATTCATTTTTCCATTCCCCTCACAATCGGTGGCCCCAATGAGCTTAATAATAACGAAAATTACATTGTGCGAGTCACAACGACGAAAACCGCGAATTTTGATATTTGTTTGGGTTCTCTCCTGATCGAGTCGGTTCTCTCCCCATTTAATCGGTTTTATACGGGTACTATACTATATGGCTAATATTTGGTAGGATACATGGTTCAAATTGACCATGTCGTGAAATTTACCAAAGATAAACACAACAATATATGCATTAAGTTGAAATTTGCACCACTTGTCATCAATTTCGATGAATTACACTGCCTTCGTATGCTTATTCAATAACCTGTGTTACGCATATCTAACTTCACAAAGCCGCCAGCCAGTTTGAAAAATAACGCGTTTTGCAGGCCCAACATTGCCATGAGTCAATAGCCGGTTAACTATACTGAGAGAAATTTCATAGCGCTGGACTTCGGAAAGCGTGAGCGCAGACGGGATATATATAGAGGATCTCCAACGAGTTATGTTGGGATATAAGATTTTTTATTAAACTCGTTTGATAAATTTGATTCACAACGAGTCGTAGATGAGTCAAATTTTTCAAACGAGTTTCATAAAATCTTATATCCCAACATAACGAGTTGAAGATATTATATATCACATGAAAAAACTAGAGCTTTATGCCTTTTTAACAAATCAAAATCCTTAACAGAATCTTTAAAATGCACACTTTTCATTGCATTTCTATTGTTCGACTGAGACGCTTCACAGCCGTATACGACAGTATTGCGCGCTCGATTTGCCGACGGAAAATATAGTCACCGAATTTGCCTCTTTTTGTGTCTATTTTGGTTAGTGCAACGAAGTTGGAAAGTTGGACAATAATTTAACTTTAATGAACAAATCAATCATTTTGCATTGTCTGGTGTTGTTGCCATGTGCGGTTTTATGAAATAGTATTAATACGTCTGATTCAATGTAAAGTCATTTGTTGGCGCGCTGCCAAGTTGGCTGGAAGCCTGTGCTTATTCGCCACTAGTGAGAGATAAGAAAATATCTAATTGCTTTTTTAAATTTTATTTAGTTTCATGTGATATAGAGTTTTATCATATGACTCAATCATTATTTACGTTGGAAAGTATGTCATAAATCAATTTCATATGAACTACTAGCTCATATCACCTTCCGATAATTTGATTGGTTTGTTGACAAAAAGTGTGTTCTGATTGGCTGAATGGCAGCCTGGGCCGAGCCGCATCTCTAACTAAATGCAGGTCAAATTCGTGCGCGTCAATCAACGCGATGCCGAAATTCTCGCAATTATAATCTTGAAATATATAGTTTTTGACATTGTTATACGATAAATAGAATATGTAATTCGTATTTATCTAATAAACATACGATATAATGTCACAAACTGAGAACAGAATAGCGCACTATATCTTCGCGTGCATACTATTTCTGCTAGTTCACCAGGTGTAATCGGGCTTCCGGTGCAATGAAGTGACGTCACATTAACCTTTTGCTGCCGATGTCATATAGCTATTTAGTGATTTGTGTGCGTTTTGGACATCATAATCAATTTATAGGTGTCATATGATAAATAGAATATGTAATTCTCATATGATATTTATGAAACTCGTCACGAATTTTCAGTTTTCTCTCGCCGGAGGCTCGACTCGTTTCATAAATATCATATGAGAGAAACACTCATTTCATATCCTCTATATCTGTCTTTTATTTTATGTTCTCTATTTTCGTAGACGCATTTTAATCAGCAAAAAATAAGACGATAAAAGTTCGTTGACACCCATACAATGTTCTGATTACGCAATTTACGAAGTTTATGTTGAGCCCCAGCTTGCTGGATGCTGATTATATAGGTTAGGTGCATTATTTCTTTATCGCACTTGTTCTGCTCTTCGCGACAATCTGACCGGCAATCATGCACTCAGTGTTTGCTCTAACTTCTAAGGCTCTTAGACAGTGAAGCCATGCCACTCAGATTTATGTTAAGTGATACCGCGAGGTAAGTGGTCATAACTTGTGTAAAACCCGAAGGGTTTTACACACAAGTTATGACCACTTACCTCGCGGTTACATCTCCATAAAAACAGTCCACGTGACAGTTAATCTTTATATTTATATACATTTAGCGAAAAAGCCACTTTTGTAAATGTATTTAAATCGAAAAGTGTATCGTGGCAAAACCAGCCCAAAATATCCCATAGCACCCGATCAGAAACCAGCTGAGAACACGAACACGAACAATTTCACCTGATGATTTATTAAGTCAATCCTGCGCGAGTGCAAATGCGCCCAAATCATTACGCGTTCTTCTTCTCCAAAATCAATGACGCGTCGATGTAATTATGGTTGCAATTATGACCATGTTGCGCGTTCACCGAGACATAATTGCAACTAGTTACGTGGGCGCCGACCAATCGGAATGCTGGATTTAGTGATAATCACACTCAGTATGTAAATATAATGAAAATACTGGTGATGCAGGTAACATTATTCGGTTCACTACATATACATATATGCATGTTGATATTACACATACCTAATCTATAAAATGGGACACAATTACGACGACGTTGGTGGTGACAGGACGATGATTACTATGACGACAAAAGTTTAATAGGATGAAGATGATTAGATTACAGAATGAGCGTTGATGACGTCACGATGGCGATAGAGACAATGCACGGAATTGACGACGCGACGCGGCAATGGAGATGATGATTATGATGACGACGATGACGATGATAATACTGATGATTATGATGGCGACGATGACGATGATAATACTGATAATGATGATTATGATGACGACGATGACGATGGTAATACTGATGATGACGATAACGCCGACTATGATGATGGTACTGATGATTAATGTGACGGTGAGGGTGGTTAGGACGACAATGAAGATGATGATTATGATGACGACGATGACGATGGTAATACTGATAATGATGACGACGATGACGATGGTAATACTGATGATGACGATAACGCCGATTATGATGGTACTGATGATTAATGTGATGGTGAAGGTGGTCACGACGACAATGAAGATGATGATTATGATGACGACGATGACGATGATAACACTGATGATGACGATAACGCCGATTGTGATGATGGTAATGATGATTAATGTGATGGTAAGGGTGGTCACGACGACAATGAAGATGATGTTTATGATGACGATGATAATACTGATAATGATGATTATGATGACGACGATGACGATGGTAATATTGATGATGTCGATAACGCCGATTATGATGATGGTACTGATGATTAATGTGACGGTGAGGGTGGTTAGGACGACAATGAAGATGATGATTATGATGACGACGATGACGATGATAATACTGATAATGATGTTTATGATGACGATGACGATGATAATACTGATAATGATGATTATGATGACGATGATAATACTGATAATGATGATTATGATGACGATGGTAATACTGATAATGATGATTATGATGACGACGATGACGATGGTAATACTGATGATGACGATAACGCCGATTATGATGATGGTAATGATGATTAATGTGATGGTGAGGGTTGTCACGACGACAATGAAGATGATGATTATGATGACGACGACGACGATGGTAATATTGATGATGACGATAACGCCGATTTTGATGATGGTACTGATGATTAATGTGATGGTGAGGGTGGTCACGACGACAATGAAGATGATGTTTATGATGACGATAACGCCGACTATGATGATGGTACTGATCATTAATGTGACGGTTAGGGTGGTCACGACGACAATGAAGATGATGTTTATGATGACGACGATGACGATGATAATACTGATAATGATGTTTATGATGACGATGACGATGATAACACTGATGATGACGATAACGCCGATTATGTTGGTACTGATGATTAATGTGACGGTTAGGGTGGTCACGACGACAATGATTATGATGATTATGATGACGACGATGACGATGTTAATATTGATGATGACGATAACGCCGACTATGATGATGGTACTGGTGATTAATGTGACGGTTAGGGTGGTCACGACGACAATGATTATGATGATTATGATGATGGTACTGATGATTAATGTGACGGTTATGGTGGTCACGACGACGATGAAGATGGCGACGATTCAAGACGACGATAAGGTCGACGATGGTGCTAATACCGATGCATAATCGTGGTGATGATGATGGATGTTAGTGAGAGGCCCCATTGTACATATGTATATATATATCCATGTTCTGCATTAATGTGCAGCTTTGATAATGACAGCAGGACTGGTGTTGAACATTTATTGATAAGTTTGATTAGTGAGTGTTAAGTGATTTTCTGAGATTGCTGGTCCATTTAATTGCATGGGCTTGCATGATTGAAATCTTGCTATAAAGCAAATATTGTGAAGGTTCCGGTTCTTTATGGAGGGCTCCGATGCTTTGCATCTTAATCACGGTGGATCCGTTCTCTATATGTGTGCGGAATAGTTTTTATTCACAAAAATAACCCACGTGTAATACCAAAATCAAATGCTCATGACCCAGCTGCATTCTATCATGCAGACGTGCTCATGGACCCGAATACCTATGTCAATGCCGCCTCTCATCAGATGTCAGGCTTATAACTAATTATGTAGTAATATTGATAGAAATCAAGCTGATGACATGTACTATATTATACAAGGCAGAGAATGGAGTTATTCACAGAGAACCGAGCACTCGGCAGATAATCGGAGGCTTCGGCAGAGAATCGGAGTCGAAAAAATAAAAAGTGGATTTCTGTATAGATTAGTCTTTAAAGTGACTCAATCCGGTTCGATGGTCCTTATATAATCAGATTCCAACAACCACATTTTTACAAATGCCGCTTCAGTTATCAGAATCGATTAATTGCCCAAAAATAATGCTAACCACTGTCAACTAGTATCAAAATGCCCGAACGTGTTATTTATCAACATGGTGTTCGACGAAATTTGTCGTTTATTATCAACACAAAGCCTCTGATTAGAGAGTTATTCATCTTCATCCGCAATTTGGTCCGAGACCGTCGGCTCGTCGACTTTTTATTGGGCCCCTAATAAGTTTCGATGGTGAAAAATAAGAGACTTTAAAAATCGATATCTAATAACTCTGAGCTTTAATAGGTAGGTTCCTCGACTCGAATCAAATATTTTTTTTACTCCCGAATCCAATTAAATAGTAATTGATGGGCGCTTAATCGGATCATGCATCTTTAACTTTTTTACACTGATAGCCAGTGGCTAATATTTCACAATAGCGCTATTGTGCCAAGACGGGGGACATATAATGTTCCGACATTAAGATGGGTTGAGTGCGTCTTCCTGTCGTCTGCGTTAATCGGGGATCTCTCGTGTCTTCGTGGGTTGAATTGTTGATCTCTAGTTGAGTACATCGGTCTGTCGTCTGCTGTCGTCGGGTGCGCTTCATCGTTGGTTCATCAGGGATGCGTTGTTCGGAAATACAAGCTTTTTGGCTTACCTCATATTTCCGGCCATCTTATCTCGTTCCGAATTGCTGGTTACGCTGCTGGTGTAAGGCTGTCGACAAGGCGCAGGTCTCGAAACTGATTACTGATTACTTTCGGCCATCTTGCTGCTAGCGTCCTTCCTTCTTGGTATATCTGCTTTAGTCGTACGGGTACGAGTGTCGACCGATGAAAGTCTCAGAGCATACTCATTTGGCTATGAAATCGCATGTTATTTTATACAACTTCTAGTCGTGGCGTGCCTGGGGCATTTTTCTTGGATGATCGGATGGGGCGTTCCTGACGCGGCCAACCGAAAATTCGTCTACAGGTCGTCCCTTCTCGTCAGCACGCCGCGTTAGCTTTCAATGATCATCTTTTGGCGACATCTACTCGCGCTAATCCGTAAATCGGTCAGATAGGTACATCTTCTCCTTCGTATGCGTCTTTCCGTTTTTCGCCATCATGCCACATTAGATATCAGCCTCGGGCGTGCTAATCCGTTACATCCATGTCACGTATCTCGTATCTCGATAGGTAACAAGGGTGACTATGTATATTGTATATCGTGTGGCCCCTACTTAATGGAGATTGTCTGCTTCCCTATATTGAAGATTCTGTCCGTAGATTATGTCCGTCGTTGTGTCTGTCCAGCATATTAGCACACTATGAAAATCACTAAACATTGTTCTAATGTTGTTTTTGATGATTTATTCCGCGGATGGCTCAATAGAGAATAAGAATCGCCACTCGGCAGAGAACCAAATCGCCAGGAGTAATTCCCACACATTGGGTCTAATGCGAGTTTCACACAAAAGTTGCTTGTCCGAATTTATCATCGTGCAATTGTGAGATCGTACGCTGTTCGAATTTCGCGCCAAGTTGTGACCATTGAGCAAGGTCGTTTGCACTGTGTCTGCTTCTTCGCACCCCAATGTGTTAAACTGGTACCTGATTATGAACAGTGAGAGATCTTGTCAGTATGCTAGCCGCATTGTGGCTCTACCCCTACCCCCTCCTTGTCCCCGGGGAGCAGTATATGGTTACTGAGTGTTCAGGCTCATCAGGGTAATAATTGTCCCACGCACTGAAACTATCTCCTGTTTACTGGTACCTGTCGCGTGTGTCAGCGCACCACCACCCCCCGTCATGAAAAGGTTAAATGCATGATTTGATTACTATTATAATGACATACTCTGATAATTCTAGATTCCGTTGCGTGACAAAGCCGGAGTCCTCGGCTGTGAAGTTGAAGATGATCTACATCGCTTTGAGTTTCGGTTCTGGATACGTCATCCTGTTCGGACTGCCCTACTTGTTCGTGTTTGGTGAAATCGAGCGCACCGGACAACGCCTCTGCACGTTCATGGTCGATTCTGCCGTCTACACGCCGTTTCTGGATGTCGTCATGAAATTTGCCAAGATTGTGAACTTCTCGTTGCCTCTTCTGTTTGTTTTCATATGCTACACCGCAATTCTGATACATATCTGGAAATCGAGGAATCGGGTGAGTTGCCTCATATCTATATTTATTACATGATCCTACCCTTATTCCATTCAATAAACCCATTCCATAAATTGTGATATTAAACGTTCGTTTAATAACAGGAAATAGTGCCGGGTGACCTTTGACTTCCGGTTTGTCGTCTGTTTACATTCCGTACGCTACGTCTAAAATACTATGGCTTACTATTTTTCCAACAAACTATAATGAATGTAGAATTTGCAAAATTATGTCATTAAATTTACGCCATTAAATATACGCCATTAAATACACCAAAGAGTCTTTAGTTATCTATGAGTATTTCTTTACGCAGGCAAACAACGCATAGTTACGCGGAACGTCATCGCATACCTTATATAAGTCGATGGTATAGTTTCGCATCCCATTTGTTGATTTAAGTATGTTTTATCGAGGTTTTGGATAATGTAATAAACAGAATCTACAACTCGTCACTAGTTTCTAGCGGAATTTACAAAACTCGTCCAGTAAATTAGGTCTGGACCTCGCCAAAGGCTCGGTCCAGACGTAATTTCCTGGACTCGATCGTTTTGTACATTCCGCTATAAACTGGAGGCTCGTTATAGATCCTCTATATATTATCAAATAGTAGGATCTGTCTGTCTGGAGGCTCGTTAAAGATCCTCTATATATTATCAAATAGTAGGATATGTCTGTCTGTTCGTGAGTTTTCTCCCCGACCCCTGGACCTATTTAAAGAAAATTAAGCGTTTTGACTCGAGGTACCACGGCGGATATTATAACGGCTTTATTTTTTTCAAAATTTAAATTAAAACAAATGTTAAATTTAAATTTTGTTTTTAATTGAGCAAGGAGTTCGACCACAATTTTTTTTTTTATTATTTTTTAAATAAATAATAAAGTCTCCCTTTGGGAGCCTGTGTCCATTCGTACAATAGAAGGCCGAGGAAGAACAAAGGACCTATTCATTCCAGTGACTAATGGCTATTTTTGTATCTAACTAACTACCTACTCATTCTTGAAATTTTGGGAAGGGTCAGAGTAAACAAGGATATTTTAAAATCTGACCTTGGTTTTGAAATATGGTCTCTTTCAGATTTCGTTACATTCCGTAGGGGTAGCGCTCCGACAGAAGAGATCGTACCAAAACCAACAAGTCGCCAAGATGTGTATCATAATCATGATGGTTTTCCTCCTGCTGTGGTCCCCACTACGTGTGCTGCTCATTGTCAGGGTCGTTTCGCCCAAACTCCCGCTGCGTCAGTACGTCAGAATCGTCCGCATGATGTCGCTAATCGGAAGTTGCGTCAACCCGCTGATATATGGTGTCATGTGGCGGCAGTTCCGTTACAATCTGATCAAGGTGAGTTGATTTAACCCTTTCTTGAATAAATGGGCTCACCCATTCAGTTATAACAGTATGCAATTGGAATTGTCTATTATTCATCTGGAGGGCTGTGGAGTATGAAAACAAACTCCAGCTACGCCCCTGATAAGTATATACACAGAACGACAATAGTGTGTTCATGGGTTTGTTGCTATAGCACGAGTTCTAGCGCGGAAGGACAGAACGAGTGGCGCAACCTCGAGTTCTATACTTCCGCGATGACATAAGTTCCGTTGTTTGTGGGATCACGACAAGCTCTCCGCGATACACCAGACCATCAGTTATGGTCAGTTCATCTAGGTAATCAAAATATGCTGCAACAGATTCATCAACATCTGACTTATGTGTTGGCCAACCATTTTGAATGACCAATTTCAGTATTTGTAGCGAATCATCCTTTGAAGTTTGATCACGTAGCTCCTGTATCCTTTCCTCATTCATAGCAAGGCACTGTATCGCGTCAACAAATTCCTGTTCTTGAGGTGCTTCCATCATTGTAGGGTTGTTAACACGCAGACGACTGAAACTATCTGATATTAACATTTTATTTACCAGGAATCCACTTCATTGTAAAGTTATAAGCATTGGCTCGCAGAATCATGTCAATCAACCGTTTAGGACCCGTATTGAGATTCTTCTTGACGGTCGTTTCCAGCGGCTGGTGGTCTGTGAATACAGTCACTCGACGGTCGTTTCCAGCGGCTGGTGGTCTGTGAATACAGTCACTTGCCTGCCAAATATGAATTGGTGCCATTTCTCCAATGACCAAACTACGGATAACATTTCACGTTCGATGGGACAATAGCGAATTTCAACATCTTCCAGTGTACGACTGGCATAAGCAATAGGCTGTCCATCCTGCATTGGTGTAGAACCCATCGCTAACTGACTGGGGTCACATTCAGTGGTTCTTGGCTTTGCGTTATCGAAGTATACAGGTCAACCCGGGCGTGTTGGTAAGAGCATGTTTCAGCATTGTGAATGCTTTGTCTTGATATTGTCCCCATATCCATTCAACATCTTTTTTAACAAGCTGGGAAATCGGTAACATCATATCGTTTAACTTTGGGAGAAATTTTGCTAAATAGTTAACAGTAAACTGTTGCCATTAGCATTTGTACCTCTTCTCTATTCTTTGGTGATGCCAGGTTGGTGACAGCTTCCACTTTTTCAGGATCTGTTTTAAGGCCTTCAGAGCCTATGATGTGACCAACAATTTTTTAGTTCAGGAACGCCAAATTTACATTTTGAATAACTGAATTTTATTCCACGTATATGTGACCCGCCATATCAAATCCAGTCGTAAGTCGGAATTTTTTTTACCCTGTGCCAATGCATTCTCTTATATATGCGAGTCGACCATAGGTCGCCTCGCATATATAAGAGAATGCATTGGCCTAACAATTTTTTATCATTTTATTTAAATAAATGTTTCTTACAATTTTTAGGACATAAAATAAAAAAGCATCCATTACCCTGCAGGGAGCCCCACACATATATAGAAAGCATATAGAAGAGTGTCGTCTGCTCATGCTTGTCTGGGGCTCTGTATGGGTAAAATTATTAAAATTATTCCGGCAGAGTAAGTTGCACAGTCGGTTATCGTGTTCTAATTTGATGGCGCCATGACAGATCACATCATTTGCATTACAACTCACACCCTCACGACCATCCAAAGCTTGGTGTGGTCACTTTTGAGAAATTTCACTCAAGACTTTGAGGCCAAATGGTAAACGTAACCAACGATATCTTGTACCGTAGGTGTAGCAAATGTTATGAGAAGGCTTGACTCTTCATCAAGACAGCAGTGGCGATATCGCTGGCGAAGGTCTAAAATTGAGAACATAGTAGGTGATGACAACGTCGGAAGTTTGTATTCCAGTATTGTCAGACGGTAATGTTCCCCTTAAGTGCTATGTTAAGAGACATTGGGTCGATTCATGCACGAATGCTGATTTTTTCCTTTTGACCCTTGTTGGGACCCACCCACCCCCGCGTCCAAATTTTTTTCCGTTTTCAGCATTTTTTTCCTGACCATTTTTGGACACCCACCCCCTTTTAACACTAAACAGATTTGCGGGGGAAAATTCACTGTAAACAGCTGTATAAGAATTTATGTGCATACTATTTGTCATGGATGTCAAAAAATAGGAACGAATCATTTTGGGGTCATGCGGCCAAAAAAACATGGCTGCCAGCGGCCATATTGGATTTCAAAATTCAATCCATTAGCATGGGCTACAGGCTATACTGTTTGTCTGATCATCATGAAATTTTTCATTTATGTTAATATTGACATTCTAAGGTGTTTTAAGCCAAACTCATTGCAAAAACAGTCAAAAAGACTTGCAGGAAAAAATATTTGAGTTGCGGAAAAAACATTTGTTGGTCTCATCGAACACATCCACCCACACCGACATACGTGCCCGGGAAAAAAATCCCCCCCCCCCTGGACTGTCAAGTTTTTCCTTTACATCAGATTTCATCGCTTCTGACATCGTATGTGGAGGTTTAATTGTTTGAGCAGCCTTTTCATTAAGTGTTAAATGCACTTCCCCACCTCGAAGGTTCCCGACCTTAGTTTCATCGAAAACTCTGGGGAACGATTTCACCCATTCAGATGCTTATACGTGCAAATATTTCCGACTCCGATGGCAATTTCTGATTGTGATAGTTCAAATTTATCAACTGCATCTTCTCAGCTGCTGACCGGCTTAACCATTTACCCAACAGAACGGCCCTGTGCCAATGCATTCTCTTATATATGCGAGTCGACCATAGGTCGCCTCGCATATATAAGAGAATGCATTGGCTTAACACATTACAAATTATAAAATTGTTAAAGAATGTAAGAAAAAATGGTAAAAAGTGTTAAAAAAAGATTTTTTTAGGCCAATGCATTCTCTTATATATGCGAGGCGACCTATGGTCGACTCGCATATATAAGAGAATGCTTTGGCACAGGGCATAACTGTAACCATCACAATATGGTCAATGAGCCGGTTCCAATGATATCCATATTTGTCTGGTTTTATTGAGACAGACCCAAGATAATTTAGGCTGTTGCAGCTTTATTTGGCCGTTTTTGGCCGGTTTGTTGGGTAAAGGGTTAATAATGGAGTGAGGTCTTGTTCACGATCACCAAATTAACTTTCTACTTGCGATCATTGGCAGGATTCAGTACTATGATTTTCGGGCATGCACCCCTTTGCAGCAAGTGTTGGTCCATTCCACATCTTCAGTTGAATATTAGCTGGTGATATTTCCCCGTCAATCGCATGTCTTTTTGGGCAATACATTCACTGACGCACCACAGTAAACTTGAAAATTCACGGACTGACGATTCATAAGGAACTCACAGTATATTGGCTGATTGATGCTTATTTAATTAACATAGACAGTTTCCCACGGTTACATAATTGATATTTTCACAATCATATGAGCATTCAGATGGGTCATTATGAGGTTTGACATAATGCACTTGTGCTCGGCAAACAGGGGGAACTCAAGTGTTTTTTTAAAAGACAGACATTGCACTTTTTGCCTGAAGCTGGACAGAGTTCCATTTTAAATTTGTGAAACTGGTTGCAAAATTTACACTTCAATGGGGCAGATTGGTTTTGGCTTTGCAGTCGCTTTGGCTTTGTTGTAGTTTTTTTTACCTTGAGCCCGATCCAATTTGTTGATGTCCATAGCTGCTTGAGCTGCTCATGCGTCCCTCAGTTCCACGACAAATGTCAATGGTTTTATGGAGGTCCAGTTTGTTCTGCAAACTAATTTTTTCTCATGTCTTTTCATCTCTTACTCCCAGAATAATCCTATCTATGATTAATTGTTCCTTCACGCAATCACAAAATCCACATGTTTTGGACAGGTTTCGTAGTGTAGCGACATATTGGTCCATAGTTTCACCACTTTCTTGGTTTCTTTGATTGCATTTGAACATCTCAAAGAATTATCTGGTCACCCCTGGAATGTGTCTATCAAATTTTGCTATGATCAAGTTCGGATCGTTCTTGTCTTCAGATTCAGTATAAGTCATAGCATTGTAAATCCTTAAGGCCTCCATTTCCCAGGCAGTGGTAGTCGGGCTGTCTGATATTTAGGTTCCCGTGCATCCAGACCAGAGATGATCAGTGGCAATGTCACGTGACAGCAATGGTGGACGAAATTTAGCTCCGATGATATTTTGATTTGTTTCTTTTTGTGGACGGGCATGCCAACTATGTCATGCTCATATAGAAGCTAACGTAATGTGTGAAGTGTGTGCTGTAATAAAAACGACTGAAATATATTTATGTTGGCAGTATTTGACTAAACTTCGGACCACGTGAGTGTGTGCACGAAAATAGGCAATATAACTGGCCTGTGAGCTCACGTACTGTTGATGTTGCGTGTCTTATTTTCTTGAAAGATTTTGTCTCTAATAATCAAAAAAGCATTCGAAGACAAGAGACTTAGAAGCCATCTGTCTGAACAACAAGGGAAGCAAAGTAAACCAAATGAAATTGGTAAAATTCTTTCCAAAAGTAGTTCGGAAACAGGATCAGATTCGGACTCGGAGTCAGACGCCGGCTCAATTTTGACTTTGATGTGGAGTTGTTGGTCAATGCTATTAAATCTTGTATTATAAACGACATAAAAACAAAATAAAGGAAAGTTTATAAGGAAGCTGTGCCGGGTGTAACAAAACAAATTATTAAAAAAAGAAGTAAAAACAAAGAAAAAAAGAGTAAGGAGTATCGAAAGTTACGTTGAAGATCTGAGAGTTGAAAAAGATGAACTCGAACAATATACAGAACAACAAGTATTCGAATATCTGGATTTCGTGAACAAGATAGTGAATCCTAAAAGGAACTGTAGTACATGTATGTAAATAGATCGGCGCCGTGATCAAGACTGGTGACGTTGATAAGGCTCACAGACTGGGTAAAGTAAAGCAAAAGAGTAACAGTAGTACAGAAAACCTACCAGTAGGAGATACCACGATCTCGCCAAATAATAGCAAAGTTTTTAGCTATGATCTGAAAAGGGATGTCATGATGGCATGTACCAAACTTCGAGAGAAATTATATTGATTATTAAAATTTTGCTCATTGAAACAAGGATTTAGGGGGATGTCGGCTGACCAATTTTGAATGGGGAGTTCCATGCTAATCTGCGGGGTGGTGGTTACAGAGTTCCGCGTGCTTCTGGGTGTGATGTTGGAGGCAGCCGATGTTTGTTTAGCGGGTCCGCTTGGAACTTGTTCCATTATAATGTTAGTGTATTTATTTTTGAATTTTTATTGATCTTTCAAAATGTAGGTCAAGTGATGTAATTCCAGAAAATAAATTCTCAAAAATATATTTATTGCAAAATTATATATTTTACCAAGCGGAACCACCAGATAAATACCTGTTGTTTCCAATGCCGCCTCTGGTCGCACTCGGAGGTGTGTGCAGCTTTGTAACTTTTGCTCCGGGTGTTTGGGTGGAAGTCCCCATTCGGAATTGTTCACTTCAGCCCCACCCTTAACTTCCTGCCAACTATCTGAATAGTGGTTCAATTGAAATGTATTTTGTTATAAAATAACAAATTTTATCCACCGCTCACTACCTCTATTGCCTACATAAAGCCTGACTAATAAACTTTACGTTTATTGCGTCAAAGTAGCTTTATTAGGTCAACGTATCTTTATTAGGTTAGTACTACTTTCATGACGTAATCGGATATGCCAATTGTGCAGGTAACTAGGGATGTCAACCTACCTGAATGACGTGATTTTGGGACGTTTTTTATCGTCTATAAACCATTAGCTAAAGGCCAGCTTATAATAACTATCAAAAAAACCAACGAATATTTCGCTCTAAGCTGCACTTTGGTTCTTGCACGTCATGAATGCTAATTAGTTTGCTTGACATAATAAATGTATGGGCGTCATCGACGTAACGAATGTTAAACTGAGGAAAATTATATATTTACCTCACAAAATGCAAGTTTTGTGCGATGGATAAATAAAATATGTAGCTAATGTTGCCACTAAAACTGTTTATGTCCGCTCGGGGGATTTGGCATCTATTGGACTCGGCAGATCCTCGCCCAAATAGATGCTCAAATCCCCCTCACGGACATAAACAATTTAAGCGGCGACACTAGCTACATATTCTATATATGTGACCCGCCATATCAAATCCAGTCGTAAGTCGGGATTTTTTTTTACCCTGTGCCAATGCATTATCTTATATATGCGAGTCGACCATAGGTCGCCTCGCATATATAAGAGAATGCATTGGCCTAACAATTTTTTACAATTTTAATAATTTTTTCTTGTATTCTTTAACAATTTTATAATTTCACCCATACAGAGCCCCAGACAAACATGAGCAGACGACACTCTTCTATATGCTTCTATATATGTGTGGGGCTCCCTGCATGGTAATGGATGTTTTTTTTATTTTATGTCCTAAAAATTGTAAGAAACATTTATTTAAAAAAAATGATTCTCTTATATATGCGAGGCGACCTATGGTCGACTCGCATATATAAGAGAATGCATTGGCACAGGGTAAAAAAAATCCCGACTTACGACTGGATTTGATATGGCGGGTCACATATACAGGTATATGCATTAGACTAACTTTTCAGTGCCAGAATCTCCTTTGTTTGGGCTCAGGGTGGTGTACATGGAGTCTATTGTCAAAGCTGCACCATTATGATTGTGTTCGAGGTGGGGGATCCGGACATTTCACGTACTGTAACTTAAAGTATCAACTTTACGTGATGTGTATAGTTTGCTTTTTTCATGTCAACATGTTTATTAGTAGTCATTTGATAAGTTATAAAACTTTAACAGTTAGTAATATTTTGGTTTGGATAGTCATTGTAATATTAACACAGGTCATATCTCTATATTATTTTTCACGGATGGCTATGTTCATACGAGTCATGATTCTTCAATGACTAACTAAATTACGCTGTTTTCATGATCTGGTTGTGACATGTATTAGTTATGGATTTTAATGAGTCATGCTGTATGTATGATCTGATTACGTGTACTTGTTACCGGTGGGGGGTTCCTCTAGTATGTGTCTCGGGGGGGGGGGGGAGATTCCCTCTTTGGGTCATGTACTCCTGGAGCCCCCTCCTGATAACTTGATTCTCACATTTATGTGATGTGATCATGTGATGTATACATGTATGATTCTGCTTAATTGTTGCCAGTAGGGAACTCCCCCAGAGCATGTCTCGGGGGAGGTGAATCCCTCCTGGGTCATGTTCTCCTGGAGACCATCCTGGTAACTTGGTTCTGACATGTATTGGACATTGAAAAGAGTCTTTTTATAACTATTGATCTGCTTATCTGTACTTTTTAACTAAATGTTGAATGGAGCCTGGAGAATGCCACGAAGGCACACTATATGCATTGTATTAAAATATCAAAAGTATTTCTTTTGAGATGGATTCAACAGTCTACATGTAATATTATAGTGATCAAAGTATAACGTAGCTAACATTGGAACTGTTTTAAACATTTTAAACAAGAAACTTGTTATATTGTTGTATAAATAAACAAGTATATTGTTAGAGACCAATGTTTGCCCAAGACAATTTAGTGTATGAGGAAATAAATGCACAAACATTTTTAACAATAAAATTACACCGACTTTAATTTTAACAATATTCCAATAAACATGCATGTAGCTTAAATCGCCTTTCTAGACATCAGAACTAATGGTCAGTGTTTTTGTGATATTTCAGTTTTGTAATACTTGCCAGTGGTTTTGGTTCTGACATGTGTTAGACATGGAAAAGAGTCATGTTATATCTATGGACTGCTTTATACTTGTTGTTGGGACTCATATGGTACATATCTCAGGGGGATGTGAATCCATCCTGTGTCGTGTACTCTTGTAGCCCACTCGTGATAACTTGGTTCTGACATTAATTTGATATGGTCAGGTTATATATATGTATTTATGATTTGCTTATTTGTTACCGATGGGGACTCCTCTTGTGTATGTCTCAGGGGGAGTTGAATCTGACAGATGACCTATCGTTTAACCCTTTGAGTGCCAGGTCGATTTTTGTATCAACCCATATACCCTGTGCCAATGCATTCTCTTATATATGCGAGTCGACCATAGTTCGCCTCGCATATATAAGAGAATGCATTGGCCTAACAAATTTCATCATTTGTTATTATTTTTTACAATTTTAATAATTTTTTCTTATATTCTTTAACATGTACGTATATTTAGTAGGTTTAGTGTCAGGGAATCTTATGTTTTTTATGGGCATCAAAATTATTACTATGAATACTTGGTGATAGTTTTGAGTTACTGTATAACATGCCCCTAAGGTTTTATCCAGTTTGTTTTTAAATTCGCTATAGCATGCTTAAGCATACCCAAAAAACATTCAACCCAAAAACAAATTCTTAAAAAAATAATTTATTTTTTAGGGCCGATTTTACACACCGTAAATTAGGGCCGATGAGATCGGCCCGTGGCACTCAAAGGGTTAAAGTGTGTTCGATATTGTATTCAATGTCGAGGAGAAGTTGGTATATTGTATTATCACCGGGTGTAAAACCTGAGTAATGTATAGGAGTTACGTTAGCATGCTTCCATGTTAATAGGAGTTACGTTAGCATGCTTCCATGTTAATAGGAGTTACGTTAGCATGCTTCCATGTTAATAGGAGTTACGTTAGCATGCTTCCATGCTAATAGGAGTTACGTTAGCATGCTTCCATGCTAATAGGAGTTACGTTAGCATGCTTCCATGCTAATAGGAGTTACGTTAGCATGCTTCCATGCTAATAGGAGTTACGTTAGCATGCTTCCATGTTAATAGGAGTTACGTTAGCATGCTTCCATGTTTGTGGGAAATGTGATTCACCAAGAAGAACGTTACATAATCTAGTTAGATGTTCTGCCAGTACAAAGGAAAAAGTTCTCAGTACCCTATTGCCCACGTTATCAGGCCCAGAAGCTTTACCAGTTTCAAGTTAATTTAGAATCTGATTGACATCTTCAACAGTTACATTGATTTCTTCCAAACATTTACTGTTAAAAGGTAAGTCTGGTAAAGGAAGCGAGTCATCAATAGACGCACCCTGTTCAACAAAATAGCTATTTAGAATATTAGCTATATCAGAAGCATCACTGATTAGATTATTGGATTCAATCAATGGTGGGAAATTCCTATGCGTATTTTGAGTCCTTTTCATAAATCAGTCGCCAGCCTCCACCGTTGATTATTATTGAAATTTCCAGTTGAAACTGATATGTCTAACTTCTGGTCATATTCTAATTTCGCTTTTGTAAGTGTCTCATTTCGTGCTATCGTGGAGTTCCCCCAGCTATCAGCACTATTATTATTATTAGCTAATTTGTGGACCCTATTCCGTTTTTGTTTTCATTTTTTTTTTAAAGTTATATGTAATCCAAGATTTATCATTACTCTTTACTGTAACAAATCTGTCAGTTCTCTGTGATATAAGCAACCACTTTCTCAGCCACATGAGTAGATTTAGACTGAAAAATAGTGTCCCTGTTTACACTAGTAAATGCTAGCGTCATATCTGTAAAGTTCATATGTACATAATCATATAGACGTCTTTTTAAAAGAAGGAAGGTGTGTATTAGGCTCTTTAAATGTCACCAATGTACCACAATGATCACTACAGAGAGGTGCCGATACAGAACAGTCTTTTATAATATTTTCGCATGAGCTGAGGACCAATGTACCACAATGATCACTACAGAGAGGTGCCGATACAGAACATTCTTTTATAATATTTTCGCATGAGCTGAGGACCAAGTAAATTAAGGTGGCTGACTTATCAGTTACACGTGTTACAGTTTTTTTTGTGTTTTTTTTACAAATTGCATTAGACCACACGATACTTCTAGCATTTTTATTTTTTGATGTTTTTTTTTGTAGACAATCTGCATTAAAATCCCCAACCATTATGCATTTTCGTGTAACATGTTCACTTGCTAGTGATAGAGAGATATATATGAGATCCCAATAACTACTCAATGCATTTGGTTGATGGTAAAACACATCTAGATTGAAAATCTTATTTAAATATCTTATTTCTAATCACACTGCTTCGAGGCCAGGTTTATCATTCATTAGATATCCCATGGTTCCACTCACCTCCCATTCCAATTGACAGAGTTACTAACAAAGGAGGTGGTATTGTTATTTATGTCAAAAAGGAGCTTACAAACGAGAATCCATGGTCGGGTGATAAACACACATTAAGTACAGTTAATATCGACAGCAGCAATCAAGGAAGATACATATGAGTGTCCGTGTGGCGTGGGAGTATTCAGAAAATGATAGATGAACCATCAAGTTATCATCGGCCAGAGATCGAGTGCATTGTACACGCATTAGCTATATCTCTTCATCAATGGCATGCAGTTTGGCGCCTAAAATCATCGAGTTGCGCACTACTGTAATTAGCGTCATCCGACAGGGAAGGTCGGGTAGAGTGACATTGTGTTATATTCATATTTATTTTAATTATCTCCAAAGTGACTGGGGATAGAGAAGGTAAAACCGCAGGTGATAAATTAATAATTTGAGTTGGATTCGAGGATAATATAGAAATATATTGCTTCGCAAAATAACAATTTTGTCCTTCGCTAAGCAAACGGTTTTGAAGACTCTGAAATTGTGCCAAACTCCATGTGTTTGAAAATGTTGTTACTGTACCATTTCCGTGTACGTTGTCCATAATAGGAATGTCCTAGAGATAATTGTGCCTGTGCCAGGGAGACCTATAATACCACGTCTGTTCTATAATACCACTTAGAGCACAATCCCATTGTTACAATCGTTCCCTGATTTTTGGTAAAGCACATCAATTCCCTATGCTGGCGAAGGAATGGTTCAGTGATTATCCCATTTTTAGGCACACGCAACTCATAACAGACAAATCACACGGGCGCTTCAAAGTGGGACCAGACCGTGTTGTTTCGGACATATCTATTCACACTCAACGGCGATTAGTTCATGTTAATCACGCTGTTGTTGGGCGTGGCTAACCGGCTAATGTGTCCAATCGCGGCCAGCGCATGGATTGTGCGTCGTGGTCAAAACGCGCTCAATGGCACATTTCCTGTTGATTGCATTATGTGGGATCAATTGTGCTCTAAGTCGGTCAGAGCACGCGAATAGTTCTTTACCAGAATAAATCTCGTCTTCGACTCGATTGATTCTGGTAAAGAACAATTATTGTGCTCTCTAACCATTACGTCTGTTCGAGAGGCCTTGAATTTGCTTCAGACAAATTCGATTGCCCTTTCTAGTTTGAGTTCATTGGACGCAGATAATGCACACATGGGTTTTGAACTATATAGACTAGTTAGCAATACTACTGACATATATTGTTTTCGAGAGGTTATGCCCACACAATACATCCCCGCGTTGCTCAACATGAGGTACACTGAACGGATTTTATGACTTATGTGATCAGTGAAGTCGGTTGTGTGATTATTTCTATGAAGGGGGGTGCCAAGGTTTTGAATGCTATCTGCATCTAGTATTGATCTATCACTGAGGTCCCATGTACTGCTTCCGCGTTCTGTGGTTCTGTCGATTCGTTAAATATGACCACCTTACACTTATCGGGTTTTTTTTATATGAACCTCCACATGTTTGAGAATTTTTTGCATATATTACATAATGCCAAATCGACTACAATCAACATGTTTATTCACATTGTTTTGTAAACACCAGAGCAGCCATTAATTATTTTTTTTATCAATAAATATGTTCTTGAAGGTTTCATACAGACATTGTTTTTTCTCAGATCGCTCGGATTAGCCAAACACCGCGCAAGTGACAATTGTAGAAAAAAATAACGGTAGTTTTTCGTAATGGCATCAGTTTACCCTTCCAGCATCATTTCAATTAAGCAGGACCACCAACATAAAGGCAGATTAGCAGGTAATGGTACATGTAATGCGGAACAAGGAATGGTACTGGTGATGCATTCCTTTTGGTAGTAATTGTACTGGTAATGTATTACTTGTCAGTGTACAAGTAATGGCAATGCACTCCTTTCGATAGTAATTGTACAAGTAATGGTCCTGGTAATACATTTATTTTGATAGTAATGGTACTGGTAATGAATTACTTGTCAGTGTACAAGTAATGGTAAAGATAATGCATTAATTTTGGACATAATGATAACGCATCACTTGTTCTTTTAAAAGTATTGGTAATGGTATTTGTAATGCAAAACATGGCAAGTAATGGTACTGATAAAGTATTACTTTTAAACATAATGGTAAATTGGTAATGCACTACTTGTCATTTCAGAAGTAATGGTAATGGTAAAGCATTCCTTTTAAAGGTGGATTATCTCTTTGTAAACATGTTTTATATAGTTACCGGTGTATAAAATATTAGATCTGAATCGAAGACTCCTGTCCAGAAATGCTTCTATCGATTAATATTAATTTTATTTCGAATATTTTCTAGTCTAAAAAGGTGTAGTTGTTTAGCTAACGAACAAAAGTGGTTACTATCAACAGAGACCAGACAATTTATTATGCAATTTTGTCACAAATAAATGTTCAATATCGCTTATAACTATATATGGAACAAAACAATACAAACAATCAATCTGAGACATTTGACTTTCGGTGCGTAGCCATAGGAACAGCCCAATGCTCTATATCGCAATATGGTATCATCCGAATGGTCTGTTCTAAAAATAGACACATAAACGGTCCCGATTAAATATTCGAAATAAAATCAATATTAATTGATAGAAGCTTTTCCGGAAAAGGGTCTTCAGTTCATATTGATTATTTTATACACACGCAACTATTTAAAATTTGTTATTTAAAGAGATAATCCATCTTTAAATATAATGGTAATGGTAAATAGTGACTTGCCAATTTAAAAGTAATAGTACTGGTAATGCATTACTTGTCATTTCAATAGTAATTGTATTTGCATTGTAGAAAATGTCAAGTAATGTTAATGGTAATGCATTCCTTTTGACAGTAATGGTTCTGGTAATGCTTTATTTTTGAAAGTAATAGTACTGGTAATGCATTACTTGTCATTTTAAAAGTATGTTAAATGGTATTTGTAATGCAGAACATGTCAAGTAATGGTATTGGTAATGCAGAACATGTCAAGTAATGGTATTGGTAATGCATTCCTTTTGAAAATATTGGTACTGGTAATGACTTACCTTGTCATTTTAAAAGTAATGGCAATGGTAAAGAATTGCGTTTGAAAATAATGGTACTGGTAGTGCTGGTAATTTTAAAAGTAATGGTATTTGTAATGCGAACATGTCAAGTAATGGTAATGCATTCCTTTGGAAAGTAATTGTACTGGCAATGCATTAATTGTCATTTTAAAAGTATTGATAATGGTAATTATAAAGCACACAATGGCAAGTAATGGTAATTATAATGCCAAAATGACAAGTAATTGTATAATGCTAATGAATTAGTTTCCAAAGTCTCGACCCATCTCTGGTGAATAGCCCCTACTAGATGACCAATTGTCGTTCAGTCGCTGTTTCAACTATAATCTCAATTATAATGTTCTGTTGAAATAACCAGCAAACAGTCGCCGACGGCGGGATCCCACACTTAGGTTGGCAAAGTTGGGGCTGGACATTTTCGAAATATGCTAAAACATTATTGAAATCAGTTAATATTTATTTGAAATTGGTTGATATTTGTTTTAGTTCTGGCTTGAAATTTAAATTGCAACATCAACATATTACAATAAAAGGGTTATAACTCTGGTAAAAATTTATACCCGGGCCTATATTGCGAACTAGTTTCAAAAAGTCCTCTTGTGAATTTGTGTATACCAAAATGGACAAATTTCGTGGATTCTACCCCCCCCCCCCACCCACCCACCCAAAAAACAATGATAATCAAAGAGCCGTAACTTTGGTAAAAATGTACGACCGGGCCTAGTTTGCAAACTCGTTTAAGATATCCCTGTTGTGAACTTACATACCAAAATTCTTTGAAATCCGTCGACAATTGTGACCCGCCATATCAAATCCAGTCGGAAGTCGGGATTTTTTTACCCTGTGCCAATGCATTCTCTTATATATGCGAGTCGACCATATGTCGCCTCGCATATATAAGAGAATGCATTGGCCTAACAATTTTTTACAATTTTAATAATTTTTTCTTGTATTCTTTAATTTTTTTATAATTTCACCCATACATATATAGCCCCAGACAAACATGAGCAGACGACACTCTTCTATATGCTTCTATATATGTGTGGGGCTCCCTGCAGGGTAATGGATGTTTTTTTATTTTATGTCCTAAAAATTGTAAGAAACATTTATTTAAAAAAAATGATAAAAAATTGTTAGGCCAATGCATTCTCTTATATATGCGAGGCAACCTATGGTCGACTCGCATATATAAGAGAATGCATTGGCACAGGGTAACAAAAATCCCGACTTCCGACTGGATTTGATATGGCGGGTCACAATTGTTCGACATCACCCCGGGACAACGTTTCGTGCTAAACACCAACAAACTACAATCAAAGGGTCGTAACTTTGGTAAAAATGTACGACCGGGCCTATTTTGTACGACCGGGCCTAATTTGTACGACCGGGCCTAGTTTGTACGACCGGGCATAGTTTCCGAACTCGTTTCAGATACTCCTGTTGTGAACTTACATGTACATACCAAAACTCTTTGAAATCCGTCGACAACAGTTTCTGTTCGACATAACCCCGGGACAACGTTTCGTGGGCGTTCAACGTCAACAATGCGTCTTTTCAGATGCTATTTCACTATACAGTGTGTGCATGCGTCATTTTAGATGCTATCTTACGATACCATGTTATGCGTCTTTTTAGATGCTATCTTACGATACCATGTTATGCGTCTTTTAGATGCTATCTTACGATACCATGTTATGCGTCTTTTTAGATGCTATCTTACGATACCATGTTATGGGTCTTTTTAGATGCTATATTACGATACCATGTTGTGCGTCTTTTCAGATGCTATTTCACTATACAGTGTGTGCATGCGTCTTTTTAGATGCTATCTTACGATACCATGTTATGCGTCTTTTTAGATGCTATCTTACGATACCATGTTGTGCGTCTTTTTAGATGCTATATTACGATACCATGTTGTGCGTCTTTTTTAGATGCTATCTTACGATACCATGTTATGCGTCTTTTAGATGCTATCTTACGATACCATGCTGTGCGTCATTTTAGATGCTATCTCACTATAGCATCTTACATCATCCTTTCAGATGCTAATACCAACACTCAGGAGATGTTGGGGGCCTTGTTTGAACAAATGGCTCCAAGGAAACGACCCGTCACTACAGATGAGGAGCCAGTCATCTCAAACAGATAAAACAAAACCTCCAACCAGTAGTCAACTGTCAACTGGGAATAAACCCACAACGAGTAGTCAACTGTCAACTGAGAACAACCCCCCAACCAGAACTCAACTGTCAACTCAGAATAAAACGATCAACGGATCACTCAACCTACCAACCGTCGACGACAGATATACAGAGAGTTCATTGTCATCACACCGCTATTATAGTCTGGTCGATAAACTCAAATTTTAGGGTCAACCTAGAACAAATTCGGACTAAGTTGGTTTTTATACCATTTTGAAGAGGAAGCTCTCCTCTATAACATATCCAAAATCCGCTAAAATCCGCTTTGAGCATTTTTTGTAATTCAAGATGGCGTCCAAGATGGCTTCCATTTTTCTATTAGTCAGTTTGATGCAATTATAGTGAGAACATCTTGTCATATGTACACACATGTATACATTTTTGTGAAAGTAAGACATAACGCCAATTATATGTAGCAAAATTGGAACTCCTCGTCCAAGATGGCCGCCAAAATGGCGACCGGAAGTGGAATTTTACGTTTTTTACAAGTAGATACGTTTCTGTGGTTTGGAACTGGTGGAGAATTGTGACTTGATTTTGAATTTTGCATGTTAACTGACCATTGGGGCAATGAAATATGCTGTTCGTGTGGTCCACGCCCCTTTCGATCACTCAAAATTTGATTTTACAAAACGCGGTATAACATTTCACAAAAGATCCCCATTGGGATTCTACTCATATTTCATCAAGAAGTTGGAAGAACTGTGCAATGTAAGTGCCTTCTATATCTTATTGATATTCGAACTCAATGGTACCAAAATTGTCACTTTGGCTCAAAATGGATGTCAAAATGACCGCCAAAACATGGAAAATGGTAATTATTATCCCAGCGTGCCATGCAACCGCTTACAATTTGTGGTGATGCACACAATTGAATATTCTGTCTTGTATACATTGACATCAACATTTAGTATGCACCTTGATTAATTTTTACTATTTACTATTCTGAAATTACCAGAATTTTGAGATTTTTCTATCACAAACAGCATCAAACTCGGCAAAAAATCACTTTTCATGTTTGGACCATTTTTTTCAAGTAAAATTGGACTATCTTTGGTATCAAAGGTTCTTTTTATTGTGATATGCCTTTAATGTATCATAGTGTGGTCATTTAGACAATATTTTTCAAGATGACTTGCAAAATGGCAACCAAATTTGGTAAAAAGTTTATATGCCGAACATTAATCTCTGATGCTCCGAAATGGTAGCAAATTGTGACTCACTTGGTTATTAAACATGCTACTTAATCAACTGACAACTAAATCTTATAATCTGGTTGTCCCAGCACCTTATGAGGCACGACAAATTCATTTTAAGGGATGCAGTATGGATTTTGCCGAACACCTCTTTTGGGATTCTGTCCATGTTTTTTAACGGAAACGGACAGAACGTTGAAACTGAACTGAAAGGGATCATATTATGTGGCTACTCTGGTCCATTAGCATCAAAATTGATTAACTTATAAACTATTGTCATGAAAACCGTTTTCTTCACATTGCATACAAAACGCAATTAATGTGGAGAACACTCTGATATTACCTCTATTGATTAACATATCCTTGAGTTATTGTGAAAAGCGATAGTCACCCAAAGGTGCACCAGTACAAATCACACATGAGCATGCAGTCACTCCATATATACATGAACACCACATAAATGGCCATGTGCCACTAGCTGTATAGACATACACCGCACCCATTACCATACAGCCACACTTGGATTTACCCATGGGTTTAGCCGTGAATAACCATGCAGGTATACTCCTACAACTCACACGACCTGTATACATATCCACTACATACATGAACATAAAGTAACCTCTTGTATACCTATTCGCCTCACCATAGACCATACAGTCCCTCCGTGCATATTTATTTGCCACATGCATAGTTATATAGCCACTAAAATATACATATACACCACACCGGTGACCATACAGTCACTCCTGTTATACATGTTCGCTACATCCATGATCATACATCTCTTCTTGTATACCTATTTGCCTCACCAGTGGTCACACAGTCTCACTCCCTGTATATATATATATATTTGCGACACCGGTGGCCATATAGCCACTCAAGATATACATATACACCCAACCCAAAACCACAGAGCCTCTCCAGGTATATACATATAGACCTCACCAGTGGTCTTACATCCCTTCTAGATATATCAATGTCCCGTACCGCGCACACGGCCATTCATACACCCCAGACTTGCATATATACCTGACCCATAACAATTCAGCCTCTCACTGAATACGCATAAACCACATCCGTAATCATAGTCACTCCTTGTATATCAATTCACCCCACCATTAATGTTTCCATACTGTTAACCCTTATATACATATTGGCCATGCCATGGCCATATGGTCACTCATGATATACATATACACCTCACCCATGACCACAGCGTCACTCCAGGTGTATATATATACCTCATCAATGACCACACAGCCCTTCTATATATACCAATACCCCGCACACGGCCATTCGTACACTTCAGACTTGCATATACAGCTCAACCGTGACAATTCAGCCTCTGCTGTATACTTATACTTATACACCCTCCCCATGAGTATTCAGCTAGTCACTGTATACTTGTACACACCACCAATGGCAATACAATAGGCCCTACATATAAACATATACATCCCACACATCATCATGAGGTCGCTATCTATATACACTAGCCACCAATGGCCATCAAAGTTTACTCCAGGTATGCATATACACTTCAACAATGACCGTGCAGTCATTCCATGTACACCTATACACATTGCCCATAACCAAACAACCACACCATATTTATCCATACACCATCCATTACCATACATCCAACATATGTATACATATACACCCACCCATGACAATACAGCCACCCAATGTACACCTTTAGAGCCCACCCCTGACCACACAGTCACTCCATATAAACATACAGGACAGTGTAGCTGCTCTCGTTATGCCCATATATCACTACAATGACCAAATAGCCACTCACTGTAAACACGTTCACCTCACACATGACCATAGTCACTCCTTATATACCTATACATCTCATCGTGAACACCCCATCCATGACCATATAGTCACACATTGTATAACTATTCACATAATTCATGAATACAATAAATCCATGTAATCCAACTACTCACTTCGCCTATGACCATACAGTCAACAGACATACACATTGTATTAAGTTCATCAATGTTGATGCTAATTGGCCAGAATAGCCACATAATATGATCCCTGTCAGTTCCGTTTCAACGTTCTGCCCATTTCCGTTCAAAAACAAGGAAGTTTTTGGCAAAATCCATATTGCATTACTCAAAATGAACTTGTCATGCGTCGTATGCTACCGGGACAACCATAATAGAACATTTAGTTGATTAAGTAGCATGTGAGTCACAATTGATTATGTATACATATAGACCACGTATATACACATATGTATATGTATATAATAATGTTTACCAGGTTCGAATGATATCAGGTTCGAATAATTCTGGTAATTTCAGTGGTTAAAATAGTAACAAATACCCAAGGTGCATCATAAATGTTAGTAGTCAAGCTGTATAAGACAGAATAGTCAATTGTGTGCATCACCACAACTTGTAAGTGGTTGCATGGCACGCTGGGATAATAATTACCATTTTACATATTTTGGCGGCCGTTTTGGCAGCCATTTTGAGCCAAAGTGACAATTTTGGTACCATTGAGTTCGAATATCAATAAGATATAGAGTGCATCACTTACAGTGCACAGTTCTTCCAACTTCTTGATGAAATATGAGTAGAATCCCAATGGGGATCTTTTGTGAAATGTTATACCGCGTTTTGTAAAATCGTATTTTTGAGTGATCGGAAGAGGTGTTGATCCCACGAATAGCATATGTCATTGCTCCAATGGTCAGTTAACATGCTAAATACAAAATAAAGTGACAATTCTTAACCAGTTCCAAACCACATAAACTTATCTTAAAGATATTAGTAAAAAACGTAAAAATTCCACTTCCGGTCGACATTTTGGTGGCCATCTTGGACGGGGAGTTCCAATTTTGCCACATAAAAATGGCGTTATGTCTTAGCTTCACAAAAATGTATACATGTGTATACATATGACAAGATGTTCTCACTATAATTGCATCAAGCTGACTTATAGAAAAATGGCAGCCATCTTGGACGCCATCTTGAATTACAAAAAATGCTCAAAGCGGATTTTATCGGATTTTGGATATGTTATAGAGGATATATTCCTATTCAAAATGGTATAAAAACCAACTTAGTCCAAATTTTTTCTAGGTCAAACCTTTTATCGACCAGACTATTAGTGCAGCGGCCAAACTCCAATAGTGTTCGGGTCTAAGCAAGAAAATGACATGAAAATCCTGAAATATAGAAAATTATTTATGGGCGGTTGTCTTTCTATATTGAAACAATTATAACATTTCTTGACCGAAGAAATTATTTAAGTCTCCTCTCATGATCTTCAGCAATGATATCATGAATATATATGAACTGCACTTTTGAAACTTACAGAACTTTGCATGCCATAAAAGTAAAGTAAATGAAGTAAATCATGAATGGCATTATAATTTGCAACTAATTTACGGTTGTTTAATAATGTCTCGCAGTGATCGCTGAGAAAATTCATTTTAAAATATCAGGAAATTTTGGCAACATTTATATGCTTAAATAATTTTTGTTTATAATTTATTAATCTTTTTGGTACAATTTGCTGTAAACTTAACATATTTCCGTACATCAATGTTTACATACATAGATATCTGAAATAAAACAAACAAATACTTACATGATAAGTTTTTCTATCAATTAAATTGTCCAACTGTTTTGAGTAGTTAGTACACAATGTCAATCGCTTTAAGCTAAATGAATCAACGCGGCATTTATTGTTTTCTGTCAGTCTTCATTAGAAAGTCATCACTGATTTTTTTAGTGGTTGACCTTCTAATGTTAAAAAGAAGTTGATGTCAATTATAGCGGGTTATGACTAATCATTGTTATATTATAAAAAGGTATGTTTTGTTTGGTGAACTGGAAAGCCCTGGATTTAATATTTGGGATTTTATTTTCTTATTTTTTTGTTGTTGTAATTTTTAAATTTCTGAGGGGTTTTTGTTTATAAACATTTATGTATTGATCAGGTTGAGGACACTCTTCCACTTCAATTCAACGTTATGTTTTAAATTTGTGTTCCATTTACTTGCTTATTTTCTAATTTGAACTCTTGATTAAGGTAATTTATAAGCGCTTCTTTTGTTAAACTAGTTTTCTTACATCTTGTTATATATATATAACGTTTTGTCAACAATATTAGGTTATTTATTGCTAAATAATTTTGATTTGGACTGGTTCCAAAAATAATTTCTTCAATTTTCAAGGTTGAATTCAAATTAAAACAAGCACATAGAATATCTTATATGTGTTGCCATAAAGGCACCACTTTGCAACATTTTGACAGAAGATGTTCAATGTTTTCTCTTTCACTATCACAGAAAGTACACATGTCATTCTCTGATATTTTACATTTTTCTAGGAATATGTTTGTGACAAGGGTATTGTGATTTATTTGATATTGGAAGGCTTGCAATTTCGTATTTTTTGTTATCCTAAAACACCTTTTATAAATAGTGTTCCAGTCTAATTGTGTCGAGTAAAGGTTTAATTTTTTGCTCCATCCAATTTGGGCACAAGGCATATTTGGTATTAAAATTTCTATAAATTTCCAATAGAGCAGTTGGTTTAACCTTTCTTCAATTTTTATCTCTTGTTGAACCATAGTAGTTTTTATCATTTCTAGCTTATTTTGGGTGGCTCTGATTTTGTTCTTCCATGCCAAAGGAATTGAAGTGATTATTCCATGAAGTGTTAAGTAGTTTAATTTTAGTCCATATTTTAAGAATATTTCTTCAGTATTCATGAATGTGTTATCTTCCCTTAAAACGTCATTGATAAACAGGACTTGTTTTTCTATCCATGATCTATAGTAGATAGTTATGTTATGAATTTTTAATGATATGTTATGAAATATTGGTTGAGATTTGATATCTTCATCTGATATCGGTTCCATAGCTAGTTGAGCATATGCTGTTAAAACCTCTTTCCAAAACGGATTGAATTCCTTTGCTATTTGTACTATTTTTTCAAATTAAACATTGCTGTTCCTTCACATTTTTCCATTTGATTTAATAGCATTAATTTCCATTCAGAGAAGTTGAAAGGGTCTAATATTTTCTTAAGCCATGTAACTTTCAGTGATTTTGAGAAGCATTTGAGGTCTGGAATTTTGAGTCCTCCATTATTTATATTTTGGATAAGTGTATCTCGTTTAATCCGGTCTCTTTTTCCATTCCAAAACAATTGAAATAACAAGTCCTGCATTTATTTCAAAAAAAAGGTTTGTGGGGTCTGGTAAAACAGTCATAATTTGAATAATAATTGGTAGTACTAGAGTTTTGATTACGGTCACCTTTCCAATGTGAGACAGTGTCCTCAGTGCCCAATGCTTTAATATGTTTTTCATACTTTCCCTCTTTATTTCCCAGTTTTCTTGTATTATTAAGGGGTCCTCAGTGTCCAATGCTTTAATATGTTTTTCATACTATCCCTCTTTATTTCCCAGTTTTCTTGTATTATTAAGGGGTCCTCAGTGTCCAATGCTTTAATATGTTTTTCATACTTTCCCTCTTTATTTCCCAGTTTTCTTGTATTATTAAGGGGTCCTCAGTGTCCAATGCTTTAATATGTTTTTCATACTATCCCTCTTTATTTCCCAGTGTTCTTGTATTATTAACGGGTCCTCCAGATTGAATAGAATTCCTAATGTTTTGAATTTTCCTTTGAAGTTCCATTTGAAGTCAAAGTTTGTTTTCAAAGATTTTGTATAACCTCTTCGGGTTCCAAACCACACCGCTTCTGTTTTGTCAAAGTTAGCTTTCCACCCGGAAACCCTTTCGAATGCTTTAATCAAATTGATCGCTCGCTGAAGAGAGCTTTGACTACCGTTTAGCCATATTGTTGAATCATCAGCATATTGACTTAATATTAACGCCTATAATGTCGTTATCTAATTTCAATGCTGCTGCAAATGGTTCTAAACACAGGATAAAGAGATAATGTGATAAGGGAACCCCCTGTCTAACACCTCTTTCTATATTGATAGATTGTGATAAGTGGCCATTATTTATAATGAAACTATTTGCTTCATTATATAGAGTTGTCACCCAACTGCATATAGATTATCCGAAGCCAAAAAATCTCAAAGTTCTCTGGATAAAATTCCAGTTTATCGAATCTAATGCTTTTTCATAATCTAATAGTAACATCAATCCAGGTATATTTTGTTCTTCACATTCTAAAATTAAATCATATGTCAGCCTTGTACATTCCCCAATAAAACTCCCTTTGAGAAATCCTTTTTGCGTATCGCTGATCATTGAATTAAATTTTTTTTTTAATTCTGTTTGCATTAACTGAAGCCGTTAATTTGTAATCTACATTTAAAAGGGTGATTGGCCGAAGGTTTTTAATAAGCGATTTGTCTTTGCCTGGTTTTGGTAAGCATGTTATCATGCCTTGTCGTTGTGTCAAGGACATTGAACATTTTTTTAAAGCATTATTGATAGAATTTAAAACAAAAATTGATATATCTTTCCAGAAAAAATTATAGGACTCAGCAGTATACCCGTCAACACCTGGTGATTTGTTGTTTTTCATTGCTTTTAAAGTGGCCAGCAGTTCATGTTCACTAACAAGGCCTTCAAATTCTAGTGTTTCTTCTTCAGTTTTAGAGTCTAAGAAAGGATTAGTTTTATCTAAACAAAAATTCAAAATTGCTTTCCTCAGGTTTTGTATCTTTTTCTTTATATAAAGATTCATAGATCTTCTAGTATTTCCTTTATATATGTTGTAATAGTATTATCGTCTCGTAAAACTTTAGGAATTAGTTTTTCTGTGTAATTTCTTTTCTCTAGATATGAAAAGTATTTTGTATTCTGTTCACCTTCTGCATACCATTGTGCTTTAGCTCGGGTTAGAATGCCATTAACATGGATTTGTCTCAATAGGATGAGTTCATTTTCTAATTTATCTAAAGTTTGTTTATATATGTCTTCTTTTGTTTCATCAAATTTTTTTCTGATTTTCTAAAATATCTGCTTCCACTTTTCTTCTTATTTGCTGAATATGCAATTGTCTTTCCCCTTATTTCTAATTTTATCATTTCCCATATCATGTGATCATCAATAAGGTATTTAGGTTTAAGATGTTTTATTTCTGTGTATTGATCAACAGTTTTTGTGAATGTTTTTATGATCTGTTCCACATAGGTGGGATCTTTTAGTAGGGAGTTATTGAATTGAACGGGGAAGTTTAGGACGGGTACCATGAATTAACTCATTGAAAAACAAAGAATGCGTTGTCTGTCGTTCATAGGAAGGGGGGATTTCACCGGGTCGCCAGAAAAAAAAAAAAATTATTTAAAAAATTAATTAAAACAATTTAAAATGTGTGGCGGTCGTCCTTGTCGTATTCGCGAGCCCGTGCGATGCCCGTGCAGCGCATACGCAGACGAGATCTCGGAAACGGGTGGAGCTATCGACTTGAAATTTGCTATGTGAATGTATCTTGCCCCGGATACGATTTTTATCGGGTCGCCGAGCCCGTGCGACGCAAGCTTCGCGCATGCGCAGACCAGATCTCGGAAACGGGTGGAGCTATCGACTTGAAATTTGGTTTTTGAATAGCCCGGACAACGTCGGGCTCATCGGCTAGTCTACTATATATTTTGAGACTTCCGTATATATGTGCGCTATAGACTCGAGAACTGCTGGGCCGTTGAACCCAAACTTGCTGTGTAAGGGTAAAAACCCACAGGCAGTGCACTCGGACCATTCGCGAACCCGTGTGACCACTCCTTCGCCCTTCAACTGCCACCGTAATGGGGATTGATAGTCTGGTCGATAAAAGGTTTGACCTAGAACAAATTTGGACTAAGTTGGTTTGTATACCATTTTGAATAGGAATATATCCTCTATAACATATCCAAAATCCGCTAAAATCCGCTTTGAGCATTTTTTATAATTCAAGATGGCGTCCAAGATGGCTGCCATTTTCCTATAAGTCTGCTTGATGCAATTATAGTGAGAACATCTTGTCATATGTATACACGTGTATACATTTTTGTGAAGCTAAGAATATGTTATGTTAAGAATTGTGACTTTATTTTGTATTTAGCATGTTAACTGACCATTGGAGCAATGACATATGCTATTCGTGGGATCAACACCCTTTCCAATCACTCAAAAATACGATTTTACAAAACGCGGTATAACATTTCACAAAAGATCCCCATTGGGATTCTACTCATATTGCACCAAGAAGTTGGAAGAACTGTGCACTGAAAGTGATGCATTCTATATCTTATTGATATTCGAACTCAATGGTACTAAAATTGTCACTTTGGCTCAAAATGGCCGCCAAAATATGGAAAATGGTAATTAGTATCCCAGCGTGCCATGCAACCACTTACAAGTTGTGGTGATGCACACAATTGATTATTCTGTCTCATATGGATTGACTACTAACATTTCTGATGCACCTTGGGAATTTGTTACTATTTTAACTACTGAAATTACCAGAATTATTCGAAATTTTCTGTCACAAACCTGACATCAAAATCGGCAAAAAATCGCTTTTCAGGTTTGAGCCATTTTTTTAAAGTAAAATGGAACTATGTTTGATATCAAAGATGTTTATTGTTTTGATATGTGTTACATGTGTCACACTGAGGTGTTTTAGACAACATTACTCAAGATGACTTCCAAAATGGCAACCAAATTTGGTAAACATTATTATATACATATACATATATGTGTATATACGTGGTCTATATGTATACATGATCAATTGTGACTCACATGCTACTTAATCAACTAAATGTTCTATTATGGTTGTCCCGGTACCATACGATGCATGACAAGTTCATTTTGAGTAATGCAATATGGATTTTGCCAAAAACTTCCTTGTTTTTGAACGGAAATGGGCAGAACGTTGAAACGGAACTGACAGGAATCATATTATATGGCTATTCTGGCCAATTAGCATCAAAATTGATCAACTTAATACAGTGTGTATGTCTGTTGACTGTATGGTCATAGGCGAAGTGAGTAGGTATACATGGATTTATTGTATTCATGAATGATGTGAATAGTTATATAATGTGTGACTATATGGTTATGGGGTGTCCACGGTGAGATGTATAGGTATATAAGGAGTGACTATGGTCATGTGTGAGGTGAATGTGTTTACAGTGAGTGGCTGTCTGGTCATTGAAGTGGTGTATGGGTTTAACGAGAGCAGCTACACTGTCCTGTATGTTATAAGGAGTGACTGTGTGGTCAGGGGTGGGCTGTACATGTGTACATTGGGTGGCTGTATTGTCATGGGTGGGTGTATATGTATACATATGTTGGATGCATGGTAATGGATGGGTGTATGGATAAATATGGTGTGTTGTATGGTTATGGGCAATGTGTATATGTGTAAATTGAATGACTGCACGGTCATTGTTGAAGTGTATATACATACCTGGAGTACACTTTGATGGCCATTGGTGGCTAGTGTATATAGAGAGTGACCTCATGGTGATGGGTGGGATGTATATGTTTATATGTAGGGCCTATTGTATTGTCATTGGTGGTGTGTACAAGTATACAGTGACTAGCTGAATACTCATGGGGAGGGTGTATAGGTATACGACAAAGGCTGAATTGTCACGGTTGAGCTGTATATACAAGACTGAAAGTGTGCGGGGTATTGGTATATCTAGAAGGGCTGTGTGGTCATTGATGAGGTATATATATACATCTGGAGTGATGCTGTGGTCATGGGTGAGGTGTATATGTATATCATGAGTGACCATATGGCCATGGCACGGCCGATATGTATATAGGGGTTAACATGCAGTATGGCAAAATTAATGGTGGGGTGAATTGATATACAAGGAGTGACTATGATCACGAATGTGGTGTATGGGTATACAGCGAGAGGCTGAATTGTCATGGGTCAGGTATATATGCAAGTCTGGAGTGTATGAATGGCCGTGTGCGCGGTACGGGACATTGATATATCTAGAAGGGCTGTAAGACCACTGGTGAGGTCTATATGTATATACCTGGAGTGGCTCTATGGTTTTGGGTTGGGTGTATATGTATATTTTGAGTGGCTATATGGCCACGGGTGTCGCAAATATGTATATATACAGGGAGTGAGACTGTATGACCACTGGTGAGGCAAATAGGTATACAAGAAGTGATGTATGATCATGGAACAGAGTATGTATAACAGGAGTGACTGTATGGTCACCGGTGGAGTGCATATTGTATATATTTAATGGCTATATAACTATGCATGTGGCAAATAAATATGCATGGAGGGACTGTATGGCCTATGGTGAGGCGAATAGGTATACGAGAGGTTACTTTATGTGCATGTATGTAGTGAATATGTATACAGGTCGTGTGAGTTGTAGGAGTATACCTGGTGTGTCTACATGGTTATTCACGGCTAAACCCATGCATATATGTTCATGCATATATGGAGGGACTGCATGCTCATGTGTGATTTGTACTGGTGCACCTTTGGGTGACTATCGCTTTTCCCAATAACTCAAGGATATGTTAATCAATAGAGGAAATATCAGAGTGTTCTCCACATTAATTGCGTTTTGTATGTAATGCGAAGAAAACGGTTTTCCTGACAATAGTTTATAAGTTAATCAATTTTGATGCTAATGGGCCAGAGTAGCCACGTAATATTATCCCTTTCAGTTCAGTTTCAACGTTCTGTTCCGTTTCCGTTAAAAAACATTGGACAGAATCCCAAAAGAGGTGTTCGGCAAAATCCATACTGCATTCCTTAAAATGAATTTGTCGTGCCTCATAATGTGCTGGGACAACCAGAATATAAGATTTAGTTGTCACTTGATTAAGTAGCATGTTTAATAACCAAGTGATTCACAATTTACTACCATTTCGGTACACCAGAGCATAATGTTCGGCATATAAACTGTTTACCAAATTTGGTTGCCATTTTGCAAGTCATCTTGAGAAATATTGTCTAAAAGACCACACTATGACACATTTAAGGCATATCAAAATAAAAAGAACCTTTGATACCAAAATAGTTCCATATTACTTGAAAAAAATGGTCCAAACATGAAAAGTGATTGTTTTGCCGAGTTTGATGCTGTTTGTGATAGAAAAATCCCATAATTCGAGGGGGGGGGCGGAAAAAAACTGCGGGACACAACGTACCGGGGGTGGGGGGGGGGGTTACCTAGGCATAAAAAATTTACACGTAAATTTTTTCCTTATTCATTTAGGGGGGGGGGGGGGGTTGTCGGAAAAAATTTGCATGTAATTTTTTTCCAAATATGTATTTTCAGACTCACAACTTCAATTTTCTCTCATTTTATAGAATATGGATTAACCTTAATATCCAAATCATATATACATGAGTAGCACAATCCACCTAAAACAATTTTGGATAACCACTGTCTTGGTTTACATGTGATATTGACCCCATTAACCCTCTTAATAATGCCGACTTTGTCAGTGTCTACCAGTGGAATGCAGAATTCTACCCTGCGATCGCTTATTGGCAAATTTTTACTGCAGAACTATCCCACGTATTAAACAATTTCTCCTCCAATGGTATCAGAAAACAGTTATATGCTGGTATCTCACTCATCTCATTTGCATCTTTTTCAAAGTCGAGGTAATGACTAGTTGTCATTTTTTAAAGTGCATCCAAAGCGTTGCGATCACCAATATACATGTTTGTACATGTCATGACATCACGAGGTACAAATCTGCGTTCTACTGGTAGACAATGACCATTTTAGTCATAATAATCTAAACTAAGTTACCAAGGTCAAACCTTGGTCAAACCGAGTTGTTGTCCGGCAGGGGTAGATTTTATTTTATTTTATTTTATTTGATCGCTCGCTGAGCATATCACAGCGGACTGTGAGTGTCGTGGTGTAGTTAAAAAAGACCACATTATAACGCTAGAGACTAAACCCCTATCAGATATTTTAAAAGACGCACGAGAATTAGTAGATAACACCAATGAAAATAAATGTTCTTTATCACATAACAATGACTCACTTGATTATGATCAGGGCGATACTATTGATTGTATGAATGAATATTTGCACGAAAACTATTGTGATGACATTAATATTACAGATACGCCATGTTTGTGTAAAAATAATTATCTTGATGTAGCTGAGATATATCCATTCGAACAAGACCTCAATTCCGAAAAGAACAAAGGAAATTTCGAAATCTTGTCCTTAAATGTGTGTGGTCTTCGAAAAAGACTTGAATATCCGGATTTCCAGGAGTTTTGTTCTAAATACCATGTCTTATGTCTATCGGAAACAAAAACCGATGACTGTGACAAACTGTATTTAAAGGGGTATACCTTTTTTATGAAAAATAGACAAAAACTTTCGCGAATACGGTCAGGTGGAATAGCCATTGGCATCAAAGACGAACTTTGTAGATTTTCGAAAATCATTGAAACGCCGTCCAAGTTTGTACATTGGATTGAGATTAAAAGGTCAGAAAATTCATGTACATTCCATGTAATAATAGGTGCAGTATATATACCACCTGAAAGTAGTAACTACGCATCGAAAGACGCATTTACAGAAGTAGAAAGTGAGTTCTTAAATTTAGCGAACCGCACAGATAAGATATTCATCACTGGCGATTTCAACGCACGTACATCGCTTGAAACTGATATTAGTAACTATGGTACCGACAACGACATGTTCGAATCGGATATATTTCACGAAATACTTTCAGAACAATTGATATATTTACACATGACTAATATGCCTATAGCCAGACAGAACCAGGACCACAACAGAAACCAATATGGAATCTCACTCTTGAACTTATGTCAACATCACGGTTTTGTTATTTTGAACGGAAGGGCTGGTAAAGACAAAAACGTTGGCGCATTCACCAGTCAAAATAAGACCGTAATTGATTATACATTATCTTTAGCGACAGCTCTACCAGCTATATTGGACTTCCAAGTACTCCAATTTAGCCCATTAGCATCAGATATACATTGCGGTCTCGTAACAACGCTCAATTCTGAATATGCACGTAAGTGGCCCACTGACAATGACACGACGTCTGCCAGCAAAACGAACCGCGTAAAAAAGTGGGACCCTTCTAAACGACCAGAATTTGTTGAAAATATTGATTATAATGCCATTTCCAGCATACACCACTTATTGAATTCACTCAAGCCGAACGAGTTGTGCCCCGAAGCAATTAATATGATTGTCACCTCCATAAGCAAAGTCATGACAACAACGGCAGAAAATACTTTAGGTGTACACACTGAACGGACAATTAGGCAGTCGAATAACCGTAGAAATGGTAAAAATAAACCATGGTTCAATGAAGCGTGCCGAATTGCACGACAGTCTTATCGGAGAGCTTCTCGTGCTCAAAAATTAAGCCGGGACTCCACCTCAGATAGAGATATGAAACAAGCGTCTCGCGTTTATAAAAGCGAAATGGACAAATCAATTAGAGCACACAGAGATATGATTACTCGCGAAATGTCAGCTTTACAACACGGTAGCCCGCGTGATTTCTGGAAGAAAATTAGGGGCGGAAATTCTCAACGCATTGATGCTACTCTCGATGATTTGACACATTATTTTCAGAACATCAATGCGACTAAACACGATGACGACCCATTAATAGAACGGGACATAATTGAACTATTTAACGTAGACGCGAATACCGACCTGAACCGACCGATCGCCGAAGAGGAAATAAGACAAGCCATTAAGGGTCTCAAAAATAACAAATCAAGCGGCCATGATCTTATTCTCAATGACTATATCAAAGCCTCTTCAGATGTTTTCATCGGCATATACTGCAAATTGTTTAACATAGTATTTAACACGGGGATAATACCGGCAGATTGGGTGATAGGTACTATTGTACCTCTTTACAAAAACAAGGGTGACTCGACCGACCCCAGTAATTATAGGCCGATCACCCTTCTGAGTTGTTTTGGTAAACTGTTTACTAAGATCTTATCCAACCGTTTGGGACAATTCAATGACGATTTTGACGTTATATCAGAAAATCAGGCCGGTTTCAGGAAAAATTATTCGACTATCGACAACATTTTCATTTTAAATTTATTATTTGAAATAAGTAGAAAAGTAAACAAGAAATTATTATGTGCGTTCATTGACTTCCAAAAGGCATTCGACATGGTGTGGAGGCAAGGACTTTGGATGAAAATTTTGAAATATGGGATCAATGGGAAAATATTTACGGTTATTGCCAACATGTATAATCATATTAAATCCTGTGTTCAAGCAGAGGGAAGTAAATCCATTTACTTCCCCTGCCATGCTGGTGTTAGGCAAGGTGAGAACCTATCCCCCCTACTATTCACACTGTACTTGAACGATTTGCAAGAATATTTACTTGATAACGACGTAGTGGGCTTAAAAACAATAGACCTAGAAATAGAGAATCGACTCAACTGTTATGTGAAAATATTCATGATTATGTACGCCGATGATACGACAATCATGGCGGAAACCCCAAAAGTATTACAACAACAACTGGACCTCTTTGAAAAATATTGCAATAAATGGAAATTAACAGTGAATATCGAGAAAACGAAAATTGTCAACTTTTCGAAGACCAGTCTTCCAAAAAAGACAAAATTTCTGTTCAAAGGAAGAAGAATCGAAACAGTAAACAAATTTAATTACCTAGGAATAATATTTTGCAAATCTGGATCATTCACGACGGCAAAAAAGGCCCTGGCAGAAAAAGCTACCAAAGCCATGTACTCAGTTATTGGCAATTCGCGAAAGCACTGTCTCTCGATCAAAACCCAACTTGATTTGTTCGACTTGCACGTTATGCCAATTTTATTATATGGTTGCGAGATTTGGGGTTTCGGTAACAATGATATTCTTGAAAAAGTTCATCGAAAATTTATGAAGCATATTCTTCACCTGAGGCCATCTACTCCCAACTTTATGCTGTATGGGGAATGTGGGAGACTACCAATTGACGTGTATATAAACACGAGAATAATAAAATATTGGTGCAAAATTATGAACAGTGAGGAGGTGAGATATCCCAGAATACTTCTGAAATTAGCACAGACTATGTTCGATATCAACGCTAATCATTTCCCTTTGTTACACCGAATCTATGATTTATTAGACCATTGTAACCAATTACATGCATGGCACATGGAACGCATACCGGATACTGCCCAATTCGTTTCGTATATAAAGTGTAGTTTAATTTCACAATTCACGGATAATTGGGAAACTGATATGAACAACTCCAGTCGTGGTAAGATATACCAAATTTTTAAACATGACTTATCTTTTGAAAGGTATCTAACGTTGAACGTAGTAAACCGGATTACATTATGTAAATTTAGAACCAGTAATCACCATTTACCTATTGAAACAGGACGCTGGCGAAAACCTGAACAAACTAACCGACTATGTCCACTCTGTAACTCCAGAAAGATTGGAGATGAATTTCATTATCTTCTTGAATGCGAGAGACTATCACCCGAAAGACAGCGATTACTATCAAAATTTACTAACAAAAAACAAAATACTATCACAATGAGTGAAATACTTAACCAGAACAATTCAACAGACATACGGAAATTGTGCGACTTTATTAAAATAATCAATCGTAAACTTATAAATTCAGATAAGCTTGGGTAGATACCGAAAAAGATAGTAAATGACACAGTATTCCTACGAACCTAACACGAAATAACATGTGCAAGCGACTAAACCAGAGTGGATACATACTCTTAATTATATTACCTCGCTGGTAATATAATTGAGGGTGTCTATGCACTTTGTGTGGATCAGTCATATATGACACCATAGTATATAGCGTCAGCAGACAGCACCTATGGCAAACAGGTATATTATTTATATTGTAAATACTTTTCATATATTATAATGTATATCATTTGTATTTCTATTATGTAAGTCATGTACATAAAATGTATTATATGTTATCTTAATACCTATGTATTATGGGTCAAAAAGATTAAACGAATTGAATTGCTGAAGAGAGCTTTGACTACCGTTTAGCCATATTGTTGAATCATCAGCATATTGACTTAATATTAACGCCTATAATGTCGTTATCTAATTTCAATGCTGCTGCAAATGGTTCTAAACACAGGATAAAGAGATAATGTGATAAGGGAACCCCCTGTCTAACACCTCTTTCTATATTGATAGATTGTGATAAGTGGCCATTATTTATAATGAAACTATTTGCTTCATTATATAGAGTTGTCACCCAACTGCATATAGATTATCCGAAGCCAAAAAATCTCAAAGTTCTCTGGATAAAATTCCAGTTTATCGAATCTAATGCTTTTTCATAATCTAATAGTAACATCAATCCAGGTATATTTTGTTCTTCACATTCTAAAATTAAATCATATGTCAGCCTTGTACATTCCCCAATAAAACTCCCTTTGAGAAATCCTTTTTGCGTATCGCTGATCATTGAATTAAATTTTTTTTTTAATTCTGTTTGCATTAACTGAAGCCGTTAATTTGTAATCTACATTTAAAAGGGTGATTGGCCGAAGGTTTTTAATAAGCGATTTGTCTTTGCCTGGTTTTGGTAAGCATGTTATCATGCCTTGTCGTTGTGTCAAGGACATTGAACATTTTTTTAAAGCATTATTGATAGAATTTAAAACAAAAATTGATATATCTTTCCAGAAAAAATTATAGGACTCAGCAGTATACCCGTCAACACCTGGTGATTTGTTGTTTTTCATTGCTTTTAAAGTGGCCAGCAGTTCATGTTCACTAACAAGGCCTTCAAATTCTAGTGTTTCTTCTTCAGTTTTAGAGTCTAAGAAAGGATTAGTTTTATCTAAACAAAAATTCAAAATTGCTTTCCTCAGGTTTTGTATCTTTTTCTTTATATAAAGATTCATAGATCTTCTAGTATTTCCTTTATATATGTTGTAATAGTATTATCGTCTCGTAAAACTTTAGGAATTAGTTTTTCTGTGTAATTTCTTTTCTCTAGATATGAAAAGTATTTTGTATTCTGTTCACCTTCTGCATACCATTGTACTTTAGCTCGGGTTAGAATGCCATTAACATGGATTTGTCTCAATAGGATGAGTTCATTTTCTAATTTATCTAAAGTTTGTTTATATATGTCTTCTTTTGTTTCATCAAATTTTTTTCTGATTTTCTAAAATATCTGCTTCCACTTTTCTTCTTATTTGCTGAATATGCAATTGTCTTTCCCCTTATTTCTAATTTTATCATTTCCCATATCATGTGATCATCAATAAGGTATTTAGGTTTAAGATGTTTTATTTCTGTGTATTGATCAACAGTTTTTGTGAATGTTTTTATGATCTGTTCCACATAGGTGGGATCTTTTAGTAGGGAGTTATTGAATTGAACGGGGAAGTTTAGGACGGGTACCATGAATTAACTCATTGAAAAACAAAGAATGCGTTGTCTGTCGTTCATAGGAAGGGGGGATTTCACCGGGTCGCCAGAAAAAAAAAAATTATTTAAAAAATTAATTAAAACAATTTAAAATGTGTGGCGGTCGTCCTTGTCGTATTCGCGAGCCCGTGCGATGCCCGTGCAGCGAATACGCAGACCAGATCTCGGAAACGGGTGGAGCTATCGACTTGAAATTTGGTTTTTGAATAGCCCGGACAACGTCGGGCTCATCGGCTAGTCTACTATATATTTTGAGACTTCCGTATATATGTGCGCTATAGACTCGAGAACTGCTGGGCCGTTGAACCCAAACTTGCTGTGTAAGGGTAAAAACCCACAGGCAGTGCACTCGGACCATTCGCGAACCCGTGTGACCACTCCTTCGCCCTTCAACTGCCACCGTAATGGGGATTGATAGTCTGGTCGATAAAAGGTTTGACCTAGAACAAATTTGGACTAAGTTGGTTTGTATACCATTTTGAATAGGAATATATCCTCTATAACATATCCAAAATCCGCTAAAATCCGCTTTGAGCATTTTTTATAATTCAAGATGGCGTCCAAGATGGCTGCCATTTTCCTATAAGTCTGCTTGATGCAATTATAGTGAGAACATCTTGTCATATGTATACACGTGTATACATTTTTGTGAAGCTAAGAATATGTTATGTTAAGAATTGTGACTTTATTTTGTATTTAGCATGTTAACTGACCATTGGAGCAATGACATATGCTATTCGTGGGATCAACACCCTTTCCAATCACTCAAAAATACGATTTTACAAAACGCGGTATAACTTTTCACAAAAGATCCCCATTGGGATTCTACTCATATTGCACCAATAAGTTGGAAGAACTGTGCACTGAAAGTGATGCATTCTATATCTTATTGATATTCGAACTCAATGGTACTAAAATTGTCACTTTGGCTCAAAATGGCCGCCAAAATATGGAAAATGGTAATTAGTATCCCAGCGTGCCATGCAACCACTTACAAGTTGTGGTGATGCACACAATTGATTATTCTGTCTCATATGGATTGACTACTAACATTTCTGATGCACCTTGGGAATTTGTTACTATTTTAACTACTGAAATTACCAGAATTATTCGAAATTTTCTGTCACAAACCTGACATCAAAATCGGCAAAAAATCGCTTTTCAGGTTTGAGCCATTTTTTAAAAGTAAAATGGAACTATGTTTGATATCAAAGATGTTTATTGTTTTGATATGTGTTACATGTGTCACACTGAGGTGTTTTAGACAACATTACTCAAGATGACTTCCAAAATGGCAACCAAATTTGGTAAACATTATTATATACATATACATATATGTGTATATACGTGGTCTATATGTATACATGATCAATTGTGACTCACATGCTACTTAATCAACTAAATGTTCTATTATGGTTGTCCCGGTACCATACGATGCATGACAAGTTCATTTTGAGTAATGCAATATGGATTTTGCCAAAAACTTCCTTGTTTTTGAACGGAAATGGGCAGAACGTTGAAACGGAACTGACAGGAATCATATTATATGGCTATTCTGGCCAATTAGCATCAAAATTGATCAACTTAATACAGTGTGTATGTCTGTTGACTGTATGGTCATAGGCGAAGTGAGTAGGTATACATGGATTTATTGTATTCATGAATGATGTGAATAGTTATACAATGTGTGACTATATGGTTATGGGGTGTCCATGGTGAGATGTATAGGTATATAAGGAGTGACTATGGTCATGTGTGAGGTGAATGTGTTTACAGTGAGTGGCTGTCTGGTCATTGAAGTGGTGTATGGGTTTAACGAGAGCAGCTACACTGTCCTGTATGTTTATAAGGAGTGACTGTGTGGTCAGGGGTGGGCTGTACATGTGTACATTGGGTGGCTGTATTGTCATGGGTGGGTGTATATGTATACATATGTTGGATGCATGGTAATGGATGGGTGTATGGATAAATATGGTGTGTTGTATGGTTATGGGCAATGTGTATATGTGTAAATTGAATGACTGCACGGTCATTGTTGAAGTGTATATACATACCTGGAGTACACTTTGATGGCCATTGGTGGCTAGTGTATATAGAGAGTGACCTCATGGTGATGGGTGGGATGTATATGTTTATATGTAGGGCCTATTGTATTGTCATTGGTGGTGTGTACAAGTATACAGTGACTAGCTGAATACTCATGGGGAGGGTGTATAGGTATACGACAAAGGCTGAATTGTCACGGTTGAGCTGTATATACAAGACTGAAAGTGTGCGGGGTATTGGTATATCTAGAAGGGCTGTGTGGTCATTGATGAGGTATATATATACATCTGGAGTGATACTGTGGTCATGGGTGAGGTGTATATGTATATCATGAGTGACCATATGGCCATGGCACGGCCGATATGTATATAGGGGTTAACATGCAGTATGGCAAAATTAATGGTGGGGTGAATTGATATACAAGGAGTGACTATGATCACGAATGTGGTGTATGGGTATACAGCGAGAGGCTGAATTGTCATGGGTCAGGTATATATGCAAGTCTGGAGTGTATGAATGGCCGTGTGCGCGGTACGGGACATTGATATATCTAGAAGGGCTGTAAGACCACTGGTGAGGTCTATATGTATATACCTGGAGTGGCTCTATGGTTTTGGGTTGGGTGTATATGTATATTTTGAGTGGCTATATGGCCACGGGTGTCGCAAATATGTATATATACATGGAGTGAGACTGTATGACCACTGGTGAGGCAAATAGGTATACAAGAAGTGATGTATGATCATGGATGTAGCGAACATGTATAACAGGAGTGACTGTATGGTCACCGGTGGAGTGCATATGTATATATTTAATGGCTATATAACTATGCATGTGGCAAATAAATATGCATGGAGGGACTGTATGGCCTATGGTGAGGCGAATAGGTATACGAGAGGTTACTTTATGTGCATGTATGTAGTGAATATGTATACAGGTCGTGTGAGTTGTAGGAGTATACCTGGTGTGTCTACATGGTTATTCACGGCTAAACCCATGCATATATGTTCATGCATATATGGAGGGACTGCATGCTCATGTGTGATTTGTACTGGTGCACCTTTGGGTGACTATCGCTTTTCCCAATAACTCAAGGATATGTTAATCAATAGAGGAAATATCAGAGTGTTCTCCACATTAATTGCGTTTTGTATGTAATGCGAAGAAAACGGTTTTCCTGACAATAGTTTATAAGTTAATCAATTTTGATGCTAATGGGCCAGAGTAGCCACATAATATTATCCCTTTCAGTTCAGTTTCAACGTTCTGTCCGTTTCCGTTAAAAAACATGGACAGAATCCCAAAAGAGGTGTTCGGCAAAATCCATACTGCATTCCTTAAAATGAATTTGTCGTGCCTCATAATGTGCTGGGACAACCAGAATATAAGATTTAGTTGTCACTTGATTAAGTAGCATGTTTAATAACCAAGTGATTCACAATTTGCTACCATTTCGGTACACCAGAGCATAATGTTCGGCATATAAACTGTTTACCAAATTTGGTTGCCATTTTGCAAGTCATCTTGAGAAATATTGTCTAAAAGACCACACTATGACACATTTAAGGCATATCAAAATAAAAAGAACCTTTGATACCAAAATAGTTCCATATTACTTGAAAAAAATGGTCCAAACATGAAAAGTGATTGTTTTGCCGAGTTTGATGCTGTTTGTGATAGAAAAATCCCATAATTCGAGGGGGGCGGAAAAAAACTGCGGGACACAACGTACCGGGGGTGGGGGGGGGGGGTTACCTAGGCATAAACAATTTACACGTAAATTTTTTCCTTATTCATTTAGGTGGGGGGGGGGGGGTTGTCGGAAAAAATTTGCATGTAATTTTTTTCCAAATATGTATTTTCAGACTCACAACTTCAATTTTCTCTCATTTTATAGAATATGGATTAACCTTAATATCCAAATCATATATACATGAGTAGCACAATCCACCTAAAACAATTTTGGATAACCACTGTCTTGGTTTACATGTGATATTGACCCCATTAACCCTCTTAATAATGCCGACGTTGTCAGTGTCTACCAGTGGAATGCAGAATTCTACCCTGCGATCGCTTATTGGCAAATTTTTACTGCAGAACTATCCCACGTATTAAACAATTTCTCCTCCAATGGTATCAGAAAACAGTTATATGCTGGTATCTCACTCATCTCATTTGCATCTTTTTCAAAGTCGAGGTAATGACTAGTTGTCATTTTTTAAAGTGCATCCAAAGCGTTGCGATCACCAATATACATGTTTGTACATGTCATGACATCACGAGGTACAAATCTGCGTTCTACTGGTAGACAATGACCATTTTAGTCATAATAATCTAAACTAAGTTACCAAGGTCAAACCTTGGTCAAACCGAGTTGTTGTCCGGCAGGGGTAGATTTTATTTTTCTGCGGGGGGGGGGGGGGGCAAATGGTCAATGGAAAAAAACTGCAGTTTTTGCTGTTTGGGGGAAGGGGGGGGGGGGGTACCCAAACCGAAGAAAACAGTTTTTTCCACCCTGTGTCTGCAGTTTTTTTCCGACCCTCTGATGATTCTGGTAATTTCAGAATAGTAAATAGTAAACATTAATCAAGGTGCATAATAACTGTTCGTATTCAATGTATACAAGACAGAATATTCAATTGTGTGCATCACCACAACTTGTAAGCGGTTGCATGACACGCTGGGATAATAATTTTGTCATTTTGACAGCCATTTTGAGCCAAAGTGACAATTTTGGTACCATTGAGTTAGAATATCAATAAGATATAGAAGGCACTTACATTGCACAGTTCTTCACACTTCTTGATGGAATATGAGTAGAATCCCAATGGGGATCTTTTGTGAAATGTTATACCGCGTTTTGTAAAATCAAATTTTTGAGTGATCGAAAGGGTGTGGACCCCACGAACAGTATATTTCATTGCTCCAATCGTCAGTTAACATGCTAAATACAAAATCAAGTCACAATTCTCAACCAGTTCCAAACCACAGAAACTTATCTTAAAGATATTAGTTAAAAACGTAAAAATTGCACTTCCGGTCGCCATTTTGGCGGCCATCTTGGACGGGGAGTACTAATTTTGCCACATAATAGTGGCGTTATTTGTTACTTTCACAAATATGTATACATGTGTATACATATGACAAGATGTTCTCACTATAATTGCATCAATCTGACTTATAGAAAAATGGCAGCCATCTTGGACGCCATCTTGAATTACAAAAAATGCTCAAAGCGGATTTTAGCGGATTTTGGATATGTTATAGAGGAGAGCTTCCTCTTCAACGTGGTATAAAAACCAACTTAGTCCGAATGTTTTCTAGGTTGACCCTAAAATTTGAGTTTATCGACCAGACTATGATGGGTTAATGATTAAAGAGCGTTCGTATCTGCGGTGTCGTTGTTAAAGAGCGTTTATATACACGAGTATAAATACGGCTCAATCGACCGTCTCGGAAACTGGGGATATCGAGACGAAATTTCGTACTTAGTGCTTCCAAGGGACGGGGGAGATTTTCGTCGGGTCAGTTTGTCCGCCCGAGGCGACCTTCACCTTGAAACGGGTACCAACAAATGGCCTTGGGCGATATATCGGTCGTCAGCGGTGACATCGACGTGAAATTTGTTATGTATGGTAAACTCGGGACGGGGAATATTTTTGTCGGGTTATTTTGTCCACCCAACAAGACCTTGAAACGGGTACCCGCAAATGATAGCATGCTGTCGGCGTGCCTGTACGTGGTTACCTTGAAAAACAAAAAATAATGGATCGACCAAAGCCATGGGACCAATCCCGCCAGTGGCGGGCTAATATTCTAGTCTCATATATATTTTGAGACTTCCGTATATATATCGATATATCCATATATCCTTTATAGACTCGAAAACGGCTTGACCGATTGAGCCCAAACTTTCTATCTAATGGTATAAAGCCACGGGAAGTGTCATCGTACCGCTTCTGAGAACGTCCGAGCACTCCTTCACCCTTCGCCCTGCCACCGTCGTTGGAATTGATGGTTTAAATGGGTCTGTTTGTGTGTGACCCGATGCAAGAAGGACAACTCTAAATTCACACAACGTATTGAACGTTAGGATATACATATCACTTACAAACATTTCGTCGGGTCAGTTTGTCGTATCTGCTGAAAAAGTTACCAAGTTTTCTCCACTCGATTCTCTTAAAATTCACCCTAATCGGTCAAATTATTTCGATAATTCTATCTAAATACATCTTAGTTATTATTCGGATCAGCTCTCCCCGTCGACAAAGTGATAGTTGGACCAAAACGACACTTGAGAAAAGTTTGTTTACAATATCAACGCACAGTCCACGCTGGAAATTTAGCATCGAACAAATTTAATTTCTTCCATCTAAAACATAATTACGTGTTGGACTCTGTCATTTTAAGAATATATAAGTATTACACGCAGACACACGAAGTCTCAGCTTAAAATTTTGAAAAATAAGAGTGTTATCGACATAAATCGATTTGAATGGGAAATCCTATGTTAATAAATGTTAGGGCTCTGCGAGTGTTTTCTGAGCTGCTACATATAGGGCACATAGCATGCTGTCGGCGTGCCGGTACGGGGTTACCTTGAAAAACAAAAATTAATGGATCGACCAAAGCCATGGGACCAATCCCGCCAGTGGCGGGCTAATCTGTTAGTGTTATATATACACAGAACAACACGATGTGTAAATTGGTTTGTCGATACGACACGAGTACTGTCGCGGAAGGATATAACAGCTTAGAAAACGCCTTAACATCTCAACAAAGTAGACACATACTTAAAAAACGTATTACGAAAAGCATCATAACTCGGTACTCTGACAACGTCAAGTGCAAAAACAAAGGATGTCCTGATTGCCCCTACAACAACTGATATTAAATTAATAATATTAGATTAAAGACATAATACAAGTGTATATGTACGTAGAAGTGTGCGTATACGTATGTATGTATGTATATATACGATACATATTTTAGGGACATAATCACAGAGTTCCCACATTTTTCAGATAAGACGAATTATGAGAAATTTGGATTTGTTATGAAGAATGAACACAAACCAACCATTAATGTTATATGTGACGTGATCCGGTCTTTCTTCGTCGCTCGGGATTCCAATAAAAGCTAGTCAATTGATAATTTATAACTGATGAAAAGAGAAAAAATAAATTCGTTAGGAAACTACATTGTACGTGTATATGCATATATGTTACTCATCAATTATATATAGTTACTTTTTGTCAAATTATATGTATTTTATTCATGTTTGCAAGTGCCAATTTGGGTGTATTTTGCATTAAAATCTTATCTTATCTTATCTTATACGTATATATATGTATATGTATAGATATGTATGTATATGTGCATTTATTATACTGGAAGATTATCCCTTAACCTCATCCATTATTATACTGCTCGACAACCATAATTAAAATTAATGCTCATTCAATAACCTTCGTCGAGTAGTCACCCTTCTTACACAATGTTGAAGCCAGCACAATGTCCATCTATATATACCTGGTCCGTACACGGCTGAAGGCCTTGATTGTATTAAACCAGATATGATAAAAAGCGTTAAAGATCAGCTCATACCTATTTTAAAAAAAATGTTTAAACGACTACTTACAAATGGAGATTTCCCTGAAGAATGGCTTGAGGGTTTCATAATTCCTATACCAAAATGTAAACACCCAACAACACCAAACGACCTTCGCGGGATCACCATTACCAGTGTATTGGGTAAAATATATGCTGATATACTGCTTAATCGGCTAACTTCGTTTTTTCAACATAAGGGTATACCTTCGAAATTTCAAGCAGGTTTTCGCAAAGATCATACGACATCCGATAACACGCTTGTTTTACGAACACTCATAAATAAATCTATACTAAAACGGAAAAAGTTGTATACGTGTTTCGTAGACTTCAATAAGGCTTTCGATAGAGTATGGCGTGAAGGTTTGCTGTATAAACTAATCAAATTGGGTGTGGGTGGTACAGTATATACCACAGTTAAAAAGATAATCACTGAATATACAACTAGTGTCCAATGTGGGATAAATAGTTTAACAGACAAATTCCAGGGAGCAGTGGGATTGATGCAGGGAAATAATTTAAGCCCTTTATTTTTCAATATATTCATAGATGAAATTGCTTCGATCCTACTCGAAAGCAAATCAGACGCCCCAAATGTTTTCGGCGAAGAAGTCCCGTGCTTGATGTATACCGACGATCTTGTTTTGATTTCAGAAAGCCCCGGTGGCCTCCAGACAATGCTAAATTCATTACATAAATACTGTCGGGAATGGCAAATCACCCTGAACAGTTCTAAAACAAAAACTCTTGTTTTTCATGCTGGGGGTCAACATATCTCAAAACCAACATTTACCTTCGGCAACCAAAGTCTTGAATCGACACAGTCATATACATATCTTGGTATTAAATTCTTTGCTTCCGGCAAAATGACACATGCTATATTGGATCTAAAAAACAGAGCATCAAGAGCACTTTTCAAATTGCGCTCAAGTCTTGATCACGATTTACCTGTCGAAGTATCAACAAAACTATTTGACACATGTGTTAAACCGATCCTCACCTACGCATCCGAGACATGGGGTGACGAGACAGTTAATAGACAGTCAAATGAAATAGAGAAATTTCACCTAAACTATGCAAAAAATCTCCTCGGTATCAGTAAAACTGCAACAAATGTAGCCGCACTTGCGGAGCTGGGGAGATTTCCAATAAGACTAGATATCCTGAGAGATATGGTAACATTTTGGCTCCGTCTAGAAAATATGGACACGAATAGACTGCCGGCCAAATGTCTGGCAGAAATGAAAACATGGACTAATTGCGCATGGCTTAACTGTGTCCGGAAAATCATGGTTACATATGGCTTTCAAAACGTATATGAAAACCCGCGTAATATAGACCGACAAACGTTTTCCAACAATTTTCTCCAAACCATGAAAGAAAAATATGCCAGTTCATGGAAAGTCAGTGATATTTATGGAAAACCCACTGAGAATATTAAGGTAAAATTCATATCCAAATTAAAACCGGCTGACACATACGAGCTATCAAATTACCTCAGAAATTTACCGCGAGGTGGCCGTAAAGTGATCTCTAAATTAGTGACCAGCTGCCATAATCTAGAAATTGAACGCGGCCGATACACTAAGCCTATTACCCTCAGACTGGACCGTGTATGTAAACAGTGTCATACAGGCGTCGTTGAGGACGAGGAACATTTTATAATACACTGTCTTCGATATAATATCCAACAGATATTGCTATATGAAACAATGGAACAAATTACAACAAATTTCATGGAACTTGACGCTAACGCCAAACTACGTATACTTTTTGCAGTTGATGATCGACTTTGTAATAGGGCCCTCAGTAATTTTATTCAGACAGCTTCTTATTTAAGACGCGAATAATGTGACAATAACGGGCCAATGCTAGACAAGAACTTTATATTTCAGAATTTATGCTTGTATATTGCCCATTGATTACCATACCATGTTATATGTTTGTTTTCTTTATTTTCTGTATGTGTACATGTACATGTATATTGCCATACCCAAATGTATTTGTTTGTGGTCGCGCAATAAAGATCTATCTATCTATCTATCTATCTATCTATCTATCTATCTATCTATCTATCTATCTATAGCCATCTAATATTAATTACACTCATTAAACAGGGGTGGCAGGAAGACAGTCTATATTGGACTAAGCCGTCCCCTCTCAATATACCACATCAATTTGTTATTGTTTATCTATAGTTCTTTCTATGTTATGTACGTATATGTGTATATTGGAAATAAATTATCCTATCCTATCATACGAGAGGCGATTGCGCCTCGAGTTCTATCCTTCCGCGACAGCACGAGTCATAGAATCCGTGCATTAAAAGTACATATACTTAGAATGTTTATTTAGGCACATAGAGGGCGTGTTTTGTCATGTGTGATGATGCTTTTATTTTATCGTTCCGGTTTCATGGTTGAGGCGTCATTTTACATCAACGAGGTGCGTACGTTATGCGTATGGAACGTACGTTCCATACGATTTGTAAATATGGAACAGCAGTAACACTGTACTTCTGTGAACAATCGTGTAATAAGTTGATAATACAATGTCTTGGAGCTTCCTCTTTCAAATGGTATATAAGTGGGCCTTTAATAATGATTGCGCTGATATTTGCAAAACGACGCGAATAGTCTTTTTCTTAATATGTTTCGATTATCCGAACAGCGCGAAAATGACAACTTTAGAACAAATAACCGTACATTTTCTTAACAGCATCAGTTTGCTCTAACAGCATCATACAAATTTAGCAGGACCCACCATCATAGCACATTAGCGTTCTGTGCGGATCCATTAATCCTGACCAAAGCTGCCGTTCATGCATATTCGAATAGTTCCGTTCCTGTTACTCGGAATAGTAAATACCCCAAGGTCTCCTTCCTGTTATGTGCACGCGATCGCAATATCTGGACACGACTTCACCCTATGGTCAGGAAACATATGTATATCTTGATTGGGTGACAGACGGTACTATCCGGAATATAGCTTCCTGGTTGGTTAGGTTGTTCGCAGACGTCTTCATGCACGCGAACTGCGCATGATTCTCTCATTAATAATAGTCTGGTCGATAAAATGTTTGACCTAGAATAAATTTGGACTCACTTGTTTTGTATACCATTTTGAAGAGGAATATATCCTCTATTATATATCCTCTATTATATATCCTCTATTATATATCCTCTATTATATATCCTCTATTATATATCCTCTAATATATATCCTCTATTATATATCCTCTATTATATATCCTCTATTATATATCCTCTATTATATATCCAAAATCCGCTTTGAACATTTTTTGTAATTCAAAATGACGTCCAAGATGGTTGCCATTTTCCGTTAAGTCACTTTGATGCAATTATAGTATCATCTTGTGATAAATCTTGTCATATATATACAGTTGTATACATTTTTATGAAGCTAAGACATAACACCTAGCAAAGCTCCCACCATGAAAGGGTTAACTGTGAATGGTAGAACAGCAGTTACAACACCTAGCAAAGCTCCCACCATGAAAGGGTTAACTGTGAATGGTAGAACAGCAGTTACAACACCTAGCAAAGCTCCCACCATGAAAGGGTTAACTGTGAATGGTAGAACAGCAGTTACAACACCTAGGATTAACCTTTGAAATATTCAAACAATTTCGAACAAAACTTTTCAAACCGAATTTGAATGAAGTTATTTATCTGGCACTATTTCACAAAATGGCGACCGGAAATGGAAATTGTTCCGTATTTTACTAATATCTTTGATATGTTTCTGCCTTTTTGGAACTGATTGAGAATTTTGACTTTATTTTGTATATAGCATATTAACTGACAATTGGAGCAATGAAATATGCCATTCATTGGGGTTCCGACCCCATCTGATCACTCAAAATTTCGATTTTACGGAATGCGGTATAACATATCACAAAATATTACCATTGGGATTCTAGTCACATTTCATCAAGAAATTGGGAGAACTGTGCAATATAAGTGATGCATTCTACTTTTATGGATATTCCAACTCATGGTAAAAAAAATTGTCACTTCTGCTCAAAATGCCTGCCAAAATGACGGCCAAAATATGAAAAATGGTAAATATTACACCGGCGCCATGCAACCTCTTATAAGTTGTGGTTGAATGAGCAAAGTTGACTATTCTGTCTTATATACATTGAATACAAATCTCAATGAATCTCCATAAGAAATAGAATGCATCACTTAAATTGTACAGTTCTTCCCATTTCTTTATGAAATATGACTAGAATCCCAATGGTGATTTTCTTTTGAAATATTATATGGCGTTCTATATAATCGAATTTTTGAGTGCTCGGAAAGGGTGGAGACCCCATTTATATTTCATTGCTCCAAGGGCCAGATAACATGCTAAATACAAAATAAAGTCACAATCCTCAACCAGTTTCCAAACAGCAGAAACTTATCATAAAGATATCAGTGAAACGTAAATGTTTCCATTTTGGCGGCCATCTTTGGTGGGAATTCCAGTTTTTGCATAAAAAGTGACGTTATGTCTCAGCTTCACAAAAATGTATTCATGTGTATACATATGACAAGATTTACGAAAGATGCACTATAATTGCATAAAACTTAATTTACGGAAAATGGCAACCATCTTGGACGCAATCTTGGATTAGACAAAGCGGAGTTTTGACCTATTATAGACGATATATTCCTATTCAAAATAGTATAAAACCAACTTAGTCCAAATTTGTTCTGGGTTGCCCCTAAAATATGAATTTATCGACCGGACTATAAGGGTTCTCTTTAAAGGACCACTTAATTTTCGAATGACCAGATTATAAAGTTATTATACAATGTTGTGTACAGTATGTGTTTTTCTTGTACGAGTCCAGGTTGTGGTGAAAAGTCATATTGGACGAGACACGCCAGTGTCGAGTCCAATATGACTTGTCACCACAACCTGGACGAGTACAAGAAAAACTCATACTGTACACAACATTGTATAATAACATTTTTATTATCCATCTGTATGTTTATCCAAATTTTGGGAATAAAACTTTTGTGGTTATTTTTGGTATTTGTCGGTACTTAATTCTCTATAAACGCCTGTATATTGATCATCAGAAAGCATGATTTGGAAAAGTAAACACGGAAGTGAGAAAAAAAAACTCAATGCGGAAGCGAAACGTCTGCTAAAATCCATCAGTGTTGCGCGCGCATCACAATTTCACCGATTCATTTCGCAATGGAGTTAATTCGTGACGTTACGGAGTCCCAATAAAAAAGTGATATTGTACAGTCGGGAGTCCAACATGACTTTCGGGAGTCCAATATGACTGTTTCCAGGACTATCACGTGGCGGCTTTTGCCCAATCGGAAATGGTGTTAGTTAAGGGATGGATATTAGTACATTATACACAACATATTCCATATTATATACCACTTGGAAGAGGAACAAAACAAATATATATTCCACCAGAGTACGGAATAACTGTGGCCTTGGAGTGTCCAACAAGTGATAGAGATTCTCAGATTCATTCCAAGACTTCCCCCTTGTCAATCCAAAATGCATCATAATTCAAACTAAGAGATAGAGTTATTCCCCTTCCATTGAAAATAATAGACTTTATAGTACAGTCCTCTTTCAATGGTATATAATATGGAATATGTTGAATATAATGTGATCTGGCTGTTCGAAAATTAAGTGGGCCTTTAAGTTGGAGTGGAAATGAATAACTCCGTCGAGACGAAATTGTTGCATGTACACGTATGCTGAATTACAAAATGCACTCATGTAATATAATACTACAACTGTAATCGATAAATTTATATTGCGCATTTTACAGTGATTTCGTTTTATTCCTATAATCATAATGTTGAACACATTTACACGCATATTGTTCAGAGATATCCACTGTTTCTTCTTTCTCTCCGCCAGTATATACCTTTAATGATACTAGGAGGTCTAGATATTTTTCAGATTGGATTAGGGTCTTTAATGTTGCGCAGCTCCCGCCATGAAATGGTTAAAGGAACATAACTGGCAGCTTCTTTAATTTCCTATTTATAAAGTTATTGGTAATTTTCTGCTACAGATCTCGCTCATCTCTTCACAGCGTTCAATTCACGTTCAAACTCATTTTTATTCACCAATCGCGATGAAAAATACATACTTTGTCATCATTAGTATCGTAAGTTAATACTGTGATTCAAGTCATCATTGTGATTCATACAATTATCTTATTTAATTAACCATTCATTTGGAACTATTTTGTATCCCGCCTTCATCAGCGGTAAATAAAATTACTTGTTCTGGCAATTCTCAATAGGGTTCCAACTTCTAATTTCAGTTCTTATATTTGGAACTTTGCAAATATTTAATAAATCTTCTAGCCAAAATTAGAGGACAAACGCAATATATGCAATGAGAGAGCTAAATTTAGCAATGGCGATATGTGTTTTTTAATAATTTCGTGAAACTCTTTCAGTGCAATTTCAGTGCAAATTTCCTTTTGTTAAGTTGCTATTTTTCTCATACATTTTCTCATTCTTGTTACAAGAATCATGTATCATGTATGATTGAGTAAACATGCAAACTGTCAAAGCTTTGAGCAAATCATATCATAACATCGTATGCCTGTTATCAGTGCTCAAACTTGGGCAAGCTGCTCAAACAGTAGCTATATTTGCTAAGTGCAAACTTTCCCGTGCTGTCATTGGTCAGTTTGGGCTGTGACGTCCCTTCTCCGTAAACTTACACATACGAGCAGCCGGTTTCTGCCCATTTTGTCGAGTTCCACGACCAGGGATCCATTTATAATTGCCACTTAATTGAATAGGTTCAATTTGCCACTTAATACAGAATAGTATCAATTTGCCACTGAATACAGAATAGTCATCAATTTGCCATTGACTAAATAATCTGGCAGTAATATAAGGGCTCATATGCTAGCCATGGGTCAAATACGAAATCTAACTGAAGCCATATGCTCAGAAAGCTACAGATCCCAGTGCCAAATCAATGTGATAATTACGTCCAAATTGTTGGTATAATATCTCATTAGGTGCAAGTTTGCTCACATTTAAGAAGACCCTTGTATACTGCATTGATTGCATTAATGCATTAATGAAAGCTCTTTATATATAATTTATAGTTTGAAAAAACTCATGATATCTCAGTATTGGCAGTCAATGGTCATTAAAGATAATCATGACATCCTTTTTCGTGTATTAAAGTGACATTTAATTTGCATTCATATTTATAATATTACGCATGTCACAATGTACACATATACATATAAGCATTGTTGGTCATCAAATGTAGTTAAAACATTAATAAGTATAAATATAATTTTTATCTTGTTACGTTAATATGACTTTGTCCACTTGATACCATCACACCAGTGAATGCATCAAGTTCCAATGCTTGGTCTAAGTCCGGGAGTCATTTTATTGAATACCACTAATGCTATAAAATAGTTGATAAGCGATCCTAACAAGTTGGTGTCAGAACTGCGGATTTACTCTACTTGTAAATAAAAAAATCCAAATGTATTTCACCATGATAATACATTAAATAAGATAAGTCATAATATGCAACAACAAATGACAACACCAAACAGATATAAATCTGGACACCACATAATGGCCCATAGCTTCTATTCAAAATACCACACCAATGGAAATAAATATGCATATGGATTGACGAACGAGTCTGTCGATGTGTTGATGTAAACAATGGGACCCTTAATAGGCCATATCGACCTATAAATTATGTAACACAGGAAAACCCATGAGGAAATGGGAGAGGGGTATTTCAAGATAGGCCCATACCAAATATAATGCCAATTCATAATACAGAAAGACATCATATGGACATATCTTACCACCAGCTCCAGCCCCCTATGAAATTTTGAAGGGAAAGGGGATTGGAATGAATATATGATTCTCTTAGAAGATTATGTGCAACATTGGGTTGATGGGGCAATCAGAATAAAGCTCTAACATTAACCAGTTTGAGGGTGCTGCAAAAACATGTTATTGTCATATTCCACAAGATTATCGCCAAATTGTATTTATTGGTACGGAACTTAAGGCAAAGGTTTGGTAAATATAGTCAAAATTCCAGTTGGCTTGCTAATTTTAGTCCTGTGGATGACAGCCTGGTGAATCAATAGCTGAACTTGCCGATATGAAATTGCTTGCGAATAGGGATAAAAGTGATTTGCGTGCACACGCTCAAGAAACTTTTGCGTTGAATCGGTTACACATTTCTGTTGGTTCTGATATCAAGTATGAGTGTACTCGTATGGGGTGTCGTTCCATTCATTGAGCATCGTAAGTCGATATATGGCAAGTCTAATCAAAGGCGATCCGTAGCTAGAATGGCAAATGTTGTTCAATCTAGTAATCCATCATCTCATTCTCCAAAGTCTCTTGAAGAAAGGTCTCTCCTGGGAAGATTTTCTTGCTAAACTCATTGAAGATCTGAAAAATATAATTCCAGTCAAGGTCAAGGTCAATCCAAGGGAGGATCAATGTTGTTTTTCCTGTGGGTCTTTCTGGCATATATACTGGAATTGTTATAAAAGGAAAATACAAACAAATGATCCATTTCAATCAAAGCAAAATAATTATCAATCTTACAACCGATCTAAGGACAGTTACTCTATTATGTATGAACCAAAAGTATGAAGGAAATGCCAAACAAATGAGTCAACAGGCCTTGATTCATTGGAAGTTCATCATAGACCTATTTCTGCATCTAAGACAGTTGGTTTCATTGCAGATAATGTAATGGGTTCTATGTCACTGGTTATGTCAACGGTGAAGCTTTCCAATTCCTTTTAGATAATGGTACCACTTCATGTGTTTCTATCTTTGCATATAACAAAGTGAACACATGCAGTTTACCGTGCAGCCTTCTCGTGAAACCATTCATAATGTTATGGAGTTTACCATGCAAGACATGCAACCTTGTCGCGATACCATTCATAATGTTAAAGGAGATCCTACTCATATTCACGGAGTTGTAACAGTTGATATTGGGGTTGGTGAAGATGTACTTGCACATATTGTTAAAGTGACATCACTCCCGATGATATACTGGGGCAGGAGTTCTTGATGAAATATGCTACTGCCATTGACTATAAATCTCAACAATGTTCAAATGGGAGGAACAAAGCTGTCAAGTTCCACCAGAATCAATGTGGTCAAAGCCTATCGAGTTGAGGTAATATAACTAGTTGATTTACCTGCCCGTACTCCACCAGTCGCCATCATTGGAGCCAAAGAATTACCAAACGACATGTTTGTTGAGGCAGTTGAGCGACATGTTTGTTGAGGTAGTTGAGCCAACAAATATGAACATTTTCTTTGTGTAAGGTGTGATAGATACCAGTACTAATACAATATAGTATAACTAATTGACATGGATGATGACCCAAAAGTGGTTGTGGGGAAATGAAAACAAGTCAGTATGAACAGGTCAGTATGTAACGCCCAACGATGCCACAGAAGTACCAAATCATCTAGCCGAAACATTTGAAAAAGGTTTAGCATACTTAACCACATATGAAAAATCAAAATTCAAAGAATAACTTATTAAGTATCAGGATGTATTTTCCAAATCATCTGATGACTTAGGGAGGACAGAAATAATTCAAAATGTTATTGACACATGGAGTTCTCGTCCAATCCGACAACAACCCTGTAGACTACCTAATGATGAAATATGCAGACAGAGAACGAATTAGTGATATGTTAAAATGATGAATACTTAAAGAACGTAATAACTTATGGGTGTCACCTGTTGTCATAGTTTCTCGTCCAATTAAGCCCCCCAGATTTTGTGTAGACTATCGCAAGTCCAACAAGGTCACGATCAAAGATGGGTATAGTATTCAGAGAGTTGACAATTGTCCAGACGCACTTAATAATACAAGCAACTACATTATTTTGGACATGTCAAACGGATTTTGGCAGATTTTTATCAACCCTGATATCAAGGATAATACAGCTTTTGTATCATCAAACAGAGGCCAGTATGTATTCGAAATCGTCCAGTTCGGAATGATCAATAGCCCCATTATCTTCTCAGTGTTAATGGAGGATGTCTTACGAGGATTGCAATGGGGAAAAGTTTGTTATATGTAGATGATATGTATGTACCATGGATTTCAGAAGAACGAGGAATAGAGAGGTTATCTCATGTTTTGACAGAATCAGACAAGCTAATCTAAACATTAAACCACACAAGACACAATTCTTTGCAAAATCGGTCAAATTTCTAAGGCACATTGTATCAGAACTTCAGAAGAGAGCGTAGAATCTACTCACATAAGAAGACATGGAAGTTCTTATGACCCTTAATTACTAATCTGAACACACCCAGTCAACAAATTCAGGTGAAGTAACACGGTGTAGCATATCCTTTAACGCTTTATATACTAAATGGATTCGCCTATTCAGTTATAAAAGTATAAATCGGAATGGTCTTTTTGTCAGTTGGAGGGATGTTAGGGTGATCAAAGGAGATGACAGATAAATAACAGTGCAGAAGGGGCCCTATTTATTGAGGGAAATGTTTAGATAATAACTTCAACAAATGGTGAAGCGACCTATGGAGAAATAATCTCATTTTAATTCTCCAAGATGCTATCCCTGGCGAGCACAGCGAATCTGGGATCTGAATCGCTCCCCACCACAAAGGCAGCTCACAAAATTAAAGTGACTAGAGGCATTTACCTTACATTTACCAAAGATAGAAAGCCAAATTTGCCTCTGCTAGCATGGATATCTGCCAAATTTCCAGTAAAGAACCAATCGACATGCTCCAGTTTATTATACAAGTTGCGACAGTCTCACTGAGGTTAGCATTCTTTTTATAAATACAATAAAAGAAACACAGAGCCAAACTGGACGGAACCAGAATTTGTAAAATCAACAACTGCTTAAAGGTACATGTAGCATAACTACGTTTACTCCTCTGTTAAAGGATATTTTATTATACTGTGATTCTAGTAATGTTAAAATAACTGGCAGTAATTATCAGTGATATACACGTTATCCTCATCGTAAATACTTCTGTTTCGTTTCCGATTTCATATTTTATATGCACATAATTTCTGTCATTTCACCCCACTTTCATCAATTATACTTTAGTCACAATCACCATTTATTTATTGTCATAGCATTTAACATTCTAGCAAATTCCGTTCATAATCTGCATATTCAAAAGAACCCTACTGTGGGCAACGATCCACAGGTTAATGGCAACATTCCTGTCTAAATTCCTCCCTTCGGGGCGTAAGCTTCTAGTACGTTGTAGATATGTAAATAGAGTTACCTGCCTAACTGGGTATGTACAAGTATAGACATAATATTTCAGGCCTGTCGAGTTGAGTGCCAGTATGGCTCGCAAGTGTTGTAAAATACTCCCCCAGGTATGTATATATGTCAAAGTACTAACAAATCCTGCTAAATAACAAATACCCCTGCCTTGAATAACAATACTAACACCAAGTCCATACAGCTATGTGGGTGTGTATGCCAACGTCGGACAATCGGCGGTTCTCCTGACACATGAGATCATGATTGTGTTATGGGTGTCTATTTCTCATCGGGTCGCTTTTTTGGCTCGCATTTGCATGGGAAAGGGTCACGTTGCTATATAAACAAACACGACCGGATCTTGTGCACAATCCACTGGCAACAGAATTAGTCTTTGTAGCAGTCAGCATACAGAACTAGTGTCAGTATTTTACCTGATTTTTTAAAGGTCGATGGGGGTATTTTGTCTAGACTGTCGGGGTTTATGGAGTGCCACCCCTCTCGGTTGGCTATTAATTTGCTAATTGCCTAATTGATTGATTTATGTCATTTAGCTGGCTACTGGTCATAATTTAGCCATTTGAGAATTGTAAAGATCAAGTTATTTTAGTGGCATTTTAGCCCATGAAAGAGACACAAGAGAGGCTTTAGTGATAATATATGTGAATCATTATAAATAAATCAACATTTTGTTCAACACATTTTTTATCAAGAGTATGTCGGTCGGTTTGTCTAATATTTTAGGCCGAATATTCCAAGTGGTGAAAAATAACAGATTTCAAAATTCGATATCTGATAACCCTAGCGATTTTGATGCTTGGGCTCCTCGACTCGAATCAGATATTCCAAACTTTGCCAAAGAAATAGTAATTTAGGATCGTTAATTCGGAGTATGTATCTTTAAACTAATTTAAGAGCATTAACTCGGAGTATGTATCTTTAGACTATAGTACTTGACTGTTCAGTATTTTACATCCCAAAACGATCGATTAAGATTTAAGCCTCCAGAGGTATGTGCTACAAACTGAACCATGCTCGACTCCGAATCGTGGCGGCAATGACATCTGGTTCCAAACCTCCGCCAGTGGACCCCACATAACAGTATCACTATGTTATGGGCTAATGTCGCCATTTTAAAACAAATCGCCAATATAAATTTATGTCACCAAGCGTTTGTCTATCTATCATTGCCCAGTGTTGTCGATAGATGTAGGTTTCAGCATATATCATGTTTGTCTATCTATTATTGTCCAGTGTTGTCGATAGATGTAGGTTTCAACATATATCATGTTTGTCTATCTATCATTGTCCAGTGTTGTCGTTAGGTGTAGGTTTCAGAATATATCTTGTTTGTCTATCTATTATTGTCCAGTGTTGTCAATAGTTACAACATATACCTGCTATGGCAAAATCTGGCCTGATAGTTTCTCTGTATAAGGGTGGTGATAAGCCAAAAACTAAATTCGATAGCCACAGGGCAATTACCCTTCTACCAGTGCTGTATAAGACACTAGAAAAAATAATGTTGTTTCGCATGGAACGCAACACGCCAAATCTAATTAAAGTTCATCCCCTTCAAAACGGTTTTCAGAAAAATGTCAGTTGTCTTATGTCGTCATATGTATTGCACGAAAGCATGAACTTCACAAAAGAACAACAGTCTAAACTATTCGCATGCTTCTTGGATGTACATAAGGCATTTGACACAGTATGGATCAATGGCTTATTGTTGAAGCTACACCTTCGTGGATTCCAAGGCAAAATTTGGCTCCTCCTAAGAGAGTTTCTGAGTAATATTTCATGTGTAGTCAAACATACACACATTCTGTCTAAGTCAATTTCAATAAAACAAGGAGCAAGGCAAGGGGATATTTTATCCCCTTTGTTCTATATGATGTACATAGATGATCTCTTGTATGAACTTGAAGCTTCAAACTTTGGATTTCGACTTTTATCCTCCAACTGCTCGTCTCCAACACAAGCTGATGATATGACACTGTTGTCCCTCTCAAGTTACGGCTTACAACGTTTATGCGATTTATGCACATCGTATAGTCAAAAGTGGCGCTTCATGTATAACCCTAACAAATGTAAGGTCGTCGTTTTTAACGAAACGTCTCGCCAAAGCTGCAGCACAAGTAGACGATGGACTGTCGCTGGAAGTACCGTGTCCGAAACAGACGAAATCACTCATTTGGGCATACAAGTAAACAAGTACAGCTTTGTCAAAGAATTTGTTGAAGTCATTGTAGACAAAATCAGGTCAACTTTTTTCCTCTTAAGTAATGCTGGACTTTATGCCGGAGGGATCACTCCGTCGAGTTGTGCCATCATATACAAAACGATGGTGCTGCCAAAAGGATTATATGGTTCAGAATTTCTGTGTGGCATGTCTGTGTCGGACACTACCTCGCTCGAGAAAATCCATCGATTTTGCTTGAAACGCATTCAAGGGCTGCCTGTAAGGGCGAGAACCGATATTGCCCTAGGTCTCATGGGCCTTGGTCCTATTTCATCTTTTATAGATGCACGAAAACTCAGTTTGTTTGGTAGCCTTTGTCGAATATCGCCTTCCAAGGTATGCAAGGAAATTTTTGTATCAAGACTTCACATGCACCTTTCTCGGCAATATACTAATCCTCAGTCATACTTTGCTGACATTGAACGCATTCTTATTTCTCATAACTTTAACCAATATCTTCAGCAATTCGCAATAGTCGGTACGTGTCCAATTCGCTCAGAGTGGAACCGACTGATCAAAACGGAAGTCAACAGTAAGCGCGATATCGACTGGACGCAAAATGTTCAAAACGACCCAACACTAGCATGCTTCTATCAAATCCAAAGTCACTTACAGATGTCCATACTTTGGCGTTGCTGTCGGCAATATCCAGAGCGGAAGAGAGAATTTTTCACCGTTGCCCAACTTATTGCGACCACTGCTACCAAACACCAGGGTACGTGTGCGTTATGTCACTTGGAATATGACGACGTGGTAATACACGTTATGATTTATTGCGCTCACCATATATTGTGCTCTCGTCGTAATGACATGTGGTACCAATTGATTGACACATTTGGATTGCTGTTCTATCTTTGGGTGGACGAGCTTGACGATGATGAACTTGTTATGATTCACCTTACAAAACTTCCCTCTGAAATATTTTCTTTCATTGATGACCCTATGTTGTTCGTATCATTTATAGTTCACCATACCCACATATTATGGTTATCACACAGGATGCTGTCAAGTCTTCATTCTGAGTAATCACCAAACGTTTTAACGAAAATCCACAATGGCATATCAGGAGCCAGTCTGATTGGAACCATACTCAGACTCCAACGATCGTTGGAGTTTGGGTATGGTTTTAATCAGACTGCACTCACCCATGCGGATATGATGTTACCGGTGCGAATGTAACAATATACGACGTACATTCGCTCATGTGTGCACCTTTATACTCCTTGTAATTATGCTTTGTCATACATCAATTGTATATGAGCAGTTATCGACACAATACTAACGTTTAAATAACATTCCAAGTATAACAGTTTGCCGCCAGTAAATTAGAAAATGCAAGTCTAAGCATTTATCCTGTGTACCTTTCGGATTTTATCCGCATAATGTAAATATGTTTAGACTGAAAGTTATGTTTGCGTGGCTGTGTTTGTCTGCATGCCTGCATATTATGTCCGAATGTCGGTATGTCCGATGGTATGTCTGAATGTATATCTGCCTGTGGGTAAGGTTACTCTCTAGTTTGACCCAACTTGTATACCATGTCTTGGTGGCACTTGTGTCATTCTGTGTACATACTATAATTTGTTAAATGTCATGTTGTCCAAAATGTTTGGCTACCTTTGATACTGTATTATGTATATACCATTTGTTAAACTCTTCAATTATGGAGGACAATAAAGATATATATATATATCATGTTTGTCTATCTATCATTGTCCAGTGTTGTCGTTAGGTGTAGGTTTCAGCATATCTCATGTTTGTCTATCTATCATTGTCCAGTGTTGTCGACAGATGTAGGTTTCAGCATATATCATGTTTGTCAATCTATCATTGTCCAGTGTTGTCGATAGATGTAGGTTTCAGCATATATCATGTTTGTCAATCTATCATTGTCCAGTGTTGTCGATAGATGTAGGTTTCAGCATATATCATGTTTGTCTATCTATCATTGTCCAGTGTTGTCGACAGATGTAGGTTTCAGCATATATCATGTTTGTCTATCTATCATTGTCCAGTGTTGTCGATAGATGTAGGTTTCAGAATATATCATGTTTGTCTATCTACCATTGTCCAGTGTTGACGACAGATGTAGGTTTCAGCATATATCATGTTTGTCTATCTATCATTGTCCAGTGTTGTCGATAGATGTAGGTTTCAGAATATATCATGTTTGTCTATCTACCATTGTCCAGTGTTGTCAACATATGTAGGTTTCAGCATATATCATGTTTGTCTATCTATCATCGCCCAGTGTTGTCGGTAAATGTAGGTTTCAGCATATATCATGTTTGTCTATCTATCATTGTCCAGTGTTGTCGATAGATGTAGGTTTCAGCACATATCATGTTTGTCCATCTATCATTGTCCAGTGTTGTCGACAGATGTAGGTTTCAGCATATATCACATTTGTCTATATATCATTGTCCAGTGTTGTCGATATATGTAGGTTTCAGCATATATCATGTTTGTCTATCTATTATTGTCCAGTGTTGTCGACGGATGTAGGTTTCAGCATATATCATGTTTGTCTATATACCATTGTCCAGTGTTGTCGATAGATGTAGGTTTCAGCATATATCATGTTTGTCTATCTATCATTGTCCAGTGTTGTCGATAGATGTAGGTTTCAGCTAGTTATCGACTTAGCTGCTCCGCAATGACGAAAACAGTTAGTCAATATGACTAAATTATGTTAGTCAACTGTTTGTACACATGATGACTAACATAGCTTAGTCATAACGAATAATGCAGACAATTAGTCACAATGAATAGGGTGACGTTAGTCAAATCGACTAAGATGTGGTTAGTCAACACGACTAATAAAGTCAGTAGACTACAATTGTGTTAGTCAAAATGGCCAGGACTGAGTCACTGGGAATGTGAACATATAATTTGGTGGAAATTGTGTACAAATAATTTGAATATTCAACCAGATTATATATTATCCAGAATCAGAGACCTAATTGAAAGCAGGACAAACTTTCAATCCATTATCTAATACATATATTTTAATACTGGTATGTTGAGAGGTATAGCAATAGTTAGTGGTATAGGTCTATTTAACTAGTTAAGTTTTCCGAGATGTCTGTTGTGTGATGGAATAAGAACCTTTTATCTAACTAATGTAGCCTTTGATGTGGAAGGAAAGTTGCAAATAAAGATCGAAACATTTTATTATGGCACGGATTAGCAACTTGCAACTGAAGAAGATCTTACTGGTCTATTTTCCTTCTCTGTTGATATCATTTACAAATTAATTTAACTTTTGGGTTTTATTAATTGAGATATTTTGGTGCGTACGTTCGAATTTCTTTTCAAAATTTTGTAAAACCGCTCCGGGCCACTGATCTCCACCCTAAATGAACAAGGAATCAGGTATCCGCACAAAATATGGTCACTGTTTCGTTATCCCCACATTTCCATATGCTTTGCAGATTCCCTCTTCTTTCTCTTGTCATCCTTACATTTGGTACCAACTTCACTTTTTTATAAAATGTTATATGACTATATTGGTTTCAGGCCATCGTTTCATTCAGCTTAACCTAATTTGACATATAAAAAAGCTTGCGTGTCGTCAGCCAGCATTTCATTATGACTTTCTACTGTCATCCCGGGATGCTAGGATCGCTAGCCCTACGTGATGTGTTACCTGGTCAGACAGACACCCACTTACCACTTATTGGTTACCTATAAGACTAATAATGTATTCTTTAATGTGTGTGTGGGGGAGGTTTGGTGTGGGGGTAATTTCCTGATATATATGCCATCATATGATCCCATCGAATTCGATCAATTATAGATTACAGATTATAGATTATATATCCAATAGAACTGCGATGCAATGGAAATTGAATATTTAGTCATTAATATTAAGCATAATTTAAGGCAGTGTTGTAATTAGATTTATTCCTTGTGTAACTTAATCAATAAGACTAGTACAAGAGTTAGTCGTAGTGACCCACTGAAGGTGTGGGTTAGTTAAAATGACTCCAAATGCTTGTCACCTACCTCAAGGTAGACATATTGACCCGATTTGTTTCTAAGTGCGTCATTTTGGATTGATCGGTTAGCGAAGATAACAATAGATTTATTTGGTCAAATATATACATGTAATATTACACCCTACCACATTAAACCCCTGTTATATCATTATATTTACATACTAAGTGTGATTATCACTAAATTCAGCATTCCGATTGGTCGGCACCCACGTGACTAGTTGCAATTATTTCTCGGTAAACGCGCAAGAGGTCATAACTGCAACCCCATAATTACATCGACGCGTCATTGATTTTGTAAAGAAGAACGCGTAATGTTTTGGGCGCATTTGGACTCGCGCAGGGTTGACTTAATAAATCATCAGGTTTCAATATAAAGAGCCTCGTTTTGAAATTGTTCCTGTTAACTTTTGCCAAGAGTGATATATGATATTTTGGGCTGGTTTTGTCACGATACACTTTTCGATTTAAATACATACAAAGATATGTTATTTTTCCTGTGATTTAAATGTCACCATGTCTTCGAGAAATTTTAAACTTTTTGATGCTATATTCCATAATCTGCCCCACATTGATTAAAGATGACTTTTTTGTATAGATTCGGTGGTGTAAAGTTAAAAATTTGCTTCCATGAGTTTTCGACTGGAAAACAAGATTCTGTGGCAAATTGGTTAAGGTAGTACGAAAAATCATATCGTTCAAGTATTTGCATAATGTCACAAAAAGAGTTATGGAAACACGATGAACTAGTGGTAGACAAAAGCGTTTTATTCATACATTCTATGGAGGAAAACTTGTTTAACAGTTTTGTGATTGTTACATTCAATAGTGACATTTTCATTTTATGTATGTAGAATTCTATTGAGTGAATTCCATATTAGCCAAGAGCAATGTCGGTCCGGGTCCTGGGTTAAAATCCCTGTATCGTTTTGATGCAGCATCTATGAGTCATCTCTAGGTTCATAATATCATTTTGGGTTTAAGTTCCATAAAAGTTCCGTACCCGAATAACGCTCTTGGCAAGACGACTGATTTATAATTGAAGCATCAACTCACTATAAAATAATTAGAGGATATCCAATGGGTCGCAATTCTATACGAAATTTATTAACCGAGTGCACTAAATTTATTAACCGAGTGCACTAAATTCATTAACCGAGTGCACTAAATGTATTAACCGAGTGCACTAAATTTATTAACCGAGTGCACTAAATTCATTAACCGAGTGCACTAAATTTATTAACCGAGTGCACTAAATTCATTAACCGAGTGCACTAAATTCATTAACCGAGTGCACTAAATTCATTAACCGATTGCACTAAATTCATTAACCGAGTGCACTAAATTCATTAACCGAGTGCACTAAATTCATTAATCGAGTGCACTAAATTCATTAACCGAGTGCATTAAATTCATTAACAGAGTGCACTAAATTTATTAACCGAGTGCACTAAATTCATTAACCGAGTGCACTAAATGTATTAACCGAGTGCACTAAATTTATTAACCGAGTGCACTAAATTCATTAACCGAGTGCACTAAATTTATTAACCGAGTGCACTAAATTCATTAACCGAGTGCACTAAATTCATTAACCGAGTGCACTAAATTCATTAACCGAGTGCACTAAATTTATTAACCGAGTGCACTAAATTCATTAACCGAGTGCACTAAATTTATTAACCGAGGGCACTAAATTCATTAACCGAGTGCACTAAATTTATTAACCGAGTGCACTAAATTCATTAACCGAGTGCACTAAATTCATTAACCGAGTGCACTAAATTCATTAACCGAGTGCACTAAATTCATTAACCGAGTGCACTAAATTCATTAACCGAGTGCACTAAATTCATTAACCGAGTGCACTAAATTCATTAACCGAGTGCACTAAATTCATTAACCGAGTGCACTAAATTTATTAACCGAGTGCACTAAATTCATTAACCGAGTGCACTAAATTCATTAACCGAGTGCACTAAATTCATTAACCGAGTGCACTAAATTCATTAACCGAGTGCACTAAATTTATTAACCGAGTGCACTAAATTCATTAACCAAGTGCACTAAATTCATTAACCGAGTGCACTAAATTCATTAACCGAGTGCACTAAATTCATTAACCGAGTGCACTAAATTTGTTAACCGAGTGCACTAAATTTGTTAACCGAGTGCACTAAATTCATTAACCAAGTGCACTAAATTTATTAACCGAGTGCACTAAATTCATTAACCGAGTGCACTAAATTTATTAACCGAGTGCACTAAATTCATTAACCAAGTGCACTAAATTCATTAACCGAGTGCACTAAATTCGATTCGAGCTTTAGCTAGGCTCCAATCGAATTAAGTGGATGAGGTTAAAGACATATTATGTACTTGTTCGGGTGCGTGAAACTGGTAAATTAGTATTCAGGTGCTATGTCAACTGGAGGAATGTAGCATTCTACTAACATCACCGAAAGTCTCAAGCAAATCGACCGTACCACTCCATACAAAACATTGCCTGAACTACACTAAATTGTAAATATTTACTACTCGAATCGGGACGCTTCTATCGGCGATAAGGGTACGTTCATACGCTGGCAATATTGCACTGCAAACTGCAAAAATGCCAGCTGCAAAATTGCAAAAACGGATTAATTTCTGCCCGCTGTCAACAAATCAGCGTTTGAACGACAGCCGTTTTGCGTGATTGGTGAGCTGTTTGCAATATATCAGAACACGATGCGTGTTGGTATTCTTAGGCCAGTCAAAATAATGTCACTTGACATGTTGGAATGTGATATCGCCACGGTCAGCTCTCTCGCTGGGATGCTGCTCATATATAAGTACAATAAACGTCACCTAGACAGGAGATGGTGGGTCCGCACTTGGCTCAACGAAGATAACCGACGAATTTCAACCCAAACTCCAAACTTGTCATTCCAATAATTTTAGTCACAAACTCGTTGGTCAATACGATACGAAAAACGGAGGGGGGGGGGGGGGTGTGGTGCTGATGTTAAACAAAACAAAGAAATCAAATAAATAGTAACACAAGTTAATCAAAACACACAATATATTGTTATTCAAATGGCATGAATAATTATATAGGCCCATACATATATATGCTTTATCAATGCCAAAGACTAACATCTCATTATCCCTACTGTTAGACCCCGCCCCCATCACCACGACACAATCAGTCACTTTTAAAGCACAACAATTACATCGATATCGCAATCTGGGTAGATGGTGTTTGCACGTATTCGAACCCCAGCGTGGTCGAAAATCGTGACGATTTTTAAGCTTGATCTGAATTGAGTTACATCTCAATGTGCCATTCTGATCGATACATGACCATTCGATAACAATTGAGAAATTGTACAAGCTCACTGAAGTAAGCACATTTGAAGCAATGCATGGATACTCATAGTGAGTCCTGCCATCCACCTCCACTATAGTTCCCACATTAATGACTCGGGAAGCATCACTTTTGGTAGTCTTTGTATCACGCCATATCATCATATCCTCATATAACGGAGATCCGTACACATGTATAATTAAGTGTGTATGAGAATCACCTAGAACACACCCCGATCCCATTCGATCGTATCAAGGACGGTACAGACACAATCAATTACTGTTAGTGGCCTTGTGTTGTGGCCACTGGCAGAGAGGTATACGCCGTTATAATATATCACCGTTGATTGTTGGCGACCAACCCCGACCCAGCACGAACAAAACAAAACAAAACAACCTTTGCAGCTGGCATTTTTTGCAGTTTTCCGTGCAATATTGCCAGCGAATGAACGTACCATTAGGATATCAATTATACATGTGTACGGATGTAATTCATGCCCGGGGATAATGTTAGACACAACTTGACTTGTGGAGACAGTATCTTGCTTCTGTATCATAGGCGTCACTTTCGATAGAAGAGTGTTGAAACAAGAGGGTGACATTCTGCAAAGAGAAAATATAGATTTAACAAATAATGGCCAACATAGTCGTAACAACACAGCTCAATTTACATGGCAACATCATCTACAGCAGCGATCGACATTTTGGCAAGCGATGGATTAAAATAGACAACAAGCCAACTATACAAAGCTCACATGGACGTATCTGGAGGGTCCTGGTTGTGGGTGACCCTCCTGCCTTAGCTTGGAACTTTCCAGCTGGTACCTCAACCTTTCCAATTGGTTGGAAATTTCCAACTCGAGCCCCCCCCCCCCAGTTGAAAAATTTCCATCTGATGGCCATTTAAAACCAATATTTTTAACAAAAGTGCGCAGATACACGAATTTTGTGTTCGTATCACAATTCCTCTCTTATCGAGATTTGAATCACTCTGAATGAATGAAATTATCTTTAACCCTTTACCCAACAAACCGGCCAAAAACGGCCAAATAAAGCTGCAACAGCCTAAATTATCTTGGGTCTGTCTCAATAAAACCATACAAATATGGATATCATTGGAACCGGCTCATTGACCACATTGTGATGGTTACAGTTATGCCCTGTGCCAATGCATTCTCTTATATATGCGAGTCGACCATAGGTCGCCTCGCATATATAAGAGAATGCATTGGCCTAAAAAAATCTTTTTTTAACATTTTTTACCATTTTTTCTTACATTCTTTAACAATTTTATAATTTTTAATGTGTTAATCCAATGCATTCTCTTATATATGCGAGGCGACCTATGGTCGACTCGCATATATAAGAGAATGCATTGGCACAGGGCCCTTCTGTTGGGTAAAGGGTTAACGGTATATAAATAGTATTACCTGAAATAACTGGTAAACGTTTGAATGTCATTTTCTCTTATATCTGGAACAAAGCTCTCAGCACAGCCGGAAATTCGTCGGTTATCTTCGTTGAGCCAAGTGCGGACCCACCATCTCCTGTCTATGTGACGTTTATTGTACTCATATATGAGCAGCATCCCAGCGAGAGAGTTGGCCGTGGCGATATCACATTCCAACATGTCAAGTGACAATATTTTTACTGGCATCGTGTTCTAATACGTTACAAACAGCTCATCAATCATTCAAAACGGCTGTCGTTCATTGATCACTACTATCGCTGATTTGTTGACAGCGTGCAGAAATTAATCCGTTTTGGCAATTTTGCAGTTTGCAGTGCAATATTGCCAACGCATGAACGTACCCTTAACTAACGAAAACGATTTCGCTATCGACAGTCACTGCATTTAATTAATATATAAGAATGACGGTGTATGTTGTCAATTTAGATAAAATATTTGTAAAAATAAATACTCTGAACAATATTATTCTCCTTTTCTATTTGATCACCATACCGGAGTGTATCACATCACTTTAATACATTTCGTATAGAATGAAGACGTATTTGAGATCAATGTTATCACATAATTACGTTTTAGCAAGGAAAAACGACATCGAAACGGTTGGGGTTAAAATATTATTGATTTCCTTATCACAACCAAAGAGGAAGTAAGGACACCTTCAAGAAAAAAAATAATTCCATTTTAAATGTGTTTTTTCATGTTGACAAAATTGTTCAATCATCCTTATCACCCATGTTTATCGCATATAGTCAACACGAAATAAACCAAAACAAATTGAATGTCATATTTATATTATAATTAACATAATACTAAAGTTCCGGCATTGGCATCGATATAATTGCATGCACTAAGCTATTATGTCACTGCGCGCGCCGATAATATACAAGAGTGTCATACTAAAAATATGACCGGGTTTAAGGGCTAATTATGTGATAATACTTAACAGCTCAACATTTCCTATGGGATTGCTACTCATCAATTGGAAAGGGTTAAACATGAAGAGGCTATATAATGCTATATGTAGGTTACAGTGAAGTAAATCGATTGGTAGCGCCCTCCAACAGATTTTGCAGGAGGGAATAAAAAAAAATTCTGGGCTCTGGTTGGTTAATAGTAGGTTGGATACTTAAACATATAAAATACATGCAATCACTCCTCTTGAAATGTCAGATGCCAAACAAAACATTGGCACATTGTAAAGCACGTGGTTCCTAGATCTAATATTTTTTGGTGTGAGGTAAAAATATCAATATTTTTTTCATGGACTTGTGACTCTAGATTATAATTCCCAAACTTAAAGGTTATATGATTTTTTTTCATGAAAAATCTTTGCGCAGATGCCAATCCTGGTGATCGTGTACTCATTTATCACAATTTGTGGATAGTCAGGACTGCAGGCCATTATAAGTTAACAATGAGGCCAATGGCAAGTAATTACTTCACTGTCATCTGTACCCCTACCATAGTGTCCCCTGATTCGCAGTGTGAGTGATTATCGAGTTGATCTACATAATTTTATTGGGTAATATTATCACGCAGGTAAGTTAATGTTATCGTATATTGGCACGCACAGTTTGCCCCCGGTCACGAGCCAAATGACAGGCTGTACCACTTATGGAATCATCTAAAAATATCGCACGCGATGCGGGCTAATCCAATCACTATTGATAATTAGAAAAGATATAAAATTGTCTCTTATTAATAAAGTTCATCAGTAATGATGACAAGCAGACTAAATGGAATCATCTGAACAGTATCGCATGTGATGCGCTCAAATCCGATCAGAATTAATAATCAGGACAGATATAAAATGGTCTTTTATTCATAAAGTTCATTAGTGACGACAAGGTGAGAGAGCAGTTTTCATTAGATTATAGAGCTTTGTCGTACAAGTGTCAGCCCCCATTCTTGAATGCCTCTGTGGTGTGAACATCGCGATATCGAAAATGGAATTATGTGATTTCTAGTGGTCAGCAGCCAACGGATTATCGCTGAAAAACCCCGAAAATGTGGGAATATCGTTCGTAAAGAGACCCACGGCACACGCAGGGTAAATATACAAACATAATACAAGTCTCTAACAATTGTTTCTCAATTTTACCTAACAAATCAATACATGATGCTATAAATATCGGAAAGAGTGACATCTTATGATCATAATGGTGTATACCAATATAACTTTCACGTTAAATAACACATATAATATTCCGATTTATTAGGACCAACATCAGTTTGTTTATGTTTGTTTACGTTTTATCTTAAAGGGTGCAGGACGTTTCGGCACCTGGACGTTTCGGCACCTGGTTTTCGAGACATTCGGCACCTGGGTGTTCGGCACTTGGTTGTTTCGGCCCAGGTACTTGGACGTTTCGGCACTTCATCGAAGACGTTTCGGCACTTATTTGATTTTCTATTCTTTTCATATATAATATTGACTTTGATGTTGCATTTATATTCGCCGTTTGTCATAATTCGGTATAGTACATACTAAAGCGTGTTTATGCTTATGTTTATGTTTATGCATATGTTCGCCGTGTGTTGTTTTATTACAAACAATGGTGGTTCCCGTTTGACGCGATTCCCGTTTAATGACCCTGCCACATGTCACGAAGAGGCAATATATAAAGTCCATAGTTTCGACACCACGCAATGCAATTTAATGTAAAAATTGGACTTAAAGTGACTTAAATGCCTTAACGGCCGGGAGTATTAGACATGTAACATAACTTATGTACGCATATGTACATGTATTATATTTAGACACAGGTCACTATAGTAACATATATTCAATTCAAATAAAACAATAAAGATTACCTCTTGATTGGCTGTGAAGGTTGTGAAGAGGATGACTCACTCACAGTGGAATCACTATGGTAGAAATTCAAAAGAAAAATAGTGGAAGGATCCGACAGACACATACCATTTGCTAAAATGAAGTCAAACCAAACATGGATGAGATTACAAGCTCTCAACCCAGTGAAAGAAAAACATAAAATATATATATTTGATAAGAAAGACTGCAGCTACAAAGAATACGTCAACGCTAGCAATACAGCCACACGCGAATGTCGTTCAGCGCATATGGATTACGAGAAGAAACTAGCTGATATTATCAAGAAGGACCCTAAATAATTCTGGAGCTAGATTAACATTTAAAGACATATTACGGATTTGTTCTGTTGCGTGAAACTGATGTTAGTACCCAGGCGTTATGCCAACCTGGGAAATATAGCATTATACTAACATCGCCGAAAATTTCAAAGAAATCGACCATACCACTCCATAGAAAACATCGTCTGAACTACGCTCAATTTGAAATATTTACATCTGGATTCGGGACGCAACTGTCGCCGATAAATAAACACAAAAGATTTCATCATCGAAAGTCATTGCATTCTATTAATATATCAGAATGACGGTATGTGTATTGTCAATTTTGTTTAATATTCGTAAATATAACTAATTTGAGCAATATTATTCTCCGTTTCTATTTGATCACCTTACCGTAGTGTTTCACACCACTTTAAGCACGACAAAGTTTAAATATGGAATTGGAGACGTAAGGTCGTTCCACACCGGGCGCGAGCGAGCGATTATAACGGCCGTTTCTAACGTCCGTAGCAGTTCAAAGCGTGCGATTTTTATGTTCACACCACAAGCTTTGTCGCGCGCGATAGTCAGGTTATTATTCTGTGTGTACGCTAATTTCAGGGGAGTCAGGTGGCTGCATGTGGGATATCCCCACCCCACACTCTTATGACTAATGTGTAGGGTTTCTAAACACAATGTGTAGCCCTGCTACACAACCATTATTCAATTTTGATCTTAAACATATTTTACACAATAAATGGGTCAATTTATACACATTTATACACACTGGTGTGCATAAAATCAACACCTATGCCTTACACATTTTGTGTAAATTCTTACACATATATATCGTAGACAAGAATGTAAGTTCAGTATTCCGAACTGTGGGTATATAGTATTCATGGAAAATGGAATTTTATATGTTAACACTTTCATGGCGTACGATGGTACATAATATTTTGCTCTGTCATGTGTGAGTTTTCGTTTTAAATGAACAAACCAGGGTCGTGGCGTGGTTGCACGTGATTAGTATTAAAGTATTGCAACAATCATATAAAAAAGAGTAAGAGCAGTATTCTTCATGAAAGTTTTAACAAATAAATCCTCATATATCATTAATACAATACTCACAAGTCGGAATTCTGAACTTACATTCCTTGTCTACAATTTGTTTATTCTCGTCACTCAAAATGACATGGGTATTGAGACAGTAGTAGATTGTATTCCAAAAAATATACTCAAACAATATCGCCGTCATGTAGCAGACTATGAAACTGAATTCACCCAATGGGCCCGCTCTATATGTTCTTACACAATTGTGTGTAATAAAATGTTCACATTATGTGTAGAACGGCACTTGGTCAATGTATTTGTATGTAAAACTACACATTGCTATGTGTATTAACAGGGTTTACACATTTGATGTGTAATCGTGTCTACACATTAGTTATAAGAGTGCACCCACCCGGTAATACGCGATTATTATTAGTTGATGAATGCATTGTCTCGTGTTTACCACAACGTCTTTTGGAATGAACTAGCCTCGTTATATTCTTTATCATTTCCCCTGATCATACCAAAATATAATTCACCAGCCAATGGAGCAGATTATACGGTCCATGATTTTAGTTCTTTAAAAGGAATAAACTGAGTATAGTAATCTAAGGTGGAATTTAAGTCACGAAAAATCACAAAACTAATTGGTTTAATTATTTGGTCATAGAGACATACAGTCATACATACACATATGACATACATACATACATACATATATACATACATACATACAGTCATACAGACACACACATTCATACAGACACACACGTGTCATACAGACACACATGGCGTTGTACTTCGAGTATTAGCCTCTCGCTAAAGTCCTCCATTATAGCGGCGACAAATCAGTGTGCCGTCATCAAATAGAAACAAATACGGTCGTAAAACATGCGCCTATTTGAGAGCGGTCCAATTATCTCGCTGGGTTGCAACAAAGCGAGAATTCGACGAAGCATAAAATCACTGCTATAATCGCCTCGTGGTCAGCGAGTCGGTCGCTTGCGGTGTGAACATAAAAATCGCGCGCTTTGACCTGCTACGGACGTTAGAAAACGGCCGTTATAATCGCTCTCTCGCGCCCGGTGTGGAACGACCTTTAGAATGAGATGACGGTGCGACCAACAGTGACCACACAGAAAAGGCCGAACTCCTAAATTGATAATTCAGCACTGTCTACATAGAAAAGGCCGAACTCTTAAATAGATAATTCAGCAGTGTCTACACAATAGATGATGAAGCAAGGGTCCCGAGGATAGGATGAATCGATTTAGAGGAGTGTCGAGCTAACAAATATAGTTGTCACCACATATACAGTTATACGACACCTGCTCGTACTGGACACATCGAAATCTCCAAGAGAGGACCAACTACATCCAATAGTATTAAATGAAGCGGCAAGTAGTATCTGTCCTGCCCTGACATATATTCAGAAGATCCCTGGACACGGGGAAGTCCGAGAAGACTGGAGAGCAGCAACCGTATGTCCAATATTTAAGAAGATGAATAAGAAGAAAGTTGAAAATTACAGACCCGTTAACCTCACGAGCATAATCTGCAAATTACTGGAAAAAATAATCAGGGAAAAACTAATGGAATACCTCGAGACTAACAACATACTCTCAGAACACCAACATGGATTCCTGGCAAAACGGTCATGTGTCACGCAACTATTGGAGGTACAGCATGACTTCACAATAGGTCGCCTCGCATATATAAGAGAATGCATTGGCCTAACAAACTAAACACAATCAAGTGACCAATGTGCAGCTGAATGGTGCGAGGGTATTCAAAGAGATGGACTTCAACTCAATTGGTATTTAGAACTAAATCGTGGTTACTCATACGGGAATGTAGTCATATTAAATATTGTTTGACATTATACTGCTATAATAACGGAAACCATATCAAATTGGGACTACTTAATTATACCCAAATTACTCTCGAAAAAGTGGACATTTCTAGAAATAAGTTTTTTATCAACACACATGCGCTAGATTTATGCTGGGTAATGTAACCATCTGACATCAAATAAGTTATGTGATATCTCAGACCTGTCTAATAGTGTGTAGTTTGACATTCCTCGTAATGGATGGATTCCAACATGGTCGCAAAATTACTCAAGATGGCTTCCAAAATGGCAACCAAATTAGTTTTTATTTAAAAATGATTTGTCACATATATCCCGAACATTATTCTCTTCTCTTCCGAAAAAGGTAGCATAGGTTGTAGCTCATTTGGCTATTAACCAAGTTATATAATTAACTGACACTAAATGTTCAATTCTGGTTGTCCCAGTACCTTCTGGGGCTGACAAATTCATTTTAAAGATGCAGTATGGAATTCTGACAAATCGTCTTTTGTGTTATGGTCATATTTCTGAACGGAAATGGGCAAAACTTCGAAACAGAACTGAGAGGAACCATATTATGTGGCTACTCTTGTCCAATAGCTTCACAATTGATCAAATTAATACATAATGTAAGTCAAAATGGCAGCCAGGGTGTGACTGCATGTGAATATGTTTAGAGGGAGTTATTGTGTGACAATGAACGATGTGAATAGTTATACAAGGAGTGGCCATGTGTGGGATTTACAGGTGTATCTTGGTTAGCTATATTATGGATGGATGTATATCTATACACGTGTTGGTTGTATGATCATGGGTGGGTGTATGTACAAATGGGGAGTGGTTGTATGCTTATGGGTAATGTATATAGGTGTACATGGAATGAATGTACGGTCGTGATTGCTGAAGTGTATATGCATACATGTACATGGAGTACATGTATAGTTGGGTAGTCATTGGCGGGCTTGTGGGTATATAGAAAGACTCCTTGTGGACATGGGTGTATATGGTATATATGCATATCTGCTGTGTTTGTATTGTCATGGATGTGTGTGACAGTATACAGCGAGTCGATGGGTTGTCATGGGTGATGTGTGTATGCAAAGTCTGGGTGTACAAATGACCGTATGCGCCGGGTATTGGTATATCTATTGATGAGGTGTACTGTATGTGTATACATGCTGTGATAATATGCGGGGTGAATATGTATATGTTGAGTGGCTATATGGCCATGGGTGTGGCGAAAGTTATACAATGAGTGGATAAATAGGTATACAAGTAGCCATACATTCGGTGTGTGTGAGTATACAGCGAGTGTCTAAATTGCCATTGGTGATGTGTATTAATATGTAAGTCTGGAGTGTATGGATGGCCGTGTGATCAGGGTATTGGTATATATTGAAGGGCTCCATGGTCATTGGTGAGGTGTAGATGTATACCCGGAGATACTATATGGCCATGAGTGGGATGTATATGATATATTGAGTGGCTATATGGTAATGGGTGTGGCCAATAGGTATACCAGGGGTGACTGTATGGCCAATGTTGATGTGATATGCGGGGTATTGGTATATCTAGGGTTGTATGGCCATTGGGAGGTGTTTATGTATACCTAGAGTGACTATATATGCATGGGTGGGGTTTATATGTATGTCTTGAGTGGCTATATGTCCAAATGTGTGGGCAATAGGTGTACAGTGAGCAACAATATGACCAATGGCGGAGTGAATATGTATACAAGGAGTTCTGTATGACTACAAATATGATGTGTGAGTATACAGCGAGAGTCTGAATTGCCATGAGTGAGATGTATATTCAAGTCTGGCCTGTATGAATGGCCGTGTGCAGAGTATGGGGATATATGGAAGGGATGTGTGGCCATTAGTGATGTGTATATGTATACCTGGAGTGACTATGGTTATGGTTGTAGTGTATATGCATATCTTGAGTGTCTATGTGGCCATGGGTGTGGCAAATAAATATACAGGGAGTGATTATATGGCCACTGATGAGGCGAATATGTATACAAGAAGTGACTGTATGATCATCGACAATATAGTCATGGTGATGTGTAGGGTTATACCTGGTGTGCATGCATGACTGTATAGATATGTGTGGATGTACGGGTATACAAGGTGTGGCTGTATGGTCATGCGTAAGATGTATGTGTATAAAGCGAGTGGCTACATGGTCATTTGTGTGGTGTTCGTGCATATATGGAGTGATTACATGTTCATGTGTGGGTTGTTTACAGGTGTACATTTGGGTGACTATCGCTTTCCACAATAACTCATGGACATGTTAATCGATAGAGAGGTAATGTCAGAGTGTTCTCTAGCATGATGGTGTGTTATCTGTACAATGGAGGAAACGGTTTTCCTGACATGAGTCAATCAATTTTGATGAATTTTGGTGTTGTTGGGCAGAGTTGACACATAATATGGCCCATCTCAGTTCAGTTTCAACGTTCTGTTCAAAACTGGCCAGAATCCCAAAATAAGTTTTCGGTAACATTCCATACTGCATCCTTTAACATGAATGTGACATGCCGTATAAGGTACTGAGACATCCAGAATAGAATATTTAGTTGTCAGTGAATTATATTACATATTTAATAACCAAGTGTTTGTCTCAATTTGCTACCATTTCGGAAGAGCAGAGAATAATGTTCGGTATATATGTGAAAAATAAACTTTTTTTTATCAAATTTGGTTGCTATCTTGGGTAATTTTGTCTAAAACACCTCAGTGTCACTCATTTATGAGAGATCAAAACAATAAACAGATTTGATACCAAAGATAGTTCCATTTTACTTGAAAAAATCGTCTAAACCCGAAAAGTTATTTTTTTGCCGATTTTGATGTCGAGTTTGTGATAGAAAATTCCAATAATTCTGGTAATGTCAGTGGCTATATACAATACTAACATTCAAGCGAGGTGCATTAACAATGTTAGTATTCAATCTATAAAATACAAAATAGCCAATTTTATAAATTAACCCCAACTTTTAACCGATTGCATGACACGCTGGGGCGATATTTACCATTTTCCATATTTTGGGTATCATTTTGGCAGCCAGTTTGAGCCAGAGTGACAATTTTGGCTCCATTGAGTCAGATTAAGTTGGAATATTCATAATTAATGGTATGCCTTACTTACGGTGCACAGTTCTGCCCATTTATTGTTGAAATATGACTACAATCCCAAAGGTGATTTTTGGTGAATTTTTATCGCGTTCTGTAAAATCTTTTTTTTTATGGATCGGAAGAGACGGGGATATGTCATTGCTCCAACGATCACTTAAATGAACAGTAGAAAATAAAGTCACAATTATCACCCAGTTCCATACAAAAACAACGAGATGCCGATCACGATCGGCAGATGTTTAACCCATACCTTGGCGACAGCGATGAGCTATTTTCATATATCCTTACCCCATCCTTTTCATGAGTGCAAAACTTTAAACAATTCACACCTTACTATTAATTCACAAGTGAAATCACACTTATTGGGCACCTTGCTCACATTAACACAATGTTAACACACACGTGGCTTTGATTTCAACCTATTAGTGACTCCAACACAGATACATGTATGTCTTATAGAGTTATAAGGCTAATTAAGCTCAATCCATAGTCGGAGAGAAGCACCATAGCTGTTAAATATCAAATAGTTAAGAAATTAGGTAGATAAACATCATAGCAACTCAATTTATCTATTTATTACATTGGAACATGAGACATTACATATTGTGTGTGTTTTTTTATTATCATTGCTATTTTTTTGTTTATTATATTTTGTGTCAGCTGCATATTAAAAATTCATAGCAACCTATTAATAATTCACCACTAAAAAACAATCAATACCTGATCAACTATAGAAGTGAGGGATGTATAGACCTGGATATAAAATATGATTGCTAATGATTGGATATAAATGTTAATTTTCTTGTAAGTTGATCATTAGAAAGATATGTTTGTGAACAGTTTAAATATAATTAAAGTTAAGGTTAATATTATCACAACCATTCGATCGATACCAAAATCTATAGAGGTGAAGAATGTGTCATGATTATCACAGATGTGATTATTTATAGAGTAATCATGCACAAAATATTTAGCTATCACATTGTGTCAACAGGATTGGTGAAGGATGTTAATATATTTAAGCAAATAAACCAAATGACCCTCACTATACAGGTTAGAGGTGTGTTATCATAAACTGTGCCAGAACTATAAACATAATCAATGGAAATATTTGAGTTATCAAATTGGATAGTAAGGGATTAATCTTACCCAAACTAATGAACTGATAAACACAGAGTAGTCAACAAAAAGCATGTCATTGGATTTAGAAACCCATACAATAAGTCAGTCTCAAGAATCCCAGCACTGTTAATATTATCCTGTAGCCCAAATGCAATTGAGGGAATTTCAAAATAAGACATATCCTCTAATGATGAATTTCAATTGGTCATTTCTTGAAACACTGACTGAACCTGGCTCAAAGTTAAAGTGATAATTTAATATATGTCTATCAGATAATATGAGTCAATCGAATGGGTTAATTTTAATCCCAAATCCATGCAAATTAAAAGTGGATCACCATCAACATGTACATAGAATAGGAGAATGATCAAATAAAAAACATCAGAAGACCATATGATGTGTGCAGAGGGTTAATCATTTTCAATGACATAATATGATGGAACTAAGGAATGCTGTATTAATTATTTTCTAAGTTATAACAACAGTGTCTCTGTAAACAATAATGCCATGAACTGCATGGTTTCAACAGAGAACAGAACTGGAATAAAGAGTCTAACATCAATCACAGTTTGACAGATGTTTATAAGTCTGCAGCCACCAGTGGAACTATCAGGTCACTGTGTCCAAAGCAATAAATTATCTCCTTCCAATAACACAGGTGTGTGTTGTGTCTTGTTCTATTCAAATTTAATAGTGCATGGAAAAGAGGTATGAATTATAAAGGGCCATAACTCTGTTAATATATACCGGATCAAACCCATATTCGCACTTGATCTGTATATAGGGGTCAGAAATTCATATACCAAAATTGGTGTCGATCAGATGAAAAATGTTTGAGTCATCCTGGCTTGGATGAATTCTATTTAAAAACAAGAGTGGAAGGGGTTAACTAAACAATACCAAAATCCATACAGATGAAGAACGTGCTAAGAAAGACCTAGGTCAGAAATATGAGGCAGATCAGAAGAAAATTGTTTGACTTCGATACATTGGATAGCATTTGTGAGCAGGGTTAATTATTTTCTAAACCGATCAACCAATCGATACCAAAAACTATACAGGTGAGCCATGTGTCATCATAAACCTGCACATAAAATATGAACACAATGGGTAAAAAAAATACATGAGTTATGGCATTAAATAGAATATGACCAGGTATGGATGGAAAGTGTTAATCATTTCTAAACCGATCAACCGATCGATACCAAAACCTATACAGGTGAGGGGTGTGTCATCATAAACATGCACATAAAATTTGAACATGATCCGATAAAAAATACTCAAGTAATCGAATCGGATAGCAAGTGTCTACGGACAGACGGACAGACGGACATACGGACAGACGGACGGACGGACAGACGGACGGACGAACGACGGATGGTTGATCCGGACGTCGGCATTATGTGTACCATACATGGTATGGGTACACATAAAAACTGAGCAAGACGTTATTAGTGAAAACACATTAAATTTTACACTTCCGACTACCATTTTGGCGACCATCTTGAACGGGGAGTTCCCATTTTACTATGAAAAGTGGAATTATATCTTAGCTTCACAAAAATATATACATTTGTATACATATAACAAGATTTTTTCTCACAGTAATTTGCAACAAACTGACTTAGTGACCCGTCTGATAAAAACGGCGGCCATGTTGGACGCCATCTGGTCTGGTGTCCACACGACCACTTTTTTCGTGTTAACATTGATTAAATGTTGAGGGACATCATGCGGAGGAAAAGGAATCAGGTGAAGTTAAATCATGGGGGTGCCTGGATACCTATCAGCTCCTGGACTATTGTCAGAGTTAATTGGGGAAAGCTTGTTCCCATGGCAACTAGGGCCTAAATGTGGGTATGGTGAAACCTGCTTTGATGATATATATGCGAATGTAATCTTACAGCAGGAATTCCCATTCTTAATATGTGCACCAAAGCTACTACCTGAACTTCAATTTGTCAACAACCAGCCAATCTCGAAACTGCCAATTCGCGCCAACCAGTGTTCATATAAAACTTCGTTTATTGTGGTCAATCACTTAGCTAAATGCGAAAAATCTGTTATATTGTCTTTAAGGGTTACCGAAGATGATATTATCTTAAATTGAAACTTATCACATGAATTTTGTGCTGACAGGTACAAACTAAGTCCAATTTTTTTTTTTTTTTACTCAGTTTTTGAAGAAAATCCATTAGTTTCCATGGCAACAAGCTAAATTTTGGTGATCTGGGCCCAAATTTTACAGTCTGTTATATATATTGGTCTTTTCTCTATTGGATAAAGCAATGCCTACATCGATATGGCTGATACTATTCACCTAGTTGGCCGTCAAATAACCTGCCCTAGACCGTAAATTATCACAGGGGTTGGTTGCTATGGAAACTGCTTAATCACCCTAACTGACATCGGATTTTTGTGCCTACCGATTTTTTTAAACCGAGACATACCAAAGATTAAGTGTGTAAAATTTCGTAATTTATTCACAAAGTGTAACGATTCGCCTATTTCATTTCTGGCACATATCCGCTCCACTAATAACTCTGGGCTTTGATGGGTGGGTCCCTCGACTCAAATATAATATGTGTTACCTCTGAAACCGAAGTAATCGTAATTTAGGGGCGTTATAAATCGGATTACATGTATGTATCTTTAATTTAAGGGCGTTATGAATCGGATTACATGTATGTTTCTTTAATTTATAGATTTACGATGAATATTTCACTCCCTGAGACGACATCAACTGCGAGAAACTTTGCATCTGTTACCACAGAATTTCAAGTGGAAGAGAAGTCGAGCTCAAACCCAAACCCACGCCCAGGACCTGACGTCACACTTGGTGTTGTAATGCTCTCCACAGTCGTTCTGAATTGCATCGGGAATTCATGTGTCCTTATCGTGATGAACACATCCATGCGAAAGACGTTTCGTACCATGTCGGTACTTCTATCAGCGCTCGCCAGCGCCGATCTACTTCATGGATTGTTTGTAGGGTTACCGTATGGTTTCGCACTCATCTTGGATGGGTGGATGGTGGGAGACATCTTGTGCAAAATTTACGTCTTCACAAGGGCGATAATCGGCGAGATTTCCGTGATGACACTCGCTGTCATCGGATTCGAGAGGTGAGGTTGTCAATATGATTATTACGCCCTCTTATGGTATATATTGGCTTGACTTGTTCCCAGTGCCCAGCCTCCCCTGCGCTAAGGCGTAACGTTCCGGCAAGTAGCACGGAACTGCGAGTAGAGCGTCTGTGCCAGGTAAGAGACTATATATTGACAAGCGTATGTGGCCGTGTCGTATGCGGTGATGGAGTAAATGTAATTTAAAACGTACTCGGTATTTTCGTACTTTTGTATGTTCTCTGTAACATCGTCCAGCTGACATTCTGTACAAGTCGGTGCCGCACTAACGCTGTGATTTCGCTCCGATCAGTCATGCATTAAGAATCTGTTGTCGCTAATTTACGTTGTCGATAATATACGATGTCGATAATCCGTAATTCACACCACGATTGATGCATCGTTTGGGTCATGGCTTGACCCGTTGAAATCTTTTCTTTTGCGTTTAGTTTGTTTTTGCGCCCTGGCAGTCGTTTGCTTTTCGCCATCACGAACTTGTCTGTGCAGGTGGAAACCGCTTACACATTAAAGTAGACGGCAAACACGTGGCTTGTTTACGATAGAAGACAAAACACGTGCATCGTTTCTGCCAGGTAAAATAATGATGCCAACGGTGCCGTTCGTTATGGTATACTGCACAGGAGTTTGATCACTAGTTTCAGTGCGATATTATGATCTACTTCTATTTACAGTAGGTTAAAGATACTCAATCCGATCAGACGCTCCCAAATTACTATTTATTTGGCTTCGGTGGTAAAAAAAAATTTGATTCGAGTCGAGGAATCCACCCATCAAAGCTCAGATTGATTAGATATCGAAATTTGCTGTTTCTATTGTTTGTGGCCCAATCTTTGCGATAAATTCAATAAATTCAGTCGTGCCATGCAACAGAAACATCATCTTCAGCAATCAGCTACCACCAAGCCTATATAAGTCACTACAAACACATGATCAGTCATTGGGTGAAGATTGTTATACATGTAGCACACGAACGCCACCCTTCCCCGAAGACGTTATATCTTGACTGTTCATACAACGCACATCAGCCGATAGATCCCAGGTTGATCCACCATACCATGCACATCAGAATAAAGTATTGTAAATACAGAAACAGTCAGAAAACGCGCACTTTGCAAGATTTTTGCAATTTTGATTTAGATTTATCTCAAAGCAAAGGTGTTTCCGATTTATCACACAAATGTTTGCGATTTAACCAAAAGTAGTTTGAGATTTATCAGGATATTACAGATCGATTGGTGGTTCATCCAGACCTGTTTACGATGTCTGATTTATAATGTTTATACACTTCAATCCCATTGGTACCAACGCATGATAATATATCTGTGATAAATCACAAACCATTGCGATTCTATTTTCACCACGTGCAGGGACCAGGTCAGTGGAATACTGAAACCGAGGTATTAAACCTCGAGTTAAGTACAAAAACACAATCGAGGTTCTGTACTAATAAACGTAAACAAAAGGCGGATTATTTCATTATATTTACATACTAAGTGTTGTCATCACTAAATCCAGCATTCTGATTGGTCGGCGCCCACGTGGCTAGTTGCAGTTATTTCTCGGTGAATGCGCAATGGCTCATAACACCAAGATCATAACACCATCGATACGTCATTGGGTTTGGAAAGACGAACGCGTAATGTTTTGGGCGCATTTGGACTCGCGCAGGATTGACTTAATACATCATCGGGTTTCAATATGAAGAGAAGTTGTTCCTATTAACTTTTGCCAAGGGTGCTATTGTGTATTTTGGGCTGTTTTTGTCACGATACACTTTTCGATTTAAATACATTTACAAAAGTGGCCTTTTCGCTAAATGTATATAAATATAAGGATTAACTGTCATGTGGACTATTTTTATGGAGATCTAACCGTGAGGTAAGCGGTCATAACTTGCATGTAAAACCCTTCGGGTTTTACACAAGTTATGTCCACTTACCTCACGGTTACATCTCCATAAAAACAGTCCACATGACAGTTAATCCTTATTTGCACTATGCAAGGGAGTCCAGGAAACTGATAACATTATCTCGAAGAACCTCGATCGAGGTTTTGTACTTAATTCGATGTTTAAAGGCCGTGGCATCATTTGGAATCTAACATGTCACATCGTTAAATTTGCCGTCGGACATTTTTCCTAATTTCGAGGGCTTGGCCACGTTACATGGGCAGGTTCTCCACATAGTACCTAGATATTTGGTACGCCAGAGTAGCTAGATAGATACTCCAGGGTATCAAGATATCAACATTTTGGTACTTCAGGAGTACCTATTGTTTTAAGAGTGTACAAGTTACACGTTATGGTTTAATATTCGCCAGTATGCTTATATGCTATTCATGATATGCCGGGTGTTACATAACGACGATGTTAATGGCACTTTTATACTTTAGATTTGATAAAGGTTTTTTTCTGTGATTATTGTAGATTCCGTTCCTTAACGAAGCCAGATTCTACTTCTGTGAAGCTGAAGTATGTCTACATCGCTCTGAGTATCGCCTGGGGATATGTCATCCTGGTCGGACTTCCCTACCTGTTCGTATTCAAGGAAGTGTTAGTGGCCGGTCAGTACTCATGCACGTTCATGGTCAACTCGGACATCTACACCTCGTTTATTGATGTCGTCATGTCATTTGCCAAGATTGTGAACTTCTCGTTACCTCTTCTGTTCGTGTTCGTCTGCTACACGGGAATTATGATCAAAATCCGGAAATCAAGGAATCGGGTGAGATGTCTAATGAAAATAGATCTCCCAGAGGAGTCGTATGAGTTACCTCGCATTGAAAATAGTTCCCCCAGAGGAGTCGTATGGGTTATCTCGCATTGAAAATAGTTCGCACAGAGGAGTCGTGTGAGTTAACTCGCATTGAAAATAGTTCGCACAGAGGAGTCGTGTGAGTTACCTCGCATTGAAAATAGTTCGCCCAGAGGAGTCTATAATGAATACGCCCTGTCACTAACTCACAGCCAGGTCCGGTACCGTGGTTTCATAGATACAACCAGTCCCGGTTCCGTGGTTTTAGTGCTACAGGTCAAAGTTTTGGAATAGCATTTCCATGTATCGAGCTTTTGAATTATTCATGACTTCCATTTATGGAAAGCTAAATAAAACTACGGAACCGGACCTGGTGGATCCAATATGGCCGCGAATTAGTGACAGGGCGTATTGTAATCACTGAACTAAATTGTTTCACATAGACGACAGTGTTAACGTTTCAGCCAAATTCAATGAATTGAAGCATACAGGCCACTCCATTGATGTTTACCCACCTAGATTGACACAAGTTGATCACGGAAATGCAAGAAAAATCATAGGACATGTGGTTACTTTTAAAAATAAATCTCCAAGTGTACGACAGGGCTATCCCACAGCCAAACTACAGCAGCTAGTTAAATAAATTTCCCACTAACAAAAATCAATTCCCCCATTAATTCACCAGTTTAAATTATTTAGATATGATATACAAATCAAATAAACATCATTCCATCCTTAATAACGTGCCACATGTATCAGGTGAAGGTCATTCTTCAGTTACCTTCACCTCTAGCATTCCACGATGGACTTGCTCCCCGACTCACATTTAGCTCCCTGATTCCTATTGTTTCGTTTCGAGGAACCGGATGAGTTGCCTCACAACTAAAACAGTAATTCATCGGGAAGATTCGAGACATCTAATATATATTTTGGGACTTCTGTCTGTGTGTGTGTGTGTGTGTTAGCTATTGCCGGGAAAACGGCTGGACCGATTGAGCTCAAACTTCCAATCTAAGGTTAAAAAACCACGTGCAGTGTTTACCGCCGTTTTGGAGAAGCTCCGAGCACCCCTTCTCCACTCTCAGTCACCAAAATGACCGCCCTTGTCACTGCGGGGTTAATCGCGTTGATAGTTAAAGAGCGTTCGTATCCGCAGTGTCGTTGATAAAGAGCGTATGCGTGTAGTGTGATTCTTATGTCTGGGTGATCTTCACCTTGAAACGGGTACCCACAAACGTACCTCTTTTAGGGACGGGTACCATCACGGGACGGGTACCATCATTTCTCTTGAGTAAAAAGGCAGAATTAACTCAAATTAAATTAAAAAATTAGCGGATTTCGACGAAATTTTATACCTGGGGATACTTTTGTCGGGGGAGTGTTTTGGACGGGTCAAATCGTTACCCCGACCTGACCTTGACCTTCAAAATGGTCAATTCAAGGTCAAAGCCCGGACGAAGTCGGGTCACCTGCTAGTCTCATATATATTTTGAAGACCACTGTCTGTTTGTCTGTTTGTTTGTCTGTCTGTCATTAATACAAATCTACGATTCTCGACCGATCGGGACGAAACTTGGTACGTGTGTGTAGTTTGACCAGGCGGTCGACGTTGTCCTATTGGCGAGCCCGTGCGTCGCCCGCTTCGCGCATGCGCAGACGAGATCTCGGAAACGGGTGGAGCTATCGACTTGAAATTTGCTATGTGAATGTATCTTGCCCCGAATACGAATTTTATCGGGTCGTCGAACACGTGCGACGCCAGCTTCGCGCATGCGCAGACCAGATCTCGGAAACGGGTGGAGCTATCGACTTGAAATTTGCTATGTGAATGTATCTTGCCCCGGATACGAATTTTATCGGGTCGCCGAGCCCGTGCGACGCCAGCTTCGCGCATGCGCAGACGAGATATCGGAAACGGGTGGAGCTATCGACTTTAAATTTGCTATGTGAATGTATCTTGCCCCGGATACGAATTTTATCGGGTCGCCGAGCCCGTGCGACGCCAGCTTCGCGCATGCGCAGACCAGATCTCGGAAACGGGTGGAGCTATCGACTTGAAATTTGTTGTGTGAATGTATCTTGCCCCGGATACGAATTGTATCGGGTCGCCGAGCCCGTGCGACGCAAACTTCGCGCATGCGCAGACCAGATCTCGTAAACGGGTGGAGCTATCGACTTGAAATTTGGTTTTTGAATAGCCCGGACAACGTCGGGCTCATCGGCTAGTCTCATATATATTTTGAAGACCTCTGTTTGTATGTTTGTATGTATGTTTGTCTGTCATTGATACAAATCTACGATTCTCGACCGATCGGGACGAAACTTGGTACGTGTGTGTAGTTTGACCAGGCGGTCGACGTTGTCGTATTGGCGAGCCCGTGCGGCGCCCGCTTCGCGCATGCGCAGACGAGATCTCGGAAACTGGTGGAGCTATCTACTTGAAATTTGCTATGTGAATGTATCTTGCCCCGGATACGAATTTTATCGGGTCGCCGAGCCCGTGCGACGCCAGCTTCGCGCATGCGCAGACGAGATCTCGGAAACGGGTGGAGTTATCGACTTGAAATTTGCTATGTGAATGTATCTTGCCCGGATACGAATTTTATCGGTTCGCCGAGCCCGTGCGACGTCAGCTTCGCGCATGCGCAGACCACATCTCGGAAACGGGTGGAGCTATCGACTTGAAATTTGGTTTTTGAATAGCCCGGACAACGTCGGGCTCATCGGCTAGTCTATTATATATTTTGGAACTTCTATCTATCTGTCTGTATGTGTGTACGTGTGTTATAGACTCGAAAACTGCTCGACCGATCCAACTCAAATTTGGTATGTAGGACTAATTTGATCCCGGGAACAATATGGGCGAGTCCAATTTCACGTGCGACCTTGACCTTGACCTTGACCTCGCCTCATATACGCTCATATAGGCATGTTAATAATCCGTGCGCACGGAATAGTAATCCGTGCGCACGAAATAACAATCCGTGCGCACGAATTATTAATCCGTGCGCACGAATTAATAATCCGTGCGCACGGAATAGTAATCCGTGCGCACGAAATAATATTCCGTGCGCACGGTTTAATAGATATAAATATACTGTGCTGTCGGTAATTAAGTCAAAATGGCCACACGAGACGATGTGATAAGATAACAATCCGTGCGCACGGATTAACAATCCCCCTTGTATTTCCCAACGAATGTCAATGGGGATAAAGTGTCTTCGTTATATGTTGAATTGAACATAATACCATTGTTGACTAATAACCTGTCGTCGCCCTATGATGAGTTTTACTTGGTGAGCTCCTGACATGGCATGTTTGTGGTACGGGTGTGGTTAACAGGTGGGGTGGACCAAAAGCTATTGTTTCATTGCAATTACATGCCATATTGCATGGTGGAACCACCACTGCACAACGATCCATATATGTGTATCTATATATTGTAGAGTTAAGGAAATTTGGAATACTCATACTCTCCGTGACCACAAGGCACCGCGGGTCACATCTATATGCACGTACATGTAAAAACTGTTCAGTCCGGAACTGGCTTACACATGGGTCTATTATATTCAATTCAACCCATGAAAGGCACTTTAGCCCCCCCCCCCTTCCCTAATTGACCCTCATTCCATCTTCCACAAAACTAAATACTGATGCCTGTCTTCAGTATTTAGTCTTGCGGAAGAGGGTATCCTACATCTTACACTCCATTTCCGCCATTCCTGATATCATATCGGTATGGTGCAGCCGTCACTGCGCAACGATCCATTATGTATGTATACTTTAGAGTGAAGTATAGTATACTGGCATACTATCCGTGAGCATCACATAGCATCCCGGGTCATATATGTATGCATGTGCAGTTCGAAACTGGCTTACACACGAGCGGGGGCACACTAGTCACCGCACGGTCCATATGGGCAAATACTCCATCCGTGAGCCCACGTGGACACCACAGCCTAATATAATTTGTAACTAAGTAAACCCTACTGGCATACGGTCGCATATCCCCCCCCCCCAGGAAGCATCCACGTATAAAACATATATACTCTCATGTATAATTTGTTGTCGCAACTGCGTTGTAAAGGAGTCCACAGGCGTGAGGCCATTTTGACTGAATTACTTATAGCACAGTATTTATATATGTTAAACCGAGCGCACAGATTATTAATTCGTGTGCACGGATTATTAATTCGTGCGCACGGATTGTTATTTCGTGCGCATGGATTACTAATCCGTGCGCACGGATTATTAATCCGTGCGCACGGATTATAAAAAATATTGACCATGTCACCTCCCGGGCTCCATATAAAGGTGACATAATTCACTAGTTAAATTATCGCTTATAATCACTCGTGAAATCAAGGTAAAACACACATATGAATGTAATAAACATATAGCTAACATATTTATGTGTGACGTCATGGGTACTTTACCTTGTAATAATACCGTGCCGAAAGTTTTTCGAGCGGGTCAAGTTTTTTTTTCAGAAAAAATACGTCACATACAAGGAAAATAAAAAAATTCATAAAAAGAGTTCGTTTCGATGATTCACGAGTTTCTTCGTAATGAAGACATTTCGTCTCATGAATCATGTGTGTTACGTAATATCAATTAGCCCTTCATGTACTAAATACTAACTGACGAGTTCCCTTGGGCGAAAGCAGTATGGACACTCTTTATAAGTAAAGAGGTGATATGTGGAAAAATATTTCGGCTGACAACAACGCGTTAAAATTTCTTCATTTGAAAGTCCAAAACTGGCCATCAGAACCTCATATTAATGGGCGCATGGGTCCGATCTAATTAAACCTCCTATTAATGGGCCCATGGGTCCGATCTAATTAACCTCATATTAATGGGCCCATGGGTCCGATCTAATCAAACCTCATATTAATGGGGGCATGGATCCGATCTAATTATTTTCTGGTAAATACTTAAATTCACAGGTCCCTGCATGACACAAAGTTTGTCATAACAGTAAAAGTACCTATATATATAGTCTTATATATATAGGTACTTTTAGTCTTATGACCAATATTGTGTCAGGGACGTGTGGCATAGATTAGTATGGTGGTTTTGTGGTGTTAAATCTGATAGGGCAACTTTAACATAAAACGGACGTGGATTCTTGGCACTATTTCAGTCCACCCATATAATTTGTCATATGAAGATTCGGGCGTATTCACCACGGTACTTAAATAAAACCGGTATTTTACGGAGATTAGACGAACTGTTGATATTAAGAGCTATATCTTCGAGTATATTCACAACATCCGAAGCAAATAGCACAGTATTTATATATGTTTCGAGGTGATGAGTATCACGCAATCTCAAACGCGATCAGAAAGGAGGAAAAAGGTAATGAACTAGGATATAGAGGACCTACAAAGAGTCCCTAGTTTATAGTGGAATTTACAAAACGAGTCCAGTAAATTGGGTCTGGACCGACCTTTGGCGAGGTCCAAACCTAATTTACTGGACGAGTTTTGTAAATTCCGCTATAAACTGGGGACGAGTTGTAGATTCTATTTATTACATGATCCAAAACCTCGACAAAACATACTTAAATCAACAAATGGGAGGCGAAACTAACATCGGCTTCTATAAGGCATGCGATGACGTTTCACGTAACTATATGCGTTGTTTTCCCATGTAATGAAATAGTCCCAGATAAATAAGGACACTTTGGCGTATTTAATTGCGTATATTTAATGACATAACTTTTAAACTCATCATTCATTATAGTTTGTTGGAAAGATATGGGAAGCCATAGTATTTTGAGACGTAGCGTACAAAATGTAAACAAACGACAAACCGAAGTCAAAGGTCACCTGGCACAATTTCCTGTTATTAAACGAACGTTTAATATCACAATTTATAGAATGGGTTTATTGAATGGGATAAGGGTAGGAACATGTAATATATTACTTAGTATTTTGGCACCTACGAGCATATGCTATACTATTTTTCAAACAAGCTGATTTGTCCAAACTCACTGGTGTTTGCTATATCCGCATTCTGACCAAAGTTGTCAGTCGAAGGATTCTCCTTGATGTATGGACTGGTGTATTACACGAACCTCCGACTGACAACTTTGGTCAGAATGTTATAGAAAACTACTGAGTATTTAAATAAGGTATCAACTAGCATAGTTCAAACAGTCAAATTGCTATGTTTTGTGTCAGTTTCTCATGCATTTATTATGTTTTTGTGCGTTTGCACTCGCTTCGGCCATTTTGAATGCGTGGTACTCACCAACCTCGAAACCACGTGATCCCACAGTGATGTAAGAGAAAGTCACCAAATATTCTTGACATCAGTGACGTATTAAAATGTTTGGAAAATATTGGACCCCATGCTTGTCGCCATAACATTGGTGTATCATGCCCTTTATGTATATATCGGGGAGATATGGTAGAATTGCATATACAAGCTAACGAACGGACTGTACAACATATAGCCCGATGTGTATTTTTGAAGATGCACACCACAATTAAAGGAACACGTGGACATAATCATAAGATGCAAAATCACACAATTGTCAAGATGCGTGAAAATATTTCTTTTCCCAGAGATTGATTACAAACTGGAATAGCTTATATATACCAGAAGACATTGTTTCCACTGAATCGTTTCAACAGTTCAAGGAGCTATTCGATAGCAAATTTTATGACGAGCGGTATATGTACGACTAAACGTCAGGGATAACTTAAAAACTGCATTAAAAGCCCACTTAATTTTCGAATGCCCAGATAACATTATTCCATATTATATACCATTTGGAAGAGGAACCAAAAAATATATATATTCCACCATAATACGAAGCAGCTGTGGCCTAGGACTGTCCACCAAGTGATACAGATTCATTCCAAGACTTCCCCCCTTGTCAATCCAGCATGCATCAGAATTCAAACTAAGAGATATAGTTATTCCCCTTCTATTGAGTATAATAGACTTTATAGTACAGTCCGGATCAAAATTATATACAGGACACACCTTGGTACCTCGACAAAAACAACATGTTCCCAGTTTATTCGACCGGATCATTTAATAATACAATGTTTTGGAGCTTCCTCTTTCAAATAGTATATAACATGGAATATGTTGTATATAATGTGATCTGGTGATTAGAAAATTAAGTGGGCCTTTAATTCATTTATTTTATTCTATACATGTATATTATTAGGAAAAGGGTAAAAGTCATGGCGACTTACTCCCCAGACATCGATGATGATGATGATGATGATGATGATGATTAAAGTGTTTGGAAAATAATTTGCCATATGCTCGTCGCCATGATATGTGTGTTTTGTGGCCTTTATGTGAATTAATCTAGATTTTATTTTTATTTTCGTATGTCGGCTATTTTGAATTCAGATTACGCGATTCCCCTGTCCATCCCAATCATCCGTAGATAGATAGATATATTTATTAGCATATAAAGACACTCGTGAGAGCCGTATGCATGTATAACTGATGGTGACACAATGTAATGTGTAAACACATTTTAACACAAAACAGATATACATCTATATAGATACAATAAATATTTCAACGATGTAGGTCAGTGGTATAAAGTAACAGTTGATGTTTGAAAGAGTGGGTACTAATTAGCTACAGTTATTAGCTGGTCTCGCGAGCTATGAAAAGGTTGCTCATAGCTCTGCTGGTCACATTACTAGACTGTTCCTCGTCATTTCGCATGATATATATAAATTTCTCCAAGTCATTGGCTTCTGTGAACATAATGTTTTTCTCGAAAAAGGCCTTTTCTCATTTCGTCAATAAAGAACGAAATGCTTTTCATCTTCAACGGATCCTTTTCCAATTGCCAATGAGTGAGAATTAAATCGCAATCTACAAAATTGTTCTTGATCTTTTATTGACTTTATATTTAGTAAATACGGTTCAATTCGGAATACGGTTTTGAAATGTTGGTATGTTTTCAATTTGCTGCGTGGATCATCCCCACTGTAGCAGAGGCTGCTTTTGTGTTACATCAAGAGACATAACTCTAATCGAATACGAACATCTGCGACCTTGATGCATATCATGGAACTGTACTTGTACTATTTTCCAGTTTTGAACTATGTGAATGTGAGAATGACTCACGGGTTTTGGATACTCAGATGGAACTTGATGTACATAATTCTTCAACAGCGAATCAATAGCCAAGAAGTTGTGTTGTTTAGTTGGTGGTATACTGGAGGGTATCACCCCCCCCCCCCCCCTTTCGGTACGCGGGATTCAGGGTGTTTCACTGTTTTGAAGCCGTACGCGGGATTCATACCCCCGAATTAACTGGTATTCGGGTTCAAGCAAAACATCTTGGACGCAGGTTTTGATGGCGCAAAATAATATTTTGTGCTAGTTATCTGTATATATGAATGAGTGGGTAGAATAGCTTCTTGGGCATATTCGACCACCATGCCATCATAAAGTATCATTAATCGTATCATAACGGCATCATAACGCCCATAACGCGACCGGCGTCTCTTCGGTCGTTAACCGGAAAGCGTCCGGAAACTATATTTGATTTGTTTTCCAATTCCAAACTTTTAATTAACCGGTTTATTAAAACAGTCAATTTGTATGTCATTTATCGCATATTATTTCTTAACATGTATTCAGGATTCACCCCCCAAAATTAACTGGTATTCAGGATTCAGGGGGAATGGGGTGATACCCTCATACTGTGCATTCAAACCATAGTTAGTCCACTTTTCTCACATATATACATGTTGTTGATATTATTCAGGGAGGGTAAAAAATCAACAACAAAAAAGAAGAAAAAACTAAGAAAACTACAACTAAAGAACTACAACTTCTACTATTCAGGGAGTTTCAATAAATGTCACTAAGGGCTCCAATTAGACTAAGGCAGTACATTTTTGTCAGAGCCTTGGTCTCAAGTACTCAAAGATGAAACATGTCTAACTGAGATATCATGTAAATAAATTCTGGAGTTGTCATATTATTTTGGAACCCTCAAGAATCGGAATCTGGGAATTATAGGGGAGAGATTATACCAAACTCTCGCTCTTTTACACCACTAACAATATATCGTGCAGACGAGACCTTTATGTACCAAAGTTCCGACCCACTTGTCGATAGCTTGAGCGGAAACGGCACTTCGAGTATCTATCATTTTACAGCAGATTAAATGTAACATCTCTGCGGATGATTTATCATTGCGTGACTCGGAAATCTCTGGAGCCCATAATTTGCTTCCGTATAGCAAGCGATGGTATGTCACTTCTCGCTAATTACCCACGCAAAACTATAAATACTACAATGAATGACCTTCACCAAAGATTATGATCCCATAATCCATTGCATGTTCTAATAATAAAAATGACAAGATGATTAATACCGAAGGTTAAGTGACGAATATCTATTGTTGGGATTTTATTAATCTCTCTGGGACGGACGACAATCTAGCTTATTCGAATTAAATATCCTCGCCAAGCATCATCGCAGGAAATTAAGTTAAGCCCATGTGGGTTACTCGAATGGCTGCGACGGTGTCACGGAAACCGAGATGATTTGTATTGTTTTATGAGAATGATACTCCACGCAATCTATTGCTGGATGAGGAAATGGACGATTATATTCCGGGATTTATGAAAGATAAACGTAACTCGCCGCCAGCGAAATGACAATTATTACTCTTTGTCGTTATTGAACCGCTGCTGAGAGATGAAATGGAAATCAGGGGTGTGACTGGAAGGCCTCCATTGGGGTGGCTAACTATAGGAATTTCAAAATGCACCCCCTCCCACTTGAACCAGGCCCAAAATCTAATGTCCGGGAAATTCCATCTGCAGCCTATACCCCATTAACCCTTTCTATACTAAATACTCATCGACGAGTAGTTACCTTATTAACCCTTTCTATACTAAATACGGACTGATCAGTAGTTCCCTTAGGAAAATGTTGAGATAATAAGTTCAACGAATTTATTATCCTAACATTTCCCACCGATGTATACGAATAATGTTGCTCGTGTATTATCCTAACATTTCCCACCGATGAATATGAATAATGTTACTCTTGTATTATCTGATTTTCTGTCTGTCGTCTGCTTTTGTTACCTGTCTGAACTGAACACCCATACAAATGAATAATAGATGATTCCAATATATACTTTTATAGCGAAGTGAGAGAATCCATTTAGTAAAGAAGGTTAATAACGGCGAAAGGGTCACTCTCACCTAAAACCGTTTTGAGGGGTGCACAGGTTTTGAAATGAGCCGAAAGGTACACTATATATATATATATATATATATATATATATATATATATATATATATATATATATATATATCGAAGCTGACACTCTCTTACAATGAGAGTATGGAGCTCACCAGCAATTTATTTTCAGTTCATTCTAATCTCCATTGGAACATATTATACTAGCAGAAATCGTGGCAGACGAGAAAACTAAATAACACCATTTCGAACAAGGTTTCACACATTTTCAAAACCTATATACCCTTCAGCACTTATTGGTTAAACTATATTTTAATTGTGATCTAAACAGAACAAACAATACATAGACATGACAATTAATTATAAAATGTTCAAAAGAGGATTGGGCAACAAGCTTAGGAGCTTTTGTTAAGTCCTATCCTCAGAACATAAATGTTAGCCCTGGTATCTTGGAATAGGTATACCATTGGGTATAGCAGACGGAATACCGTTGGGTATAACAGACGATTTTAGTTCTGTCTGGTTCGAAAAATAAAGTTTAGATCATTACACTACTTCCCCCTGGAAACCCACAACCGCAGTATAGTACACATGGTTAGAAGGAACTAAATGGTTTCCATAGGCCACAGTGTTAACGTTTGACCACGCCCACGCTAAATTTTCGAGTTCCGAAGTGCACGATGCATGCGTTCGTAAAGACCAACCCTTTCGGCATCTGTTCGCACATAGGAGTACCTTTCGAGCCACGCCTTTTTCGAAAACCAGCATATGTTTTCCACACTACCTCACTTTTTGCACAGAATTTGACAGTCTGACAAAAGCCAATACACAGCCTCAATATATCCCGCCATTGTTTGGACACGAATGCATTTCAGACTAGGAAACGCCCACGTTTTTACATGCTATGGGTATTATATTTCTTGAATTTGTAAAATTATTTGACATATTATACGCCAATCGCGCGCCAGAATTTTTTTAACTCGTATTCGAGATACCCTGTAAAAACGAAAGGGACGTAATTCTACTTATTTAGTTCCTTCTAACCACATTGCTGCGGTCGACTACCGCTCTAGCCAACAGCCGTTGGTAAAGGTGATAATTTCACCGTCCGGGTGTATAATAATCTACAATTTCTTGGTATCCTATGGGCGCTGGGGGTTTTATTTATAGAAATTGGGATGTTTGGGACGCATTAAAAGTTGTAGTGGGACCCCGAGCTGAGTCCGGTAAAATGTGTAGTTGGGAATTTCAATTTCGTTTATAGTCGTTTTCATTATTATTTCATGCAGCGGGCGTCTCTCCAGAAATGCTTGATTGACCCATGGCTTGTTATTTGCATGCAAAGAAGTGCGAGGCGATTAATTCTAACGGGAATTCGCGCGGTAACCGTAAGCGCGCTGCGCGTTATGTGTTTCTATTGTTCTTTAACCTGCTTTGTTGCATTGTTATTTGAACATCTTTCGTTTATTTTCACGTGACATGTATAAATCGAAATGCTATCTACTATTATACTGCACGGGGAGTTGACAATTGTATAAGAAATTTAATTCGAACATGAATCGAACTGGGTGTTTGTTTATATCGGTGTTTAGCATGTTATTTAATATCGTTTAGTGAACTTGTTCATTTAGTTTTACGCGAAAAATATCGGCATGTTATATTCTAAATGAATTGGGATGGTAATTAGTAACCAATTCCCATGTAAATTCCTTCGTTCTGTTTGTAAATATTGACTTTTCATTTCTTTGTATGCGGAATATATCGGAGCTATGAATAGAGATGTTATTAAGAAAAGTTCCAACACTAACCCTTCACATTGGTTGATTAACATACAATGTGGCCTAATTCTAAACATTTTTATTTATGTGTACCGAAGATATATCAGAATGCTATATGAATTGAATAATGTTCAGAAATTACCCCCCCCCCTTTCCTGTGACCATGTTTTAATTGATCCTTATGGAGGACGGGGCATATTATAATTAGTCCTCATTAATTGGACCACATTTTAATTGACTCTAATGGGACTATATTGTATTTCCCTCAGCTGGAACAGTAGTTTAATCAACACTGATGACGCCATATTTTAATTTTAATTAACCCTCATAATTGGACCATATATTTATTCTTTAATTAAGTCACGTTACCATATTTTAATTGAACTAAATGGGACCATATGTCAATTAACCCATTCGCAATCACCACATTAAAGTTGTTATATTGTATATATGGCTAATAATATGATATTGAGGGCGTTACCATTTCTGACTATGGTTTTCTTGTTAGTTTAGTGGGCACCTGCATCTCAATTGCAGTGTGTATAAAAGAATATTACTTTGCGATATCATTACAAGTAATTATGATTTTATAAAGTGGTGTTGTCGCTTATTTAAGCTTAAGGTCATGTAGTTAATCAAAGGAAATAATTCTATCAATTGACCTAATGTTTTATCATCGTATGGTGATACCATGAATTAAGAGCTTTAGTGAATCGCACTAACTTTGAGCAATTATTTTCCCCGAAAATATTGTTTTGTTCGACCATGTTGTGAATCGACAGGTTGGCAAAAGACAGACCTTCGCGCGAATATATAAAAATATGAGCTGAAATGTACAAAGCCGCTCCGACAAATGAAGCCGAAAGTCATAGTTATTCGGCAGCGAATTGCACCCAGTATTCAATATCTATATATAAGACAACGAGTCGGAGAGCGGTAGCCAACCGCACTAACATTGAGCAATTATTTCAATCATAAATATAATGCCTTGTGCCATTATGTTGCAAAAAGATAGATCTACACGGATATGTAAACATATGAGCTGAAATGTACAAAGCCGCTCCGACAAATGAAGCCGAAAGTCATAGTTATTCGGCAGCGAATTCAGTGCACCTAGTATTCCATATTCCATATGCATGAGTTAGACAAACGCCCTTTATCCATACCATATAATGAATAAACGAACGCTCTCTATTCATTACCATTTAAGGGAAATCGGCATACAGGAAGATCAGAGCCGGGTTTATTTTCCGTTTCTTGATTAAAATTTTCCAAGCTCACTGCTGCATGTCCGAGAATTTACAATGTTTAGTCACTAGAATCTACGGAATCTTACGAGCAATTATTTCCCTCATAAATATAATTTTGTCCCGAATATGTCGTGTATTGACGTGTTGGCAAAAGACAGACCTATATGTAAAAACATACTCAATATGTAAAAACGGCAGCGAATTGAATCTATATAAGACCGTCCGCCGACTCGAACAGCGGTAGTCAACCGCACTAACTCTGAGCAATTAATTCACTCATAAATATCATTTTGTCCCGACCATGTCGTGTATCGACGTGCATGCAAAATACAGAACTTCGCGAATATGTAAAAATATGAGCTGATATGTACAAAGCCGCTCCGACAAATAAAGCCGAATGTTATAGTTTTTCGGCAGCGAATTGCATCTATATAAGACCGTCCGCCGACTCGAACAGCGGTAGCCAACCGCACTAACTTTGAGCAATGCTTTCACTCATAAATATAATTTTGCCCCCATCATGTCGTGTATCGACTTGTTGGGAAAAGATATATCTACAATAATATACTGAAATATTGGCCTCATTGTACAAGGTTGTTCCAGAAGTCGAGTCCGAAAGTTGACAATTTTCGCGATAAATGCGATTAGTTTAGAACCACACTAACATCAGACTGAACCATTCTCACAAAACTATATATAGACGAAACTTATCAAACTTTCAGTGAAGGGAAAGAACAGGGGAAGGGAGCGCAGGCACAGAAATATAAATTAAAAAAAATTGATCACGCTACGACCCAATTGGGGGGGGGGGCGGGATTTCGAAGCCCTTATTTAGATGAGAGTGACCCTTCAGCGTTAACCCTTTCATGACGGTAGCTGCGCTTGTGCAGCATTAAATATCCTGTGCCATTGAAGTTTCTTATATATGCTAGCTAGTCTCCCATAGGGACGTTCGCATATATAAGAGAATACACTGGCTTACAAGGTCAAATATTGTTAGGCCAATGCATTCTCTTATATATGCCAGGCTTCCTATGGGAGACTCGCATATATAAGAGAATGCATTGGCACAGGGTTTACGCAAAATTTCAGGAAGCTCCAGTCATGGAAGGGTTAACATTGGCTGTATGTAGTCAAATTGGGCAGGGCATCTTTAAATCGTGCTCTCCAGTTCTAAAACATCGTCTGCTTGTTTTCAGGTTACACTACAGCCAATAGGAGAACCCATCACGCAGAGAAAGTCTTACCAGAACCAACAAGTCGCTAAGATGTGTATTATCATCATGGTGGTTTTCCTCCTGTTGTGGTCCCCACTGCGCGTGATCCTTATGATCAGGGTCATCTCGCCAAACACCCCTGTGCGTGAGTACGTCAGGTACGTCAGAATGTTGACGTTAGTCGGAAGTTGCGTCAACCCGCTGATTTATGGGGTCATGTGGAAGCAATTTCGGAGCAATCTAAACAAGGTGAGTTGGAACAAGCTGCAAAACAGAGTTCAGTCCCCTCGCTATGCTCTATGTCTGACCAGAACTCCATGCAGCGCCCTCTACGTTGCCACTGCGATAGATCATTGCCGGAAGGATGGTACTTTGCGGAGTTTACGTATCGTCGGAACTATATTTAGTCACCTCTTATCTTATTTTGACCAACTTTCTAGACAAATATCATAATATGGGTATAGATAAAAATGGGAACGTGCACTGAACACTGTGAAGAATGATGTACATGTATACTATTGAAAATATTCACATTTCCTGTGTGTTCTTTGAAAAATGTACTTAGAACCAGTTGTTGACAGATTATTACGCCACAAGGTGGTGTAAGTTGTTTTACAATTTTTCATATCGCCTGTATCACTGTGTGAAAATTATGTTTTGTACCCTGGCTCAATCGTACCGATATGCTCCGTTGGTTCAGAGTGCCGGATGAAGATAATTAATAGATTGTGTTTATCACAGAATGCGTTAACTGCCAAACTCCATTAAGCGCCCCCTACACTATCGCTCCGAAACGATGAGATACATCTGTCTGGAATTTGGTTAACTGCTTCGCCTTTGGCTTTGAAAAGCAGACGAAATTCATAAACGATGTGTACATCTGTTAGAAATTTCGTCGGCTTTTCAAAGAGACCTGTAGGCTATTTGGCCATGCGTTTGTCACAAGACAACAGACCTGTTTCTTGCGTGCATGCATAATTCGTGTTTTATTGATAGTAATGATGAAAAGAGTAACGACTTGTATTAATCGAATAATAAAAATGAAATTAGTTTGCCGTATCGTAATCAGGATGGACTTTATTTTACCTACGGACTGTCCATTCTTGAAAGTGCAGCCTACTCGTATAGTAAAACTGGGAACTATGCTTGATTCATATCAAGGCGACGTCCAGTCGCGGGATGTTGGCCAGTTTCTGTGCCGATGCCACGGGCGTACACTGGCGATGGCGGGGTTGTTGACGGGGGTGTCAGGCGTGCAAATGTAGATAACTTTTGCTATAAATTATATAGGCGACCAAACGGACGGGCATGCAGATCGGCAGATGTTTTAAAAATTTATCATTTATTTTTAAATTTGGGAATAGATTTTTAAAACTTGTTTTGCTTTATTCTATTTTATGGATGTTAGTTTTGAAGACTATTATAACATTTAAGGAAGAGGCAGTCCTGTCAACACATTTGGTATTTTGAAAAAATAGTGATTTTGAAGCCATTTTCACGAAGCTTGATATTATTTCTTTAAAATGGGATATGTGACCCTAAAAATAATATAATAAAAAAAATCCCAGACCCCTGTGTCTTATATATATATGTACTTTTAGTATTATGACCAATTTGTGCCAGGGGCCGGTGGTTGTACTATTCATGTGTGTTTCCGAATACGTTGATCGAATAAATAGGATTATCATTATTTGTGGCTGAGAAATGAGAAGCTACATAATTTTATATGTGATTGCCACAGGTGTAATATGTTCTTGTCCAATGGGGGATTGCATTATGGGTAATTAGGTAGTGTCGTAACTGACTCAATCGTACCGATAGAGTCACGTACGTTACTTTCCTTTGAAATTTCAACACGCGTCTCAGTCATTACATACCCCACAGCAGAGTCATGTGTTGGGTTCTCTTCGCTTTCACATTTGGAATCGCCGCCATTACTTTCCTTTGCAATTTCATCACGCGCTTCAGTCAATGCATATCCCAAGAGATTCTGTCCTTTCTGGCCTGGTTACTAGGCTAGTAATTAGGTCGATGTAAAAGTAAAAATGGGTCGCTTTAAAAGCTGTAGTCTTACCCCGCTGAATAAAATAGTCCGACACAGATTAGCACATGTGCTGATATTGATATTACCACACCCTTTGGAAAGCATGCGATCGTGTGGTAATCAAAGATGGATTTCGACGAAATTTGACACTTAGAGGTACTTGTTTCCGGGGAGTGTTTTGGACGGGTGAAATCGTGACCCCGACCTCACCTTGACAATTGACAAGGTCAAATTGGGTAAAACTGACGGATTTCGACGAAATTTGATACATATGGCTACTTTTATCCGGGAGTGTTTTGGACGGGTCAAATCGTGAGCCCGGCGTGACCTTGACCTTCAATATGGCCAATCAAAGGTCAAATCAGGTAAGACGGATTGTTTTCGACGAAATTTGATACCTATGGGTACTTTTGTCAGGGGGTGTTTTGGACGGGTCAAATCGTGACCCCGACCTGACCTTGACCATCGAAATGGTCAATTCAAGGTCAAATCGGGAAAAAACGGACTGATTTCGACGAAATTTGATACCTAGGGGTACTTTTCTCCGGGGAGTGTTTTGGACGGGTCAAATTATGACCCCGACCTGACCTTGACTTTCAAAATTGTCAATTCAAGGTCAAATCGCGCCTTTCGCCGGAAATCAGATGGGAAACAGCCCGGACGAAGTCGGGCCCACCAGCTAGTGTAATAAAAAAGACAGCTTGAAGAATGTAATGTATAACACGAGAAACGGGGAAAACTTGATATATGGAAGTATCCAAATTTCCCACATGGGATTTGAAAGCTAGTTTATATCATATTATTATAATTTCTTTTTATGGCTAATAATGTGATCTTGGTGTCGTTACCATTTCTGACTATGGTTTTCTTGTATTTATTTGCTGAACATGACTGGTTGGGACCTGGCATGCAGGTATCACAGTGGATAAACCGTACAAACATATAATCGGAAATCGCTTTCGCCAAGACGAAAAATTCTATTTTTAGAACATAAATACTACAGAAGGATCAAAACAATACCATAAAAACAAGTTTCCTGACCGGATAGAGGGTTTCCCCACAGCTATAAACACATTTGCCGATCGCAACTGGGCTCCATTTGAGTGAAGGACTCTTAGGTATATATATAAACTGCTGTTCTTCTTCAAATTCCATTTAACACATATACAGCATCTGTTGGAAATCTCACTTTATTACAACTGAAAGGCCGTCGTTATGCGAACAAAATATATTGACATTACCTTGGCTCGGGTGTATTCACAATCTGAAAGTAGAGGCTATTTGTTTGATTATAGCTGTGGGGAAACCGTCTATCCAGTCAGAAAATTTGTTTTATGGTGTTGTTTGATCCTGCTGTAGTATTTATGTTCTAAAGGTAGAATTTTTAGTCTTGGCGAAGCGACATCCGATTGTATATGTGTACGGTTTATCTGCTATGAGTATGGGTTATCAGTGACCAATCATGGCAGTGTGTGCAGTGAACTTTGTTGAGAAAGTATTTGTTAAGCTCTAATATGTAGGCTACCACCTGTATCCTGTAAATGGGTCACCACTCATGGGATAATCTCTCAAATGGACCTGATGGCCATACCAGCTTATACATGTTACAGTTACCCTGTATAGTCATCCCCATCATACCAGCTTATACATGTTACAGTTACCCTGTATAGCCATCCCATCATACCAGCTTATACATGTTACAGTTACCCTGTATAGCCATCCCATCATACCAGCTTATACATGTTACATTTACCCTGTATAGCCACCCCCATCATACCAGCTCATACATGTTACAGTTACCCTGCATAGCCATCCCCATCATACCAGCTTATACATGTTACAGTTATCCCGTATAGTCATCCCCATCATACCAGCTTATACATGTTACAGTTACCCCGTATAGCCATCCCCATCATACCAGCTCATACATGTTACAGTTACCCTGTATAGCCATCCCCATCATACCAGCTTATACATGTTACAGTTACCCTGTATAGCCATCCCCATCATACCAGCTTATACATGTTACAGTTACCCTGTATAGCCATCCCCATCATACCAGCTTATACATGTTACAGTTACCCTGTATAGCCACCCCCATCATACCAGCTTATACATGTTACAGTTACCCTGTATAGTCATCCCCATCATACCAGCTCATACATGTTACAGTTACCCTGTATAGCCACCCCCATCATACCATCTTATACATGTTACAGTTACCCTGTATAGCCATCCCCATCATACCAGCTTATACATGTTACAGTTACCCTGTATAGTCATCCCCATCATACCAGCTTATACATGTTACAGTTATCCCGTATAGTCATCCCCATCATACCAGCTTATACATGTTTCAGTTATCCCGTATAATCATCCCCATCATACCAGCTTATACATGTTACATTTACCCTGTATAGCCATCCAATCATACCAGCTTATACGTGTTACAGTTTCCCTGTATAGCCATCCACATCATACTGGAAGGAAGCAAACCATGGTCAAAGTGAACCATGAACTGCCAACGATGTTGCGCAAGTAAATCTATCATTTGTTAACAACTCGTTCGGAGTAAATTTGTCGAAGAACATCGTGACGAAAGAAATATGAATTTTTGTTGATAGTACATCATTCTTCACAGCGTTCAGCACACATTTCCATATTTATTTCTCAGATAGGGACTTTGTATTTCTCTGACCAATATAAACACACAAAAAATGTTAATCTCTATTAAGTTCACATTTTTTATTTCTAACACAACCCACCATGACGTATACTCTTAAAATGGTTAAAATCATGGTTGCTGTGATTACTAATATAAGTGAACGGAATCATTTATTAATCTACATCAATTTTTTGAAAATTCGGGTCCACAAGAGCTAAAGGCCCACTTAATTTTCGAGTTGCCGATTATTTTTTTATAGTGACTTGATATCCGGTTTTAATAACAATCTATGCCATAAAATATGATTAAAATACTATAATGCATCACTATTTGAAACATCTGTGTCTCAGAAGATGCCCACAGAGAAATATAAAACTGCTGAAATCATAGAATGACTTTCCCCCTTTGGATCCCAGAATGCAACAGAATTGAAACTTGTTCAATGGAAGGGGAAGAACTCTATCTTTAATATATAGAGTTATTCCCCCTGCATTGAAAATAATACTGGATCTAGATGACAAAACGCGTTGACCACATCAGTTTATTACACCTGATAAGTTGATAATACAATGTTCTGGAGCTTCCTCTTTCAAATGATATATAATATGGCATATAGTTTATATAATGTAATCTGGGGGTTCGAAAATTAAGTGAGCCTTTAAGGATTAGGGGACGTCAATTTTTCAGAACTTTGGCTAAGAATTCATCCTCAAAAACGGATTTAAGTTACACCTGAGTGCTCCTACCTATCATACATGCTAGAAAAAAAGCATAGCCGGTAATTTTGAGCCTCAAAAATACGCATTTGTGTCAAAATTATGACTGTAAAATTTCATGCTAACCAAGTCATGCCCAATAAAATCACAATAAAACATCCACAGCAAATCCCAACTCCTCTTTGTCAAGGAATGCGGGTGGATAATTTGAGAGTAATCAAGATTACTCCCAGCCGGTGTTGGGTAGCACATACAACGCAACAGGATAAGCTGCCACTGACTTTGTCCAGTAATCCAAGCAATTGTGCTGACAGCATTGTGACCACATGTTGGGCTGACCTGTCACCAGCCAGGGAAGACGTTCTGTAACCGACATTCCCTGATCCTCAAGTAAATTTCCAAAATTTCCAAAACAAAAATATAAATAATAAACAACTTTTAGCTGTATCCAAAGTGTGCCTACCTGCTAAACAAGCTAGATAAAACATCATAATTTGTACTTTTGACACCCGAAACTACCAACGTATCCAAATGTGTTTCCTCAGATTCAATGTAAACATGTGTCACAAATAATTGGGCCAATAAAACATCTCATGGATATTTTGCAACCAGACCAGATGGAAGGCAGATGACAACACATGTATTATCTTGATTAGATTAGTCTGTCTGATACAGACAATCACCACCCCTCAGATTGGACTAGGTGACCAGAACTTGCATGCATGTCCACTTAGAAGTGATCTCTTTACAACATATGATTCACACTAGTGACCAAGTCACCATGGCCCTCTGACTGGGCTGACTCTTTTCAATCACTGTCGACACATATGAAAATCGAGATTTAATATTCCTTAAAGGGGTACTGTACGCCATTTTCATTACATTTCCGGTGACAACAACGATCTAATATCGATAATATATAGAAACATAAGTAATTTGAGTCGAAGATGTATTCTGTAAACGCTCAGGTTAATAGGCTATCTTAAAATTTAATAATTTAAAAGTTAATAATTTGATATAAATTGAATTTATGACTGGAGCCATAAAATGGCGTCAATTAAATTACGAATTACCGTAATCAAAAATAGTAATTGAGGGATACTGGATTTTTAAACCGATCGAACACACGATTGCTTAAAATATTATGATGATACGGGGAGAACACTCAAGCCACTCACTGACTAGCGACGATACAATAACTTAAATGATTATATGGGACTAGTATGCATATAATATAACTTTTATTTGATTCATTTGGTTGAAAACTTTACAAAAATTACTCGACAACGACAATTTGTATTTTTGCATTCCGGTAAATTTGTCATCCGTAACATGACTTCGTACTCAACAGACTTTCAAATAATGGAAAAATTGTTACCTTATACTCCGACTCGGAGACTATAGAAACCAACAACAACATGTGGCGTACAGTACCCCTTTAATTCTGTGTGCTTTCAGATGATGCTACCTATCTGTCGTAAGTGCTGGGGCCGTTGTGCAGACACATGGCTGGGAGTTGACGACACTTCATTGCAGATGTCACAAATCGACAAACCAAAACCGTCAACCAGCAATCAACCAATAACGCGAATGACTAACCTCTCAACACCAAATCAACACAACAAACTGTCACCCAACATATCAACTGTAAACCTGTCCAAATAGAGTGTGACATCACAAAAAGAACCAGCGCTATGGCTCACACTTTGCTAACCCAATTTCCCCCAAATGTTTTGGAGTCAAATAAAGGATTATGTTCACTGTTATTAGTATTCACAGTAACCAAACCCATTGATGCAAAATGTTAAGAGTATAATGCATGGTGGATTATGTTAAAAATACTAAATGTTAAATGTATAGACGTTTTAAAATCTATATTTTCGAACCCAAATTCAACAAACACAAAGTCCATATCTAAGAAAAACATACGGCAATGTTTACTGAACATAGTGAAGAATGATGAACAATAAAATAATATTCATATTTATCAAGCGTTCTTTGATAAAGTTACTAAGAATCAATTGTTTACAAATGGGAGAGTAATTTGCTTAACATTGCTGGTTGGGAGGTGGCAGTTAAGTGTTAATATATGTGGTCAGTGGTGTGTTGTGAATATCTTGACAAAAGAATTGTGTAATCCCCAATCTGGGTATACCTTGTAGCCCAGAAACTAGGCCACCAATCTGGTCCAATCAGGAGATTATATTCTCACGGATCAGCACCTGCTGATAATAACCCCAGATGGCTCGAGTGACCATTAACTTGACCCATCAAATTCAGTTCCCAAACTGCATTACTGAGCAATGAAATCTACCATTTGTAAACAACTGCTTCGAAGCCAAAAATCTAAAGAACACTCAACATATGTGAGTATATTTTAGTGTAAACAATATTTAATTTTCGAACACAATATTTAACACATACAAATAAATTGACATAATTTTACAACACATGTTCAAAAACGGGATTAAGACAACAAGCCTGAAAGGCTTTTATCAAGTATTTTCCTCGGAATAAGAAAGTTACCCTTGGTATCAGAATATATACCATATAGGGTAAATTTAGCAGACATGTTAGATCCGAAAAAATATTGTTCTAGAAGGGGGCAGAGGGATAGAGTGCAAAAAGTCAAGTTAATTGGTATTGTATGGCTTACATTAGACAACATGAAAGAGGGGAGTGAAGCGAAGTACCGTACATATTTTTAGTTACACTACTTTGGTATTTATAACATATACTATTTACGAACCATGGAAAATTCAAAATAAAATCGAAACACATCGCGGCCCACGTGTAGGAAATGCGAAAAAACAGAATCAACCTTATATGTATTGTTAATTAATTTTAAAATAATTCGCTAGAAGTGTCCTTTATCATTATATGATGAAACAATTTCATGGAGAGTAGCCCAGTGACACGGAGAATGATTGGCCCTCGAATGGAATTTATTAAATTTCATTTCATTAAAATTCCATTGAGAAATGATGAGACGACCCTGTCAGAGCACACAATACAGATAATGTGATAAAACAAATACATAATTACATATAGTGGTGTATTACTTGGCCCGGCGATCGGACGGCTCATCACGGCTAGGAGAAACGCCGAGTTTGTAAAATGAACTTCTGTACGACAACAAAGATGATCTGACTATTTAAACGATCAGAAAGATAACATGAGCCATATAATAGGATATCAATTGATATTCTGCTTGTTGGCAGAGCGGCCAATAGCTCTATTCTCTCTTGAATATATAGAGGACAATGAAAAAAGAAATGGTAAGCTGATTCAACTTCAAATTCACCACAGAAACAAAACGGAGAATCTTTCAAGTGATTTACGACAAGGTCTCTATTCAGGTTACTACAGCCTAATCTAATTCAAGTATGATGAACTTGTGCTTTCCTGAAGTAACTTTGATAGTAACATTTGGCTATTTTTGCACGATCAACATTTAGGGTCCGTTCAAATTCTTTCAACGAAGGGGTCGTCTTTACTGAGTCGGGTAAACTATTCCAAGCACGTGTAGTTGACGGTAGAAAAGTGTCCATATACGCATTCCTATTGCTGTCAGGTGGATGAAAACTAGCATGCCTAAAATTATAACCAGACGACATAGAATCGGGCGGAATCATGTTAGATAAATAGGATGGAGTTTGTTTTCTTGTCATCTTGCAATATTGAATTAATTTCTGTTTGACTTCTTCGTGGTGCAAGTGTTTCCCATCCAGTTTCAAGTAACAAGTTAAGGTCGTTAGTTCTAGTTGCCCCGGTTACAACTCGTGCTATTTCGTACTTAATATCATCAATGCGATCGCTGGTGCATTTCGGAATGTTATCCCAAACAGGTGATGCATATTCCAGTATTGGGCGAATGAAAGAAACATATATATAATACGGTGTCTAAAGACTTTCTGCTTTATCGGAACTTGTGTTTCTTTACAAGATTAACTCTCTTTCATGCCTTGTCGAGTATACTACAAATGTGACTTTCCCATGAACCAGAACTGTCAAATATAACTCCGAGATGTTTATGATTGCTTACTTCTGTTATTAGTGATCCAGCCATGAGTAGGGGTGGTGAACTATATTTAGGTTCTTCCTTGATACTTAATGCTTCGGTCTTCGGGTGGTTGAACTTAACTAACATGACCATTTGACAGTGTTAATTATTTCTGTGAACATACAAATATCGAAATGTATCGCTTCGGCATTTAGTATTGTCATTTTATTTTTATAATACTCTGGATATTCAGCTGCAAAACAGAGCAGGATCTTCGTGACTCACCTTCGCGAATTGGACCCGGGTTTTTTTCAATATCACCACTTAATAGCAACAACAAGCATGAGATAAATATACTAATTATACGTACGCTTTAAGTTTAACATTAGATGTGGTTGGGGCGAATACTTGTTGGTCCACATGATTCAGCTTACCTACACCTGGGTTCACCAGTTCAATGATGTGTTTTACAAATACTCCAATTAGCTTTGGAAAGAAGCACATCAGTAATAGTATTATACCCATGATATTGTCATCAGTTAATTTATTTAAACGAAGCAAAAGGAAGATGATAAATGCTTCAGACATAGCATAATCAAAACGCTTCCTCTGGTGGAGTCGCGATGCTTTCGATAAGAACATGCCAATGCGAGCACGATGTTGGGTGATGTCAACCATTGTCCAAAATAATATATTTTAATGCATAAATGTACAACGTGCTCGATAATTGGCAGTCACGGTTCACAAAATTGATAATTGGTAGTACTAGCATATGAGGGTTGTGTCGAATGGCAGGAGGGACAGAGTGCTTCGTTTTCGTGAGGGAGAAGTCCATAAGAAAAGAGAGATACGAGAATTAAAAGGAGTGGAAACAACATCTTGTCTTACCTCGTGATATTATCAGAGGGACAATAAATCAACCTGCACTCATTGGTTCGATGGATATTGGGGATATATTGATCAACGCTAATCGATAGCATTGGGATAAGAGGAAAGAAAGAAGACATGATACAAGGAAACGGAGAAGGGGTAATTTTTCAGTGAAATAAACGAGATATAGAATAGGACAGGTGGACGGACGGACTGACATTTAGTACGATTGACATATACCGGGTCAAGTTTCTAGTCTGTATATATATGATTATAATGCCTAAAAAGGGCTATTTGGATGTACTAGAAAACATAGTCATATAACTAAACAGTGTGATTTAATATATACTTACAAAGACGGGCAGACGCGTAGTGTGTACAGTAACAGAAACCAGCTGAGTATATTTTTATTGTTCATCATGTTTCAGTGTTCAGTACACATAACCATATTTTATCTTAGATATGGACTTAGTGTTTGTAGAAATTGGGTTCGAAAAAAATAATTTTAAAAACTTCTATAAATTCACATTTTATATTTCTAACATAAACCGCCATGAATTATACTCTTAAAGTGATGTGAAACACTCCGGTAGGGCGATGAAATAGAACTAGTGAATATGCTTGCTCAAAGTTGTTATTTTTTACGAATATTAATCCAAATTGACCACACACACACACCGCCACTCTTAAATAATAATTAAATACAATGGCTCTCGATGACGAAACCATTTGTGTTAGTTTCTCGCAGATAGTTGCGTCCCGAATCGAGATGTAAATATTTACAATTGAGCGTAGTTCAGACGATGTTTTCTATGGAGTGGTATGGTCGATTTCTATGAAATTTTCGGCGATGTTAGTAGAATGCTATATTTACCAGGTTGACATAGCACCTAGGTACTAACTTATTAGTTTCACGAACTCAAACAAGTCCATAATATGTCTTTAAAATGTTGCATCAATGAGTTTGGTTCATTGATTACTAATAAAAGTGAACATAATCCTTAATTTTGACTCCATCAAATATGGGGAAATGAGTTAGCAAAGTCCTTAAACACTCAATCAGTGTGTGAGTCGCATGATATTGCACCGGTCATACCAAAGATTTGGGTCTCAATAACAGTTAGCAGAATAAACTACTACTCCACAACAGTTGTGAGGGGCGGGAGAGAGGCTGAGTACTCACCACCAAAAACAACCCATGCCAAGCTGATGATGAGATGCCAAAATCGAACATTCAATGTGTGTATGGATATCTGGGTGAAAGATTTAATGTGTGGATAAACTTAAGTCATTCGCGTTGTTGTTGGTTACAGTAGATATTGCAACCTCATTTACTTTACTTGTATTCGATGAACAAATATTTAAAATTTCACTCTTTTCCGGTACCAAGAATTTCTGTAAAATAATTTGTTTTCAAATGTGCAGTTCATATATACATTTATCATTATGACTCAATCATTATTTACGTTGGAAACTGTCATAAATCAATTTCATATCAATTACAAATTCATATCACCTTCCGATAATTTGATTGGTTTGCTGACAAAAAGTGTTCTGATTGGATGAATGGCAGCCGGGGGCCGAGCCGCATCTCTGACTAAATGCAGGTCAAATTCGTGCGCGTCAATCAACGCGATGCCGAAATTCTCGCAATTATAATCTTGAAATATATAGTTTTGGACATTGTTATACGATAAATAGAATATGTAATTCGTATTTATCTAATAAACATACGATATAATGTCACAAACTGAGAACAGAATAGCGCACTATATCTTCGCGTGCATATTATTTCTGCTAGTTCACCAGGTGTAATTGGGCTTCCGGTGCAATGAAGTGACGTCACATTAACCTTTTGCTGCCGATGTCATATAGCTATTTAGTGATTTGTGTGCGTTTTGGACATCATAATCAATTTATAGGTGTCATATAATAAATAGAATATGTAATTCGTGTTTCTCTCATATGATATTTATGAAACTCGTCACGAATTTTCAGTTTTCTCTCGCCGGAGGCTCGAGAACACTGAAAATTCTTAGACTCGTTTCATAAATATCATATGAGAGAAACACTCATTTCATATCCTCTATATCATATCTGAAGATCATGAGAGAAGACTTAATTGTTCTTCGTTCATGAAATTTAATGATTATTTTCAATTAGAAAGGCAACTAACCATAAATAATTTTCTATATTTGAGAATGTTCATGTCATGCCTGTTGATCAGTGAAAAATTCAGCTGAGATGAGTATATGGTTATGGCTTCATAACCAACTTATAGCTGACAACCATATCTCTTAACACTGTGGCCTAATTTCAGTTGATTGCTTCCGCTAGAGTTGACCACACTGCATATCAACATTTATTTTCAGGTGGACTGGAATATTTGTGACTGCTTTAATCTTAATTTTAACGTATGGGGTATGATATAATATGCAATTAAAATCTAATTCAACATTATGATACAAACGAGGTCTTCTCTCATAGAGCCAAAACAATAAGCTATTTTGGTGATTGCAGTGTTGTGCGAATTATTAATTACTCTAGCAGTTCTTGGTACCGAAAGGGACAATAAAAAAATAATATCATCAACCTCTCAAATGTATTAAAATCTATTGTTTTTATCGTCTCTTTATTAATTGCTCAGATTCTACATACAAAGAAGATGATATGTGAAATTCAAGATTTTTCGCCAGATAGATCCAGAGAAATTCTTTGTTGACAAGCTCTCGCCATTTTTGGATAAATTTATGCAAAACGTGCACGTCTCCCTTAAAAGGGTACTGCACACTAAATCCAACCCGTTTAAACCCAACATAATATATGCAATAAATGAACGAATTTGAACCATGGATTAGTGAAAAAATAAACCTCTATTCTCTATGAACGATGCAAACAACATGGTCATTATAGAACTAATTTATGACTCCAGTTTCATAGTGAACCGCGACCGATGTAGGCGGAATGCCTCTATACCACACGAGGTACAAACGACATCACGCACAAGAGAGGCGACAGAAAGCGACCGAGGTAGGCGGAATGCCTCTGTACCACACGAGGTACAGACGACATCACGCACCACAGAGGCGACACAAAGTGACCGAGGTAGGTGGAATGCCTCTATAACCACACGAGGTACAGACGACATCACGCACCACAGAGGCGACACAAAGTGACCGAGGTAGGTGGAATGACTCTATACCACACGAGGTACAACCGACATCACGCACCACAGAGCCGACACAAAGCGACCGAGGTAGGCGGAATGACTATACCACACGAGGTACAGACGACATCACACACCAGAGGCGACACAAAGCAACCGAGGTATAGGTGGAATGCCTCTATACCACACGAGGTATAACCAACATCACGCACCACAGAGGCTACACAAAGCGGCCGAGGTAGGCGGAATACCTCTATACCACACGAGGTATAACCAACATCACGCACCACAGAGGCGACACAAAGCGACCGAGGTAGGCGGAATACCTCTATACCACACGAGGTACAAACAACATCACGCACCACAGAGGCGACACAAAGCGACCGAGGTAGGCGGAATACCTTATACCACACGAGGTACAACCGACATCACGCACAATGGAGGCGACACAAAGCGACCGAGGTAGGTGGAATGACTCAATACCACACGAGGTACAAACGACATCACGCACCACAGAGGCGACACAAAGCGACCGAGGTAGTTGAAATGCCTCTATACCACACGAGGTATAACCAACATCACGCACTACAGAGGCGACACAAAGTGACCGAGGTAGGTGGAATGCCACTATACCACACGAGGTACAACCGACATCACGCACCACAGAGGCGACACAAAGTGACCGAGGTAGGCGGAATGCCTCTATACCACACGAGGTACAAACGACATCACGCACCACAGAGGCGACACAAAGTGACCGAGGTAGGCGGAATGCCTCTATACCACACGAGGTATAACCAACATCACGCACTACAGAGGCGACACAAAGCGACCGAGGTAGTTGAAATGCCTCTATATCACACGAGGTACAAACGACATAACACAGCACAGAGGTGACGACCGAGGTAGGCAGAATACATCTATATCACACGAGGTACAAACGACATCACGCACCACAGATGCGACACAAAGCGACCGAGGTAGGCGGAATACCTTATACCACACGAGGTACAACCGACATCACGCACCACAGAGGCGACACAAAGCGACCGAGGTAGGCGGAATACCTTATACCACACGAGGTACAACCGACATCACGCACAATGGAGGCGACACAAAGCGACCGAGGTAGGTGGAATGACTCAATACCACACGAGGTACAAACGACATCACGCACCACAGAGGCGACACAAAGTGACCGAGGTAGGCGGAATGCCTCTATACCACACGAGGTATAACCAACATCACGCACTACAGAGGCGACACAAAGCGACCGAGGTAGTTGAAATGCCTCTATATCACACGAGGTACAAACGACATAACACAGCACAGAGGTGACGACCGAGGTAGGCAGAATACATCTATACCACACAGGTTCAACCGACATCACGCAGCACAGATGTGACACAAAGCGACCGAGGTAGGCGGAATACCTCTATACCACACAGGTACAACCGACATCACGCAGCACAGAGGTGACACAAAGCGACCGAGGTAGGCGGAATACCTCTATACCACACGAGGTAGAAACGACATCACGCACCACAGAGACGACACAAAGCGACTGAGGTAGGCAGAATGCCTCTATACCACACGAGGTACAAACGACATCACGCACCACAGGTGACACAAAAGCGACCGAGGTAGGCGGAATACCACCTTTATACCACACGAGGTACAAACGACATCACGCACCACAGAGCCGACAAAGCGACCGATGTGGTCGGAATGCCTCTATATCACACGGGGGGTACAACCAACATCACGCACCAAAGAGGCGATACAAAGCGGCCGAGGTAGGCGGAATGCCTCTATACCACACGAGGTACAACCGACATCACGCACCACAGAGGCGACACAAAGCGACCGAGGTAGGCGGAATGCATCTATATCACACGAGGTACAAACGACATCACGCACCACAGAGGCGACACAAAGCGACCGAGGTAGGCGGAATACCTTATACCACACGAGGTACAACCGACATCACGCACAATGGAGGCGACACAAAGCAACCGAGGTAGGAGGAATGTCTCTATACCACACGAGGTACAAACGACATGACGCACAACGGAGGCGACACAAAGCGACCGAGGTAGGTGGAATGCATCTATATCACACGAGGTACAAACGACATCACGCACAACAGAGGCGACACAAAGCGACTGAGGTAGGCGGAATGACTCTACCACACGAGGTACAAACGACATCAGGCACCACAGAGGCGACACAAAGCGACCGAGGTAGGTGGAATGCCTCTATACCACACGGGGTACAAACGACATAACGCACCACAGAGGCGACACAAGGCGACCGAGGTATGAGGAATGTCTCTATACCACACGAGGTACAAACGACATTACGCACCACAGAGGCGACACAAGGCGACCGAGGTAGGAGGAATGTCTCTACACCACACGAGGTACAAACGACATCACGCACAACAGAGACGACACAAAGCAACCGATGTAGGTGGAATACCTCTATACGACATGAGGTACAAACAACATCACGCACCACAGAGGCGACACAAAGCGGCCGAGGTAGGCAGAATACCTCTATACCATACAAGGTACAAACGACATCACACACCACAGAGGCGACACAAAGCGACCGAGGTAGGTGGAATGCCACTATACCACACGAGGTACAAACGACATCACGCACCACAGAGGCGACACAAAGCGACCGAGGTAGGTGGAATGCCTCTATACCACACGAGGTACAAACGACATCACACACCACAGAGGCGACACAAAGCGACCGAGGTAGGTGGAATGCCACTATACCACACGAGGTACAACCGACATCAGGCACCACAGAGGCGATACAAAGGGACCGAGGTAGGCGGAATGACTCTACCACACGAGGTACAAACGACATTACGCACCACAGAGGCGATACAAAGCGACCGAGGTAGGTGAAATGTCTCTATACCACACGAGGTACAAACGACATAACGCACCACAGAGGCGACACAAAGCAACCGAGGTAGGTGGAATGCCACTATACCACACGAGGTACAAACCACATAACGCACCACAGAGGCGACACAAAGCGACCGAGGTAGGCGGAATGACTCTACCACACGAGGTACAAACCACATAACGCACCACAGAGGCGACACAAAGCGACCGAGGTAGGCGGAATGCCTCTATACCACACGAGGTACAAACGACATCACGCACCACAGAGGCGACACAAAGCAACAGAGGTAGGCTGAATGCCTCTATATCACACGAGGTACAGACAACATCGCGCACCACATAGGTGATACAAAGCGACCGAGGTAGGCTGAATGCCCCTATACCACACGAGGTACAAACAACATCATGCAACACAAAGCGACCGAGGTACATGTAAGTGGAATGACTATACCACACGAGGTACAAATGACATCACGCACCACAGAGGCAACACAAAGCGACCGATGTAAGCGGAATGACTCTATACCGCATGAGGTACAAACCACATCACGCACCACAGAGACGACACAAAGCAACCGAGGTCGGCGGAATGACTCTATACCACACGAGGTACAAACGACATCACATCTGTTTTGCATTCCGCCTACTTCGGTCGGTTTGTGTCGCCTCTGTGGTGCGTGATGTCATTTATACCTCGTGTGATAAAGTCATTCCGCCTACCTCTGTCGGTTTGATTCGCCTCTGTGGTGCGTGATGCTGTTTATACCACACAATGTACAAACCACATCACGCACCACAGATGCGACACGAACCGACCGAGGTAGGCGGAATGACTTTATACCACACAAGGTGCAACGTACACCACGTGTCACAGAGCGACACAAACCAATGGAGGTGGGCAGAATGCCTCTATATCACACAATGTGCAAATGACATCACGCACCACAGAGGCGACACAAACCGACTGAGTAGGTGGAATTCCTCTATACCACACAATGTGCAACTGACATCACGCACCACAGAGGCGACACAAACCGACTGAGTAGGTGGAATTCCTCTATACCACACAATGTGCAAATGACATCACGGACCAAAGAGGCGACACAAAGCGACCGAGGTAGGTGGAATGCCTCAATACCACATGAGGTACAACCGACATCAATCATCACAGAGGCGACACAAAGCGACAGAGGTAGGCGGAATACCTCTATACCAAACAAGGTATAATCGACATCACGCACCACAGAGGCGAATCAAACCAACAGAGGTAGTCGGAATGACTATACCACAAGAGGTATAACCAACATCACGCACTACTGAGCCGACACAAAGCAACCGAGGTAGGTGGAATGCCTCTATATCACATGAGGTACAAACGACATCACGCACCACAGGGGCGACACAAACCGACCGAGGTACATGTAGGAGGAATGACTATACCACATGAGGTACAAACGATATCACGCACCACAGATGTGACACAAAGGGGCCGAGGTAGGTGGAATGCCTCTATACCACACGATGTATAAACGACATCACACACAACAGAGGCGACACAAAGCGACCATGGTGGGTAGAATGCCTCTATACCACACGAGGTACAACCGACATCACGCACTAGAGGCGACACAAAGCGAACAAGGTAGGCGGAATGCCTCTATACCACACAAGGTACAAACAACATCACGCACCACAGATGTGACACAAAGGGGCCAAGGTAGGCGGAATACCTCTATACCACACGAGGTATAAACGACATCACGCACCACAGTGGCGACACAAACCGACCGAGGTAGGCAGAATGCCTCTATACCACACGAGGTACAAACAACATCACGCACCACAGATGTGACACAAAGGGGCCGAGGTAGGCGGAATGCCTCTATACCACATGAGGTATAAACGACATCACGCACCACAGAGGCGACACAAAGGGACCGAGGTAGGCGGAATGCCTATATACCACACGAGGTACAACCAACATAACGCACAACAGAGGCGACACAAACCGACTGAGGTAGGCGGAATGCCTCTATACCACACGAGGTACAAACGACATCACACACAACAGAGGCGACACAAACCGATTGAGGTAGGCGGAATGCCTCTATACCACACAAGGTACAACTGAGATCATGCACAACAGAGGAGATACAAAGCGACCGAGGTAGGCGGAATGCCTCTATACCACACAATGTATTTAGAAATTGCTAATATATAACTTAATTTCGAGTCGCCCATTATTTTTTTATGCTGACTTGATATACAGATTTGATAACAATCTATGCCATATAATATGATTAAAATACTAAAATTCATCGCTATTTGAAACATCTGTGTCTCAGAAGATGCACACAGAGAAATAGAAAACTGCTGAAATCATAGAATGACTTCCCCCCTTTGGCTCACAGAATGCAACAGAATTCAAATTATTTTTCAATGGAAGGGGAAGAACTCTATCTTTAATATATACAGTTATTCCCCCTGCATTGAAAATTATACTTCTTTTTACTGCAATCTAGATGACAAAAGCGTTGACAACTCAACAAAAACAAAATGTCCACAGTTTATTACACCGGATAAGTTGAAAATACAATGTTTTGGAGCTTCCTCTGTCAAATGGTATATAACATGACATATCTTTTATATAATGTAATCCGGGGGTTCATGGTATATAACATGGCATATCTTTTATATAATGTAATCCGGGGGTTCGAAAATTAAGTGGGCCTTTAACTACAATAGTTACATGAGTAACAAGTAAAATTATTTTCACGATCGCAACTGTAATATGTTTTAGCAATCACCTGTATCTATTCATATAGCATATACATGTAGTCAAAGTGTGTGCCTTTGTCATACTGAATATTTATTATCTTTGAGATGGTATTTTAGAATAACCACTGCATGAACTATAAGGAGAGCCTATGTACAACTAAGACTTCTCTTTTCTTTATTTTTGGCTGATCTTCGGTTTGGTGTGTTAAGCCAAAAATTGAATATATCAATTGAATGGTATACATGTACATGTTATACTTTTCGAATTCTCTTCTGTTATTGTATTCTCATACTTTGGAATGTTGATACTATTTATTATAAACCAATTAACTGTATACAATGGTATTGATGTTTTGTAATAAGTTATTATAATTATTAATATTTTATGAACATCTGTATATAGGGGAGCTAGTAGTTACGCTCCCTAGTCCCTATTTAGGCAAATAAAAATCTAAAAAATCTATCACTTTGAAAGAGTTCTCCATTGGGGAAATTGGTAACTTTTATTATGTTTGTAAAACATATGAAGATTTAATTTTTCTTGGAGTAACAATTATTCAGCTATATTTGTCTTTACTCCCTGAAATTTGTTTTGTAATTATTCATTGGTTCGCTCAATAGTCCATGGACTATCTTCTAATAGCAACCATATTTGATTGAGTTAATTATACATATAAAGTAATTAGCCTATGATCTTGGCAGTTTAACATGCATGCGTCTATGTTTCGCATCCCCATAATTATTTGTTCAGACCAATAACATAATACTTTTTTTTTCAAAATGGGCATTAAAAAACATAATGTTAAAGGTACTCAACCCGATAAAACTCCTCTCAATTACTATTTCAATGGCTTCGGGGGTCAAAAATATTTGATTCGAGTCGAGGAAGTCACCCATCAAAGCTCAGATTTGTTAGATATCGATTTTAGAAATCTATTATTTTTCATTATCGGGAATTCTTTCTGGCCCAGAAGATAGTAAAAAATTCGTTATTATTACCCACTTGATTATAGAGTTATCCATCCTTGTCTGTTTGAATAGAATTTTGGCGTAAAATCTCGAGCATGTTACCAAATTGACGGCAGTTATAAGTACTCATCTCGAGAACATAAGAATTTTCAAAAATCAATATCTAATGACTCTGAGCTTTGTTTGATGGGTTCCTCGACTCGAATCAAATATTTTTTACCCCCAAAGCCAAAGAAATAGTAATATAGGACCCTCTGATCGGATTGTTGTTCTTGGAATCTGTTGAGATGGGGACCCTCTTTACGGGTTGAGTACCTTTAATGTTGTAATCTAGTATACTCACTCTTTAATTAGTTCAATTAGATTCACTCTCATAGAGGACATGGATATTCATTTGAGAAGTGTAATTTTGAAGAAAATGTCTAAAAATGGGCCTCGCGAATTGGTACTTTTCCGTAGATTTGAAATTTGATATCGAATCGGGAGGCTGATGTCGATATCAAATTGAATCTCAAATCGAATCGGCTGGTGCATATATTACAGGTCATCAAAGTCGGTTAAGAGTTTGTTCCACCAAGCCTGAGTTTAGTGTGCCTGTCATTTGCAGAATGAGGTCCCCAGAGGGTGAATTTAGTAATGCTATCCTGCATAGTGGGCTAGCATCACCAAATTCACCCTCTTGGGACCTCATTCTGCATGACCTCATCTGCTATGGGAGACATAGACTCAGATTGAATTTCCTAAATGGTGAATGTTGTGATGTACACTGATTGGGAACCTCGATTATACAATGTGTCTTCTGCCAATTTGGGGATAAAGAGAAACTAAACTGTAGATACTTCCCAGAAGATGAGGCCTAAGCAGGGTGAGGTTCCCAGAGGGTGAATTTGATGCTTGCCCGCTGTGTGGGATAGCGGCACTAAAATCACCCTCTGGTGACCTCATTCTGCAAATGACAGGCACACTAAATTCAGACTTGTCTAGGAAATAAAATAGATTTTATCATCAGCTGACAGCTGCTAACTCCTAGGATTGAAATGTTACATCGATTTTATCATCAGCTGACAGCTGCTAACTCCTAGGATTGAAATGTTACATTGATTTTATCTTCAGCTGACAGCATCTAACTCCTAGGATTGAAATGTTACATTGATTTTATCATCAGCTGACAGCTGCTAACTCCTTGGATTGAAATGTTACATCAATTTTTGTGAGTCCTTTTTCTGGAGTTCGCATTGAGAACACAATTGGCATCTTCTCAATTTGAGGAGTCCGAATTTGAAGATGCCGAATCCATGACACAAGGGAAGCTTTGGACGCAGTACCAGTTATGCACATTCCAAGTATTATACCGTCCTCCTGTTCATGAATGCTTGGTTTAACAACGATCTGTGATGACTTTTCCTCTTCGAAAATGGTTGTGAATTCGAACAAGTCTGGAATTGAAATATTTTTTTGTATGGAAGGAGGTATAAGATTAGGGTTGAAAATGAGGTGTAAATGTTTACAATTGAGCGTAGTTCAGACGATGTTCTCTATGGAGTGGTATGGTCAATTCATTTGAAATTTTCAGTGATCTTAGTAGAATTATATATTCCCCAGGTTGGCATAGCGTCTGAGTAATAACTTTTATAAGTTTATAACACTCGAACATGTCCATAATATGTCTTTAAAGGGGTACTGTACATTAAATCCGATCATTTACGGGACCATCTCCTTTTATACTCAAAATAATATATGCAACAAATGAATCATTTTGAGTAATGGATTAGTGTAAAATACACCTGTGTGCTCTACGAACGATGCAAACAACATGGTAATCATAAATAAAATGAACTTATGACTTCAGTTTTATAGTGAACCGCGACCGAGGAAGGCGGAATGCCTATACCACACGAGGTACAAACGACATCACGCACAACAGAGGCGAGACAAAGCAACCTCGGTAGGCGGAATGACTCTATACCAGACGAGGTACAAACGACATCACATCTGTTTTGCATTCCGCCTACCTCGGTCGGTTTGTGTCGCCTCTGTGGTGCGTGATGTCATTTATACCTCGTGTGATAAAGTCATTCCGCCTACCTCTGTAGGTTTGATTCGCCTCTGTGGTGCGTGATGCTGTTTATACCACACAGGGTACAAACCACATCACGCACCACAGATGCGACACGAACCGACCGAGGTAGGCGGAATGACTTTATACCACACGAGGTGCAACGTACATCACGCGTCACAGAGCGACACAAACCAATGGAGGTGGGCAGAATGCCTCTATATCACACAATGTGCAAATGACATCACGCACCACAGAGGCGACACAAAGCGACCGAGGTAGGTGGAATTCCTCTATACCACACAATGTGCAAATGACATCACGCACCACAGAGGCGACACAAAGCGACCGAGGTAGGTGGAATGCCTCAATACCACATGAGGTACAACCGACATCAATCATCACAGAGGCGACACAAAGCGACAGAGGTAGGCGGAATACCTCTATACCATACAAGGTATAAACGACATCACGCACCACAGAGGCGAATCAAACCGACAGAGGTAGGCGGAATGACTATACCACACGAGGTATAAATGACATCACGCACCACAGAGGCAACACAAACCGACTGAGGTAGGCGGAATGACTATACCACAAGAGGTATAACCAACATCACGCACCACAGGGGCGACACAAACCGACCGAGGTAGGAGGAATGACTCTATACCACACGAGGTACAAACGATATCACGCACCACAGATGTGACACAAAGCGACCGAGGTAGGTGGAATGCCTCTATACCACACGATGTATAAACGACATCACACACAACAGAGGCGACCATTATGGGCAGAATGCCTCTACCACACGAGGTACAACCGACATCACGCACCAGAGGCGACACAAAGCGAACAAGTTAGGCGGAATGCCTCTATGCCACACAAGGTACAAACAACATCACACACCACAGATGTGACACAAAGGGGCCGAGGTAGGCGGAATACCTCTATACCACACGAGGTATAAACGACATCATGCACCACAGAGGCGACACAAACCGACCGAGGTAGGCAGAATGCCTCTATACCACACGAGGTACAAACAACTTCACGCACCACAGAGGCGACACAAAGGGACCGAGGTAGGTGGAATGCCTCTATACCACACGAGGTACAACCAACATCACGCACAACAGAGGCGACACAAACCGACTGAGGTAGGTGGAATGCCTCTATACCACACGAGGTACAAACGACATCACGCACCACAGAGGTGACACAAAGGACGCACCACAGAGGTGACACAAAGGGACCGACGTAGGCGGAATGCCTCTATACCACACGAGGTACATCTGACATCACACACAACAGAGGCGACACAAAGCGACCGAGGTAGGCGGAATACCTCTATACCACACAAGGTACAACTGACATCATGCACAACAGAGGCGATACAAAACGACCGAGGTAGGTGGAATGCCTCTGTACCACACGATGTATAACTGAGATCATGCACAACAGAGGCGATACAAAGCGACCGAGGTAGGCGGAATGCCTCTATACCACACGATGTATTTAGAAATTGCTAATATATAACTTAATTTTCGAGTCACCCATTATTTTGTTATGGTGACTTGATATACAGATTTGATAACAATCTATGCCATATAATATGATTAAAATACTAAAATTCATCGCTATTTGAAACATCTGTGTCTCAGAAGATGCCCACAGAGAAATAGAAAACTGCTGAAATCATAGAATGACTTCCCCCCTTTGGCTCACAGAATGCAACAGAATTCAAATTATTTTTCAATGGAAGGGGAAGAACTCTATCTTTAATATATACAGTTATTCCCCCTGCATTGAAAATTATACTTCTTTTTACTGCAATCTAGATGACAAAAGCGTTGGCAACTTAACAAAAACAAAATGTCCAGTTTATTACACCGCATAAGTTGAAAATACGTTTTGGAGCTTCCTCTGTCAAATGGTATATAACATGGCATATATTTTATATAATGTAATCCCGGGGTTCTAAAATTAAGTGGGCCTTTAACTACAATAGTTATCACATGAGTAACAAGTAAAATAATTTTCACGATCGCAACCGTAATATGTTTTAGCAATCACCTGTATCTATTCATATAGCATATACATGTAGTCAAAGTGTGTGCCTTTGTCATCTTCTTCTTCTATATCTATATTTGCGAATGTCTGTCTGTCTGCTGTCTGTCTGTGTTCTATAGAAATTCACAGGGGACCATCTAAATGATGCCAAAGGGGTCTACTAGGAGTAGCTTTTTACGAGAAAGATAATGGTCGGGGTTAGAATTTTCTAAAGTGACGCCGTTGTTGTCAGGGGCAGCAAAGGGGGAGGGGCAGAAAAACAATTTGTCGCCGATTGCCACCAAACTTATATATAATCATCCCCATAATATGACGAATCTAATGGCGTGGTTTAAATATGGCAAAAGTCGCATCGTTCGCGTCAGGGGTGCCCGGAAGGGGGGGGGCAGATTTTTTTTCTGTCGCCGATTGCCACGAAACTTACATATAATCATTCCCATGATATGAAGAATCCAACGGTGTGGTTTAAATATGTCAAAAGTGGCGTCGTTTGAGTCAGGGATGAACGGAAGGGGAGAGGGGCACCAAAATTGATAAAACTAATTTTAGCGCCGATTTCCACCAAATTGATATATATTCTTCTTCATGATATAAGGAATCTAATTGTGCGATTTAACAACGCCAAATTGTTGTTTTTGGATGAGAGATTGGGAGGGGTGGGCACTAAATTTGATAATAAGTCGCCGATTGCCACCACACTTATACAAAATCATCCCCATAGTATGAGGAGTCTGATGGTGTGACTTTTATCTGTCAAATGTGGCCTCATTCGAGTCAGGGTTGCATTGAAAGGGACAGGGGCACCAAAATTGATGCACAATTTTTTTAGAGCCAATTTCCACCAAATTGATACACGTTCTTATCCATGATACGAGGAATCTAATTGTGATTTAAAGACGCCATAGTGGTGCTGTTTGGGTGAGAGATGGAGAGGGGAGGGATTGGCACCAAATTTGATAAAAAAAAAAATTGTTTAGTCGCCGATTATTACCAAACTTATAAACAATCATCTCCATGATATGAGGAGTGTAATCGTGTGGTTTAAGGAAGTCACAAGTGGGGCCATTCGAGTCAGTGGTGTATAGAGATGAGAGGGGCACAAAAAATTACATCTATATGTTTAGTGCCGATTTCCACCAGATTGATACATATTCTTCTCCGTGATACGAGGAATCTTATCGTGTGGTTTAGATACACCAAATTGGTGCCCTATGGGTGAGAGATATGGGGACCTTAAATTTGATACGAATTTGTATACTCGCCAATTTTCACCAATTTCATATATATGCATCTCTAATCTCTAATGAGTCTTAGTGTGTGCAGCTTGAGTCAGAAATAGGGACGGGAGGGTCACCAAAACTGATACAAAATATTTTTAGTACCAATTACCATCAAATTCAGACACGTTCTTCTCAAATGATACAAGAAATAAAATCGTGATGTCTGTCTGTCTGTCTTTTTGTCTGTCTGTGTGCGTTCTATATATAACTTCACGCGGTACAATCGAGATGGCACCAAGGCGTTCTAAGAGGGGTAACCTTTTACAAGGAAGATAATGGTGCGGGTTAAAATTTTCTAAAATGACGCTGTTGGTGGGAGGGGAAATTTTAAAAATATGGTGAAATAGTTTTGTCGCTGATTTCCACCAAACGAATACATAATCACCTTCGCAATATGGCGTTGTTCGAGTCAGCGTTGCATCAACAATTGATTTAATAAACCAAATTCCAACAAATTCATACACGTTTTTCTCTAATGATATACCATGAATTAAATCACATTTGGTGTCGTTTGCGATATGCACTATCATTGATATTCGCCGATATCCACATATAAGTTATATACAGTCACCAGGCCATATCATTTTAAGTAGTTCGGCGTTCACATTTCACAATCCCGACATATGGTGACCCACATAAGTCACTTGAACAATTATATCTTCTTAACAGTCATATTTATATGGGAATGGCAATCAAGGCATTCACACAATGAGCTAGCAAAAAGAGATAACTAGAAGAAGCATTAAACGTATATTTATCATTCTAATGAAGAGATACATATATTCGTGCAAACTGAGAGACCTCGAACCGTCAGAGGTTTGCATATATATAATAACAAAATTTAGTCTGTTCCATTCAATACACTTTCCACAAAAAGTTACAATTTGTCAAGAGATATGGAAGGCCTGTTCAAAAATAGTGGTCACAGTGTGCAGTCAAATATAGTTTCTTCTGATATACAAGAAAAATGCAGTTAGTAGCACTAGACTTTTCAGGATCCTACCAATACTGACATCTGACAAGGGTTTTAGAACAGACTCATCGACTGACATGAACAACTCAAAATCTCGCACTGTGCCTGGCACATGTAGCTGATATATCTGCGCAGCAACATTTCGTTTAAACTAAGAATATTTAGCCAATATATATAGCACCATGAACAGAGGAGCACCTGGAAATTTCTTTGAAACATCTGTATCTTCATGGAGATATGATAGCCAGGTGTCATCGAGATCTTAGTCCAACCCACTAGATTGATTGATACATCTCAATATGTAAAACCCAATTATAATCTATTATCGAACTAATGTGTTTATGATGTTCATGTATCATATTATAACGTCTAATGTATACGCAGTTGTAAATAAATAAATACTTCATTATTGGTGGAACGGATTAATCGTGATAAACAGAATGACAATTAAGCAAGAGCATTCTCTATTCCCAACAAATATCCACAACATACATTAACCTGGGCAACGCCGGGTAACCCTGCTAGTACTGAATATTTATTATCTTTGAGATGGTATTTTAGAATAACCACTGCATGAACTATAAGGAGAGCCTATGTATAACTAAGACTTCTCTTTTCTTTATTTTTGGCTGATCTTCGGTTTGGTGTGTTAACCCTTTCAGTGCCAGGGGCCGATCTCATCGGCCCTAATTTACGGTCTGTAAAATCGGCCCTAAAAAAATAAAAAATATTTTATTTTATTTTTTTGTAATCAATTGTATTGATGTTTTGTAATAAGTTATTATAATTATTAATATTTTATGAACATCTGTATATAGGGGAGCTGGTAGTTACGCTCCCTAGTATATTTAGGCAAATAAAAATATAAAAAATCTATCACTTTGAAAGAGTTCTCCATTGGGGAAATTGGTAACTTTTATTATGTTTGTAAAACATATTAAGATTTAATTTTTCTTGAAGTAACAATTATTCAGCTATATTTGCCTATACTCCCTGAAAATTGTTTTGTAATTATTCATTGGTTCGCTCAATAGTCCATGGACTATCTTGTAATAGCAACCATATTTGATTGAGTTAATTCTACATATAAAGTAATTAGCCTATGATCTTGGCAGTTTAACATGCATGCGTCTATGTTTCGCATCCTCATAATTATTTCATATGGCCTAATCACGGGCCTAATTCATAGTTTGTTCAGACCAATAACATAATACTTGTTTTTTCAAAATGGGCGTAAAAAAACAGAATGTTAATGTTGTAATCTAGTATACTCACTCTTTTATTAGTTCAAATAGATTCACTTTCGTAGAGAACATGGAAATTCATTTGAGAAGTGTAATTTTGAAGAAAATGTCTAAAATTGGGCCTCGCGAATTGGTACTTTTCCGCAGATTTGAAATTCGATATCGAATCGGGAGGCTGATGTCGATATCGAATTGAATCTTAAATCGAATCGGCTGGTGCATATATTACAGAGGTCATCAAAGTCAGTTAAGAGTTTGTTCAACCAAGCCTGAGTTTAGTGTGCCTGTCATTTGCAGAATGAGGTCCCCAGAGGGTGAATTTAGTAATGCTATCCTGCATAGTGGGCTAGCATCACCAAATTCACCCTCTTGGGACCTCATTCTGCATGACCTCATCTGCTATGGGAGACATAGACTCAGATTGAATTTCCTAAATGGTGAATGTTGTGATGTACACTGATTGGGAACCTCGATTATGCAATGTGTCTTCTGCCAATTTGGGGATAAAGAGAAACTAAACTAAATTAAAGTGTCAATGACACTATCCTGCACAGTGGGCTAGCATCACCTAATTCACCCTCTGGGAACCTCATTCTGCTGAGGCATCAACTGCTATGGGAGACCTAGGATCAGATTGAAATTCCACAGTTGAAGTTGGTGATGTTCACCATTAGTCGCCTCAATTATACATTTTATCTTCTGCAAATTAGGGGATATAGAAATTGAACAGAAGGGAAAAAGTAACTAAAAACAATGTTCATTTGAGACTGTAGATACTTCCCAGAAGATGAGGCCTAAGCAGTGTGAGGTTCCCAGAGGGTGAATTTGATGCTTGCCCGCTGTGTGGGATAGCGGCACTAAAATCACCCTCTGGTGACCTCATTCTGCAAATGACAGGCACACTAAATTCAGACTTGTCTAGGAAATAAAATAGATTTTATCATCAGCTGACAGCTTCTATCTCCTTGGATTGAAATGTTACATCAATTTTTGTGAGTCCTTTTTCTGGAGTTCGCATTGAGAACACAATTGGCATCTTCTCAATTTGAGGAGTCCGAACTTGAAGATGCCGAATCCATGACACAAGGGAAGCTTTGGACGCAGTACCAGTTATGCACATTCCAAGTATAATACCGTCCTCCTGTTCATGAATGCTTGGTTTAACAACGATCTGTGATGACTTTTCCTCTTCGAAAATGGTTGTGAATTCGAACAAGTCTGGAATTGAAATATTTTTTTATATGGAAGGAGGTATAAGATTGGTCAACAAATACACAAAATATTGATATACCGGATTCATTTTCAATGAAAAATACGTGCCATGGTCACAGCCATTTTCCCGCTTTTTTCAATTGTTCATGCAGAAGTGAAACAAACCACATCAGAAATAGACTAACACAGAAGGCTCTTTTCTGCTCCACGCGTGCACATGGATGTTGTTTATTTGGGACCCAAACACCATGTTCAAAGTTGTATTTTTATGAATCTTTCTTGGATATAATAATGCCCGTTGAAAGGTAGTTAAAGTATTTATCGACCCATTTTGACTCCGGGAAACATTCAAAAGTGAATATTATGAGGTGTATTTTGAAGCGCAAATGGCCATGTGGTTTTAGCTATCTTATATATTAGGCTTATCCGTTATGGCTGGACATGTGGCTATAACTATCTTATATAATAGGCTTATCCGTTATGGCTGGACATGTGGCTTTAACTATCTTATATAATAGGCTTATCCGTTATGGCTGGACATGTGGCTTTAACTATCTTATATAATAGGCTTATCCGTTATGGCTGGACATGTGGCTTTAACTACATGTATCTTATATATTAGGCTTATCCGTTATGGCTGGACATGTGGCTTTAACTACATGTATCTTATATATTAGGCTTATCCGTTATGGCTGGACATGTGGCTTTAACTACATGTATCTTATATATTAGGCTTATCCGTTATGGCTGGACATGTGGCTTTAACTACATGTATCTTATATATTAGGCTTATCCGTTATGGCTGGACATGTGGCTTTAACTACATGTATCTTATATATTAGGCTTATCCCTTATGGCTGGACATGTGGCTTTAACTATCTTATATATTAGGCTTATCCGTTATGGATGGACATGTGGCTTTAACTACATGTATCTTATATATTAGGCTTATCCGTTATGGCTGGACATGTGGCTTTAACTACATGTATCTTATATATTAGGCTTATCCGTTATGGCTGGACATGTGGCTTTAACTACATGTATCTTATATATTAGGCTTATCCGTTATGGCTGGACATGTGGCTTTAACTATCTTATATATTAGGCTTATCCGTTATGGATGGACATGTGGCTTTAACTACATGTATCTTATATATTAGGCTTATCCGTTATGGCTGGACATGTGGCTTTAACTACATGTATCTTATATATTAGGCTTATCCCTTATGGCTGGACATGTGGCTTTAACTATCTTATATATTAGGCTTATCCGTTATGGCTGGACATGTGGTTTTAGCTATCTTATATATTAGGCTTATCCCTTATGGCTGGACATGTGGCTTTAACTATCTTATATATTAGGCTTATCCGTTATGGATGGACATGTGGCTTTAACTACATGTATCTAATATATTAGGCTTATCCGTTATGGCTGGACATGTGGCTTTAACTACATGTATCTTATATATTAGGCTTATCCCTTATGGCTGGACATGTGGCTTTAACTATCTTATATATTAGGCTTATCCGTTATGGCTGGACATGTGGCTTTAACTACATGTATCTTATATATTAGGCTTATCCCTTATGGCTGGACATGTGGCTTTAACTATCTTATATATTAGGCTTATCCGTTATGGATGGACATGTGGCTTTAACTACATGTATCTTATATATTAGGCTTATCCGTTATGGCTGGACATGTGGCTTTAACTACTAGTCCAGGCACATTAGACATGGAAGTGGAAAAGTAAGGAAATAAATCGGGGAAAGCTGATTTTTTTATATTATTTTGGCCATAACATCGCGGACGCGTCACGAAAAGTCCCCTAAAATCCGATTTGAGCTTTCTGAGTTTCATCATTTTTTCCATATAATTAAACAAAACAATATTTTTCACAATGATGGAAATAATTGGATGTTGTAACAATTTTTCAGCCGAAACGTATACAAAAAGCACTCAATATTGTTCGATATACAATTCTCGAACCAACGACACCCATTCAAAAGGAAATATCGAATGAATTTCGCATATATAGATATGAAATAAAACACTGAGCCAAAATACTGACGATTTTGAAGACAAACTGATGTATTCGATGTAGGATTTCTCAGGCTTCTCAAAACATAGGCGCAAGCTATCTATTTTAAAAACTGCACAGACACCACCCCGTCGCTATAATAGGCAGAACTAGCGAGTACGCACATCATAAGTTGTCAAAACTTGTAAAAACATAACCCTACCCCCGAATCTGGTTGTCAACGATCTGGTCGTATTTTGATATTCTATTTTGTCTAAGCTAGTCATATGCATTACTAAGTTATACCAGTATATGTGAAATATGAGTACGAGAGCGAATATAGTGACACGATCAGAATACTACAAACGCGGTCATGAAATGGCTGTCAAAATGGCCGCAACCACCAAGCTAAGCCGAAATGATGGCAACTTATTATATAACCACCTAGTAGGTAAAATACGTATTAACAATATACAAGTCTGTTGTTAAATATCTTTAAAGGTACACAGTTCATTAAAACAGGCCCATGTGGAGGATTTATCGGCCATTGCAACGCAGGTCAAACCCAATGAATTACGTCTTTAAAATTTCGGGTTTTCTGTTTACAGTCGGGGCCAAAAATAATAATTTCGGGCATGCAACATACGAAGTAATGTTTCGCCACACAATGTATGGTAGTTTCGTTCGGCGTGATGATAAATTATTGAATGGAACGCAGAAACTTAAGTGCATATCCTTGCGGTATAAATAGTAGTTACATTTCCGGATTGTTCATCACTGTACATGATAATAAACCACACACGTATGTTGCAATTCTTATTATATTGCAAAGAAACCGCCACCTCTTCAAAAGATTAGCACTGCATCACACCAGATCAAATAGACAGCACATCGTACATTTGATATACGACTAATTTTCGTGCTGCTTCCAAACCGGTCTCTTAGTAAACAATTTGTTCAACTTACTTCAGTCGGCAACTTGCAACTGGAATATGCTATTACGCAATGTACAATATTAGTTTTCCGTATTTTGTTGTTTGAAAATATCGTGCCAAAACCACCCATGAACTTGTGCAAAATATCAGGTGATCATCGTTTAAAGCTGTTATTTCAGCGTTGAACATTGACTCAATGTTGCTAGTTATGGTTGTTAGTTCAGCAGATATGTGTAACATTAGGGAGAAGGGTTACACACGGTAATGCGGTTGCAGAAAACATAGTACCCTTCGCGTATATGTGACCTTGGTGAATATAACCAAATATTATTTCCAGGTATAAAGACAGTCTCTGTCACAGAGTATGTGGGCAATTTTGGTCAAGTTTAGATTTTTTTAAAGAAAGTATATGGTACTCCTTTGTGTTTTGATAAATTGCTTTCATAGTATACCACCATGCATTCTTGTGATAACAGCGAAATATTCGTGATTTATTACTTATTCTTAGGCAAAAATTACTAATATTTTAAGACACGGAGAATATAATCTACACAATTCACCCATTACTCTATGAATATCTCTCATACTGCTCTATAGCAGTGTATTTCGAAAGGTTTGATTGTGTATATATCAAAAGAAACGATGACCGGTCACATTAGTGATACTGCTATGAGCACATATATTTCGGCTTCTATGAAAGGTCACAGAATCAATTCTTCGCTATTAAATTTCATTTTACAGTGTAGTGTACATATATATCACACGATTCAAGATAAATAGTGCAGAAACATTTGCCTTATTCTCCCGTTTCTTTGCGGTCAAAAAGTCCAGATTTAACCATTTTATGAGACCTTGCTTTTCACTATATCTCTCGCGATATATATTAGAGATAATTCGCACATACCCGATAAAATGTTTCTCTTATTCTCTGCAATCATTCTTCCTCACATATTTCGAGCGTGTTGTCACTCTTATGGGACTAGCTATTCAATTATGCATAAAATGTAAATTTCATTCTATTTTGGCCATTTTGGCGGCCATTTTGGGACTTCAATTCAACTTATATGGTTCACGGCTAAGCATTGTTTGTATGTATGTCAATGTATTATGAATTTGGAATTAATTGATCTACACATGACTGCATTCCCATATGGCCTGATGGAGATGATTCAGAATATGAACCATTCCGAAAAATCAAGATATCTCAAAAAGCTCAACTCGGATTTTAGGGGACTTTTGCCACGTTGTTCATAAACATGTTCTTATTGATCCCTGAAAAAATCAGTTTTCCCCGATTTTTTACACTAGTGAAACCTTATGTGCCTGGACTATACATGTATCTTATATATTAGGCTTATCCCTTATGGCTGGACATGTGGCTTTAACTATCTTATATATTAGGCTTATCCGTTATGGATGGACATGTGGCTTTAACTACATGTATCTTATATATTAGGCTTATCCGTTATGGCTGGACATGTGGCTTTAACTACATGTATCTTATATATTAGGCTTATCCCTTATGGCTGGACATGTGGCTTTAACTATCTTATATATTAGGCTTATCCGTTATGGCTGGACATGTGGCTTTAACTACATGTATCTTATATATTAGGCTTATCCCTTATGGCTGGACATGTGGCTTTAACTATCTTATATATTAGGCTTATCCGTTATGGATGGACATGTGGCTTTAACTACATGTATCTTATATATTAGGCTTATCCGTTATGGCTGGACATGTGGCTTTAACTACATGTATCTTATATATTAGGCTTATCCCTTATGGCTGGACATGTGGCTTTAACTATCTTATATATTAGGCTTATCCGTTATGGCTGGACATGTGGTTTTAGCTATCTTATATATTAGGCTTATCCCTTATGGCTGGACATGTGGCTTTAACTATCTTATATATTAGGCTTATCCGTTATGGATGGACATGTGGCTTTAACTACATGTATCTTATATATTAGGCTTATCCGTTATGGCTGGACATGTGGCTTTAACTACATGTATCTTATATATTAGGCTTATCCCTTATGGCTGGACATGTGGCTTTAACTATCTTATATATTAGGCTTATCCGTTATGGCTGGACATGTGGCTTTAACTACATGTATCTTATATATTAGGCTTATCCCTTATGGCTGGACATGTGGCTTTAACTATCTTATATATTAGGCTTATCCGTTATGGCTGGACATGTGGTTTTAGCTATCTTATATATTAGGCTTATCCCTTATGGCTGGACATGTGGCTTTAACTATCTTATATATTAGGCTTATCCGTTATGGATGGACATGTGGCTTTAACTACATGTATCTTATATATTAGGCTTATCCGTTATGGCTGGACATGTGGCTTTAACTACATGTATCTTATATATTAGGCTTATCCCTTATGGCTGGACATGTGGCTTTAACTATCTTATATATTAGGCTTATCCGTTATGGCTGGACATGTGGCTTTAACTACATGTATCTTATATATTAGGCATATCCCTTATGGCTGGACATGTGGCTTTAACTATCTTATATATTAGGCTTATCCGTTATGGATGGACATTGATATATCTGCCCCTGATCAAGTGGTCCTGCTAATATGCTATGATGCTGGTGGTCCTGCTGAATTGCTATGGTGCGGGTAGGGCAAACTGATGCCGTTACGAAAAAAAAGTTATTTTTTCTAATGTTGTAATTTTCACAGTGTTTGGATAATGCGATTGATTTGAGAAAACCGATGTGTGCATGAAAGATTCAAGAACATATATATTTTAGAAAAATATAATAATGCTGCGCTGGTGTTTCTAAAACAACGTAAATAACCATCTTGATACAACCAGTATTAAAAACATTTCGCAATAAATAAGTTTTTGAATGTTTGATATGCATAGTGGCTTTTTCTGTTTATGTTCAGTTTGTTGGAACACTGTGAAAAAGTCAAATTAAAAAATTAATACGGTACTTTTTGTTAACAGCATCAGCTTGCACTAACAGCATCATACCAATTCAGCAGGACCCAACCGCATAGAGCCCGAAGCCGCCATCGCACGCCGCCGCCGCCAGCCATATTGGCCACAAGCCGCCGCCAGCCATATTATTTCTAACGCCAGCCACATTTAAAAATCTCCGCCGCCGGAATTGTAAAATGGCTGAGCCGTGTGCATGGGCTTATATGTCAAGCACAACTGTACTGTGAATCACAAAGAACTAAACCGCATTGCCTAATATGGACACGGCATGGTTGTTATATTATCAGAACACCTGGCCCCTTAATGTGGAATAGACTATCCCAATGCATGCTTTCATATAACTGAATGGGCGCATCCATTCGGTATTGAAAGGGTTAAAATATAAATTGTTTATATCGACAACAGTCACAACACCCAGTCTCAGACATCACTGGCATTTGTCAATATATACACATAAGAATAGAAAATAGTTTGAAATATTATTTATCACATAATTTGGCCATAAAAGCAGTTTCATAATTATCGGTAATAGATACGTATAATATCAGCGCGTGCGATGACGTCACGGCGTTCTTCAAATAACTTGCGATCGCTTTAGTTTATGATTGTTGTTTTCGATGAATATTTCGCGTTGCTTCGGGTTTATTTGATCATGTGATAAAATGTATCTCAAACTCGTCCTATTTTATACGTAATTTATCAACCTCGTCCTCTAAATTCTCGGTAAACCTCGGCTCAAATCGAATTTAGTGAACTCGGTTGATAAATTCCGTATAAAATAGAAACTCATGTGAGATCCTCTATATATCATTACTGTCGGGTTCATCATTCATGCATGCATATATCGCAGTGATGATAGCAGCCTGAAGACGACAGCAGTCCCAATGTAACTACTTATACCGATTAGATGGGAAACTACATAGTATATCCATGCCAGTCCTTCGTGAATTTTCGCCATAATGGAAAAGCCCAACCCCAACATCAAAAGATCACGTGTGGTCTGGAATTCTACGGGTTCACCACAAATGCTAAAAAACGGCGTCTTTTACCGGTAACAGGGGATTAGGAACATTTCGGAAACGAAAATATGCTGAATGATAACATCTCAGCCGGCTGAGCCGCCATATTTCGTCAGCCACGAACGTCGTGACTGAGCCGGCTTAGCTAGTGAACCAGCCACGAAAATCGGTTGAGCCAGCCATGAAAACTATTTGTCGTGGCTTCGGGGTCTACAACCGCATCATAGCACATTGGCAGGAATACTTGAGCAGAGGTGATACCTTAACTTAATATCGTTTTAGCAAGGTCTTTTAATCAACCGTATATTGTATTATTTTAATTGTAGTGTCAACCTTAATTATCGCCTGAATTATCAGTCATACACTCATTGGTGAAGCTTCTACATATAGTTGTTTTTATGTGTAAATATCTCTTGTTGTAGAATGCATTTCTTGAATGTCTATAATAATAATACAATGTAAAAGTTTAAAGCTCAACCACATCGTTGAGCAAATAACATGCAATTAGGAGTCAAATGCAAATCTGAGTTTAGTGTGCCTGTCATTTGCTGAATCAGGTCCCCAGAGAGTGAATTTAGTGACAATATCTCTTGGGACAGCATTCTGCACGGCCTCATCTGCTATGGGAGACGTAGACTCAGATTGAAGTTCCCAAATGGTGAATATTGTGATTTTAACCCATTGGGAACCTCGATTATGCAATGTGTCATCTGCGATTAGGGGATATAGAGAATCTAAACTAACATTAAAGTCAGGCTTCGTCAAATGTACTCTGTAGAGTCAAATCCCCAAAACAACCAGACCACAGTCCTAAGTTCACATAATTCCTTTTGCACATCCCTCTTAGGTTGGAATTTTACAACTGGTACTTCAAGCTCTCCCAACTTTTAGAAATTTCCAACCTGACATCACCCATGAAGTTAAAATTTGTGACCAACCTGACATCCCTCCCCCCATAAAGTTAAAAAATGTGACCATTTCAGTCCAACAGATTAACCAGAAGTAGGAAATTATGGACTGTTGGTCTGAAAACATACTGGTTGGAAAATCAAACTGTGAAAACAATTCTATCCTATTTTTGGTGTGGAGGGTAAAATCTCCAACCCCCCCTACACTCCCTCCCCAGGTGAATAGAGTTCACACAGTGGATTAGCATCACTAAATTCACCCTCTGGGGACCACATTCTGCATGGCCTCATCTGCTATGGGAGACATAGACTCAGATTAAAGGTCCCAAATGGTGAATATTGTGATGCACACCCATTGGGAACCTCGATTATGCAATGTGTCATCTGCCAATTTGGGGATACAGAGAAACTAAACTAAATGAAATGTCAATAACACTGTAGCTCAACATGGAAAGGGAATAATTTCATGTGTTGCAGCCAATGGAGGGATTAGGAATGCGGAAAGTTGAAATGTCTAAGTAATACTAGATTATCAACATGAAGAGATATATATAAAGTAAAATCCAAGATGGCTGGTGGCAGCTATGATTTCCAATGAAATTCAAAAACATTTCATAGCTCCCATCTAAAAATTGGTGATGATCGGATGAGAGAAGTGGCTCCCATCTAGTAGATCAATACCAAGATCAATATGAAGTTTGGTGATGATCGGATGAGGGAAGTGGAATGTACATGTAGGGTATGCCAAAGGATTTAGTCATGCAAAAAGAAAAATCCAAGATGGCTGCCAGTGGCCATGTTTTATGGCCGAATAACCCCAAAATGACTCGTTCCCATCTGTAGCCTGTGCTAAATGGAATGGAGGCACACAAAGTAAAGTTGTGCTAAAAAGAAATAGAATCTATGTGAAGAAGTTTCTATAGAAATTTTATAATAAAGAAACTTTCGAGAGAAGATGAGGCCTAAGCACTATGAGGTCCCCAGAGGGTGAATTTAGTTATGCTAGGCCACTATGTGGGATAGCATCACTAAATTCACCCTCTGGGGACCTCAATCTGCAAATGACAGACACACTAAACTCAGACTTGGTTACCTTCATCATCTTTGGGCTTCTGATATTTCTTTGGTTCGGAATCTGCTCTGAGGACAAAGTATGTGAGATATTCCTGATCACCTAAAACAGTGAAGTAGCCACCTTCAACAAACAGTGGTTTATCAACTGCATGCTTCGCCAACATTTCTTGTTGAGATGGGCTACTGCCGTCAACGATGAAAGTGTCCTCTGCTGATTCAACCAAGTTGTCAGTCTGTGAATAGAGAGTTTAACCCTTTCTTTACTGAATGGATTCTCCCATTCAGTTATAATATTACACATTGGAATGTTCTATTTTTCATATGGAGGGATGTTCAGGAAATATAAAGCAGATGACAGACAGAATAACAGAAGTTTTGAACGATTCCCATTCGTTGGTGGGAAATGTTCAGACAACAAGTTCAACAAATGGCCCGTGAAAATTGTATATCCATGAAAAAAGTTCAAGATGTTTAATGTTCTTAACCCTTCCATGACTGGAGCTTCCTGAAATTTTGCGAAAACCCTGTGCCAATGCATTATCTTGTGTGTACGAGTCTCCCATATAGGGAGCATCGCATACATAAGAGAATGCATTGGCATAACAATATTTCATTGACTTTGAAAGCCAGTGAATTCTCTTATATATGAGAGCCTCCCTATGGACGCTTGCATATATAAGAGAATGCACTAGCACAGGGTCTTTAATGCTGCACCAGCACAGCTCCTGTCATGAAAGGGTTAATACTAATAATAAACTTGTAAACTGTTAAACAGGTATTTTAGATAACACATTTAGTCAACACATTGGAATTGCAACCCACTATCTGCTGGGAGAACTGTGGATATTGAGATAACTAATTACTTTCTAATGACCAGACAGACCAGTTTGTTGTGCTATCTCAGGGTTTCCGCCAAGGGGAAATTAATGAGTCCGTATTGGGGAAACACATAACGTGACGGGACGACCATTGTTCGTTTCGTCGGGCGAAAATTTTGTTATTTGACACTGAAAAGTAGCCATTTCCTTGCACCTGAGTGTCACACAAAGCAATCCAAAGCTATGTATATTACGCAAGTCGATCATTTTCCGTGGGTGCATTAATTCTGTTGATGGTATCCAGATAATTAATCATGTAATTACACACGTAAGACTGTCGTCTGATTGAAGACTATATCAACCTACAAGTTACAGTGTTTAAAAATTTATAACTTACAATAAGATTCCGTATAATGAAACTAAACACTAAAAAGCATCTATGCATTGTCCAATACTACCTAGCTGGGAGAATTGAATTAAGTATTTCCTAGAATTTCAAGTAGCTTCCGTGAAAATGAAACTGATTTTTCCATGTATTCTGTCAATCGTAAAACTATTTGTGCGCTGTGACGTCATATATACTGCAGGGTTTGTCTGCAGGAGCTATTTATAGCGGCGAAATACGAATGGTAGCGAAATCTTTCAAACTCGGAACGCATATAGCTTGTCAATAGTCTGTATTAGTCCAACAACTGATGACCGCTGCTAATACTATAGAGTTTTAGCCAACGTGTTATAAAACATAATTGAGTTTTGGCGGGAAATGGGAACATGTGCGCCGTTGTTTGTGTTTGGGGACCCAGGCGGAACAATGAAACTATTATTGACCGTACTTTGACTTTATCTCCAAATTTGGGGGGGGGGGGGGGGGGGGGGGGGGGGGGGGGTGGGTGGAGCATGTTTTTTGTGTTTTTTAAATCTGAACCTCAGGCATCCAAGGACCCACCATACCAAATATAAGCTAAATAGGCTGCTGATTTTTTAGAAGAAGTGGTTATAAGAATTATTATCGAGGGAAAGAGTTATGGCCCTGGTATTGCAACTATTTGACTCGGTGACCTCATTTTAACAAATATGAATGTGAGACTCCCAGGGAACATCCACATCAAATATGAATCAATTCGGTCTTATGGTTCTGGAGAAGAAGATGTTTCATGACAGACAGATAGACAAACGGCTCAACGGACGGACAGATGGAAGACGGATGAGGAGTGATGACTATAGCTCCACCATTTATGTTTATTTTCAGTAACTTCTTATCATCCTAGGATTTCTGTTCCAAAAAGATAGTCAAGCCATTACGCATTTGATAATCATCGTTTATTTAACATCATAACGGTGGTTAAATTGTCAAAATTGGTTCATGCAATGTAAAGCAATAAGCCATAGACGTATGTTATCACCTTCTGCAATTTGGCACATTCAATGTCATCTTCTGGCAGAATTTTCATGTGATGTTAATTTCATTACAATCTTCTAGAAAGTTATTGGGAAATTGACAATTTCATAAATGTACATTCATATGTGTCAATAGTACATCCCCACAAAAATACTTCTATGATGGATTAATAATAATAATTCAGATACCGCAGAGAGGTCTGATATGAGGGATGATAATTCATTCACGACAAACGCATGTATTACGTTGAACACCAGCAAGAATTTATTACCAACCGACCTCAAGGGATCGACTTGTTCAATCTCACACCACAATGTTGACAATTAAGATATTGAATCACCCAAGCCTTGAAATAGTGTGTCTGTCATTTGCAGAATGAGGTCCCCAAAGGGTGAATTAGCGGGCTAGCATCACCAAATTCACCCTCTGGGGACCTCATTCTGCAAATGACAGACACACTATTTCAAGGCTTGGAATCACCCAGATGTTTTGATGTAAAAAATATATCATAACACTTTTCCGATATTAAAAGTATCAACTTAAAAGTTTGAATATTAGGGCTCAGAAAATATTTGCAAATAAGCAAACACCACAACTAGTGTTTTTGTGAATCTGTGGTGTATATAAGATTTATGATCATAGTACGTATTAGTGATGAGAAATTTCTGAGTTACTGCACTGTGTTTGTGTATTAGATATATTCTTGCAATATAACAAAAACAATGTCACCCTGGTCAGCGGGCGACAAGTGTGATTTGTCACCCGAAACATGACAAGTCTAGGACCAATCAGAAGCAGGTAAAATGGAGAGGAGGGTATACATCGATACATATTTGTTTTAAGATTTATGCCGTTATCTACAAGTCAGCAAAGGAATACAGGATAGTAAAACAAGCCTTGAAATAGTGTGTCTGTTATTTGCAGAATGAGGTCCCCAGAGGATGAACTTAGTGATGCTACCCCGCATAGCGGGCTAGCATCACCAAATTCACCCTCTGGGGACCTCATTCTGCAAATGACAGACACCCTATTTCAAGGCTTGTAGTAAAACATGATCGCTCTTGTGGCATATATTTAACAGCCTCATCGTTGTCAATTGCCATCGATCCCTCGGCGTCTGTGACCTCTTTAATGCCACAGGTGTATACTGTAGGCCAAATTATAGAATTCCATGGTCCCATGTAGGTTTTATAAGTAGATAATTGTTTTTTCCGGTTATTTTGGGACGCGTTAAAGTTGATGGAAGAGGAAGTTAGCTGCAAGACATATCAAAGAATGGGGATGTATTATGGTACTGGTGCCCAATTCGTACAGGTACTTGTTTCATCGTCCATCATGATAAAAGATGTGAGGGATGATCCAGGAACGGTTTACAGAAATTTTGAAAAGAGATTTGGAATGTACATACCAAAGAAAAGTTAAATATCAAAAAAACGGTAATTTTGAACAGTTAAAAAAAGGTTGAAATGACACCAGAGAGAGTCAGTTGCTAGCGCTTGATTTGTGAATCCCTAAGCGGTTGTCATGTTTATCCTTTTCAGCACTTAACAAGCTAGAGGTTGCACTGGCGGTGCTGGCATACCTCGATGGTGGCAATTAATAACCGACAAAGTATGGTTGAGATAGACCTGCTCAGACTGGGAAAAAATCACAACATTTTCATATAAACAAAGATAAATAACTCTAGAATGGAAAACACGAATAAAACGTTTGAACACTCAATTGATTGCCATCACAGTAGTGAACATCCATACAAAACTTCATTTATATCCGTCAACCGGTGGTGGAGATATGGACAAAAAACCAACACTTCCAAATAATGAAAGATGAATAACTCTAGAATGGAAAACTTGAAAAAAAAAAACAATGGAGTAGTGAAGATCATTCCAAATTTCATTGAGAATCATCAACCGGTGGTGGAGATATCTGCTCGGACAAACAAAAAAAACGACATTTCCATAAAACAAAGATGAATAACTCTAGAACTGAAATTCCAGAAAAAACGATTGTACACTCCATTGAATGCCCTCATAGTAGTGAACATCCAGACCAAATTTCAATCATATCCGACAACCGGATATTTGAGAAATATTGAGTTTGAGATATCTGCTCGGAGGGACAAAAAAAAACCTACATTTCCAGATAAACAAAGATGAATAACTCTAGAATGGAAAATCCAAAAAAAAAAACATTGAACACTCCATTGAATGCCTTCATAGTAGGGAACATCCATACCAAATTTAATTCAGATCCCACAACCAGTGTTTGAGATATCTGCCCGGACGGCCAGACAGACGGACAGAAAAACAGATGGATAAATGTCCAGACAGATGGACGGACAAGGTCAATTCAGTATACCCCCAAGCCTTGAAAAAGTGCGTCTGTCATTTGCAGAATGAGGTCCCCAGAGGGTGAATTTAGTGATGCTACCCCGCATAGCAGGCTAGCATCACCGTATTCACCCTCTGGGGACCTCATTCTGCTTACACCTGAGCAGAATGAGGTTCCCAGAGGGTGAATTTGGTGATGCTAGCCCGCTAAATTCACCCTATGGGGACCTCATTCTGCAAATGACAGACACACTATTTCAAGGCTTGTATACCCCCATTCTCGAGAATAGTTTACCTACCTTCCAGACTGAAATGTGCTTGTGTGGGTCAATACACATTCGTTCCATTGCTATGGTGGCCAGCTGTATGGAGTCCATAGGTAAACGAAAAGGCACTGGATATGGGTTAGCATTCTTGAATTTCGGAAACCAGTACATTATCCTACCATATTTCTTGTAAGCATGAGATTTGTCTCCGAAGATATCAACCAGCAAGTGCCCAAAAGACTCATCTGGTATCACACCTATAACATGGAATGACAGAACGTAGAATAAGAAAGAATTATATACACCTTTATGTGACTCATCTGGTATCACACCTATAACATGGAATGACAGAACATAGAATAAGAAAGAATTATATACACCTTTATGTGACTCATCTGGTATCACACCTATAACATGGAATGACAGAACATAGAATAAGAAAGAATTATATACACCTTTATGAGACTCATCTGGTATCACACCTATAACATGGAATGACAGAATGTAGAATAAGAAAGAATTATATACACCTTTATGAGACGTTTTTTTATTACATTTCGGCCACTTCTTGTATCAACGCCCAAACTCAAGAAGCCCAAATGTCCCCAAATTCCTAGTGGACAGTATTGATTCAACCTAAATTTTCCACTTTTTCATGGCAATTCAACAGTAGCTTTGTAAATAAAGTATATGCAGTTGAAATAGAGCATTTGTTTTTCAATTTTGAAATCAGAAATATTATGCCATATTTGTAATATGTTTATATGAGGACTGATGCATCCTCTGCTGGAAAACAGGTGTCCCTAAATTATCTCTGGATTCTTCCCAGTCTGGTGTAAACTACATACCCACATATAAATAGTGGGTCGGATGACCTTTCAAAGAGTTTTAATTTCCCAACCTCGGGATTCCATGTCAGAAGCGCCAATGAATCAGAACTCACTATTAGCAGCACCAAGATATAAAGGAGTCCAATCGAAATTATTAACGTACAGTAATGCTCTAATTAATCGACCTCTTAACCAAAGCAGAATCATGGGTAACTTTTCAGGATTTAGTCGGAAATATGGCTTGTTGCCATTCATCGGAAAGCTCTCGGGGAGAGCTTTCCGATGAATGGCAACAAGCCATATTTCCGACTAAATCCTGAAAAGTTACCCATAATTCTGCTTTGGTTAAGAGGTCGATTAATTAGAGCATTACTGTAGCTTGATGTGACGTAATTCAGGGGAATACCGCAAGCCTTCTGAGAAATGAACAGTTGGCAGAATTATGGGTAATTTTTCAGGATTTAGTGGGAAATATAGCTTGTTGCCATTCATCGGAAATCTCTCACTGAGAGCTTTCCAATGAATGGCAACAAGCCATATTTCCCACTAAATAATGAAAAATTACCCATAATTCTGTTGTGGTTAAGGAGTCGATTATATAGGGCATTACTGTATATTTACAAAGAATGGATTTTTCCCTGTAAAAATCGACATACATACCGGTATTTGTCCAGCAAGCCTGGATATAGTGTGTCTGACATTTGCAGAATGAGGTCCCCAGAGGGTGAATTTAGTTATGCTATCCCGCGCTGTGGGCTAGCATCACCAAATTCACCCTCTGAAACCTCATTCTGCTTATGCCTCAACTGCTATGGGCAACCTAGGTTCAGATATAAGTTCCCCAGTTGAAGTTGGTGATGTTCACCCCAATTAGTCACCTTGATTGTGCATTTTATCTTCTGCAAATTAGGGGATACTGAAACTGAACAAAAGTAACTAAAAACAATGTTAATTTAAAGGGATACTGTACTCAAATGTTGTTGGTTTCTAAAGTCTCTGAGTCGTAGAATAAGGTAATCAGATTTCCATTATTTGAAAGTTTGTTGAGTATGAAGTAATGTTACGGATGGCAGATTAGCCGGAATGCGAAATTACCAATTGTTGTTATCGAGTAATTTTTGGACAGTTTTCAAGCAAATGTATCAAATAAATGTTATATTATATGCATACTGGTCCAATTTACTCATTTAAGTCATTGTATAGTCACTATTGCCCAATCCACAAATCCGTGAATTATTTTGATTACGTCTTGTGCACGGAAATTCGTAATTCAATTTATGGCTCCAGCCATAAATTAAATTTATATCAAATTATTCACTTTGATTTTAAGATAACCTATTAACCTGAACGCTTACAGAATACATTTTCGATTCAAAATACTTAGTTTTCTATATATTATCGATATTAGATCGTTGTTATCACCGGGAATTTATTGAAAATGGCGTACGGTACCCCTTTAAGACTATATATACTAAACAGAAGATTAGGCTAAAGAAGAATGAGGTCACCAGAGAGTGAATTTAGTTAGCGATGTATTGATGTCATTTACGTTCATGATTTAGTGATGCTAGCTCACTGTGCGAGGTAGTGTAACTAAATTCATCCTCTGGGGACCTCATTCTGCAAATATCCTACTGCCTGCACTAGAAACTTACCCCACTGTTCCATTTCATCCATGAGACTTATAGCACAGTTCTGCTGTTTAGGGAAATGCTGCATCTCAACCTGCCAGAAAGTCTCAGCAACCATAATTCCCTTTGGGAAGACGTCTAGCAGCTTTTTATAAGCATCAAGATCCTTATGGACTCCATATTGCTTCATGTGCTTGACAGCGGTATTAAGGAATTCCACATGACCACGTCTGTAAACAGATTGTTGGTCGATATAATGATCCACGGCCTTGCAGAAAGTCTCTTTATTCTTTTCTTTAATTTCTTCCGTGAACATATATTCGGCTCTCATCAGTGTTTGAGTATCTACAACACGAGGTTGATCTGTTTGTATGTATCTTTGCTTTTGCTTAGGAAGCTTTTTCTTCTTGCTTTTTACTGGCTGTGGAGATTTTTCGTTAAAGGAATGTTTTGTATCTAAAAAAATTTGTGTACTTTTAACTTGAGGTTTATCCATTTGAATATAATCCTCGCTATGTTCGACAAGCTCGTTCTCCTGACTGTTATCCTGCCTATGTTCGAAAAGCTTGTTCTCCTTGTTTTTCTCAGATTGTGAATCCAGTGCAGATGTGTTTATTTGCTGCATACAGCCAACTGTTGTCCTTAAGTAATCATTATCCCTCCTTATTCTTGTAAGTGTGCTCTGAACCACCAGTCTGCAAGGCTTCAGTAACTTTCTGGATAACATCTGCAAAAAATCAATGTTATAATGCTAGAGCCCGAAGCCGGCATTGCACGCCGCCGCCGCCAGCCATATTGTCCATAACCCGCCAGCCATATTATCTCTAACGCCAGCCACATGAAAAAATCTCCGTTGCCGGAATTGTCAAATGGCTGAGCTGCATGCATGGGCTTATATGTCAAGCACAACTTTACTGTTAATTGCAAAGAACTAAACCACTTTGCCCAATATTGGAACACTCACATGGAGACGGTTGTTATATTATCAGAACACCCGGGCCTCTCAATGTGGAATAAACTATTCCAATGCATGCTTTCATATAACTGAAAGGGAGAATCCATTCAGTATTGAAAGGGTTAAAATATAAATTGTTTATTTCAACACGACTCAGTCTCAGACATATGTCAATATATGCACATAACCTGTAGAAGTGAATAGAAAATAGTTCGAAATATTATATCATTAGTATCGGATTCATCATTCAATGATTCATGCATATATCGCCAGATGCCACTGATGATAGCAGTCTGAACTCTGGAAGTCGACAGAAGTCACAATGTAACTTATACCAGTTACATGGGAATACATGGGAAATTACATAGTACATCCATGCCAGTCCTTCGCCATATTTCGTCAGCCGAACCAGCCACAAAATTGGTTGAGCCAGCCGCGAAAACTATTTGTCGTGGCTTCATGGTCTACATAATGCCAGCCGTGACATTTTGAGGCAAATGACCATTCTGTTCGCCTGGAGGTTATCTAAAATGCAAATGATGCAAATGAAAAACAGGTTGTGCGAAAGATGTCTGTAGGTCTTGCAATCACTGATTCTGACCTTAATTGTTACTTAAAACAAGTCCCAAAATGGATATTTTGAATGATTACTTCAATTAGTTACGCATTGATATGTAATATGCGAGTCACTACCATATTGGATCCATCCTGCCCCCTCCAGAACTTTGACATGTAGCACTGAATGTGCAGAACGGGGATGGATGGGCCCAATATGGTAGCGACTCAGTGATCTCGCGTATAATACCAGTAGTTGTGATATAATAGTTTGTGTAACCTTTCTTGTAACCTATGGGTAACCAAGGCACAAACTAGGTGAACGGAAAATAGGTTATGCAAAATTATGAAATTTGCAGGCTGCCTGTAATGCCACACAAAGTTGATCAGTTTCTCAGACATTTTGTTTTCAAAATGGGCAGGTTTTATATTTATTTTTAGCCCAAAAATTATCCAGCAGGCTGGTTTTTATTCCAACTTTTTATGACAAAAATTTGGAATTATCAAAAATATAAACTTTTCATGATCATTATATAAAGTGTTCATACAAGGTCAAGGTAATTTAGGCCAATCTATTCTCTTCCTATGGGAGACTCACATATATAAGATAATAAGAGAATGCATTGGCACTTGGTTTTTTGCAAATAGATTTTTATGTGTTTACTTCCAAATTATAAAAAAAAATTGATGTAAAAAAATGACTTTTCATTAATATTAAAAGTGTAAGATCCATTTTAATATAACAGTCTATTATACAACCCATGTACTAGTACTGATACATACTGGTGTAAGATCCATTTTAATATAACAGTCTATTATACAACCCATGTACTGGTACATACTAGTGCAGTTAACCCTTTCATGATGGGAGCCACTCTGTTGCAGCATTAAATATTCTGTGCCTGTGCATTCTCTTATATATGCGAGTCTCCCATAGGGAGCCTCGCATATATAAGAAAATGCACTGGTTTACATTTTTCGTAAAATTTCAGGAATTTGACAGAGAGAATAACTTTTTTCAATAACTTGAATACCATAACTATCAGATTTTCAAACTCTTTAGTCAATATTCAAGATTTAATTTTTTCACAAATTTCATTCTCCGTCGTGGAATTGCCCCTAAGTATATGTACTATTGTGCCCTCGCCCTTGATGTGCCTGACCTCATGATAACTGACATTATTATCACTTTATAGGGCGTTCTCTACGCCATTAGCACTGTTATACCGGGCGTTCGAAATGAAGTAACACTCGGCATTTTTGCGGGCCGCGGGCCGATATTGGATCGTGCTTTTCAATAACGGCCCGCGGCCCGCAGAAAATATGGGCAGCAGAATTACCGCCCTTCTCAATTTGCTCTTCCGTTTTAGGCAAATCGCTAACGAAAAATGGAACAGATTATCACTAATTTACTTATGTTTTCCACTAATTTACAGTCGGATAATTCCTGTTTTTCGAGGGATTATTACCCCAAAGGTTAGTATACATAGTTATTTTGATATGCCAATGTCTCAATTTTCGCAAATCATTCTCAATACTTGGTTGATTTATCACCTATATTCGATGCACAATGGACTAAAGGGGAAAAGAATACAAAATACTTTGCATATTTAGAAAAAAGAAACTATACGGAAAAACTTATCCCACAAATAATACGCGATTTTGGTACTTCTACATGTGACACATAGAAGAAATTTTGGAATCACAACGATACTTTTATAGTGCTCTGGACAGTGAAAATGAAGAAAAAGATATAAAATGTAACGAAACAAGCTATAACCAATTTATGGATTCTAACAACCCTTTTCTGGGTAACAAATCATGTGATGAGACAAAATCATGCGAAGGACTTATATTACTGTGTACTCAGACAAGTACTGAGTCAAACCAAATTGATGAAGGATATCTTGTAAGTCCATGAAAAAGATATTTCTGTTAGCTTTGTTACAATCATGAACACATTCTAATAGTCTGTAAAGACATGTTAAAGTGAACGTTGAAGTGACAATCTTATTATTCTGTTGTGATTTGAAAATCAAAGTTGAAAGATTTATTGAATTGAAGAATTTTTTTTTTATTATTATCCCCCCTCTTCCCCACCCCACAAACAGGCCCATATATTGGACTTTAATTGAAATAAACAATGTCATGAAGTCATTAACGGCCCAGTGAAATGTTATGAAGAAGTCATTAATGGCCCTGTGATAATAATAGTAATAACATGATTTTCAAGGGTGTTATATGGTTCAGTACCGGCCCTCCCGGAATGATTAACAGCCCTCGGGCTATTAACGGCCCTCGACTTCGTCTCGGGCCGCTAATAGGCCCTCGGGCTGTTAATCATTCCTGTCGGGGGACTCGGGCCGTTACTGAACCATAACGCCCTTGAAAATCATGTTATTGCTTCATTATTACCACATTAGAATTAGAGGGCGTTCTCTAGTAGATTAACAGTATGTTACCAGCACGATCAGATTCCATAATTTTGAGGCGAAGTTGACCGGAAGCGGGCGGCAGGCGTTAATGAAGCTTTCTTTTCATTAACGCCCGCGTCACCGATCACACGAGGACGGAGTGGTAAATTGGTAATAATACTAGTAATAACATGATTTTGTTGGGCGCCTTTGTTTATTAACGGCCCTCCAGGAATGATTAACAGCCCTCGGCGCTATTAGTATTAGCGGCCCTCGGCAGTCGGCTGTAATGATTCCTGTCGGGCCGTTAATAAACCATAACGCCCTCAAAAATCATTGGTATATATTATATTTGTTTTTAAATACTTTTTTTGTAACCATAGTATAATTTGTTAATACATCTATATATTTCAGGTTATCAAAAATAAATAAATCAAATCAAAGGTGACCGATTACCTCCCCTAGCTCGAATGAAAAAAGAAGAAATTACCTTTTTCAAGTTTTTGTCGTTTTCTATTTTACCAACCTTTTATATAAATAATTTATCATCCAAAACGATGATTTACGCAAGAATGTGTGTACATTGTTTTAATTTCTACGCTGGTGGATGATCCATGGCTGTCGTTGTATGTTAATTTGATTTCATTGATGAGCAATGTCATATACGAAAACGAGTATCCTAATTTCGTTATGTTGAAGTTGGTTTTTTAAAAATGTTCAACTCGGAAGTGGATCAATTTGACATGATAATTATTTTTGGAGAGATTTGTAAGAATTACACCATTAAAAACGGATTAGCGGATCCATCTGTTTCTTTCTACATTTATTCAGATACTGTTTTACTTACATGTATTTATATCTGAACATTTCTTACCTGGCTGATAGCCTTTAGGACAAAAATATTTGTTATCTCGAAATTTTTAGAAAACTTTTAGAAATTTTGACATACTACTATATAGGCCTATCTCACATTTCAACAAAATTAATATCTCAAAATTTTTAGATGATATCTTGAAATGTTTGTTGGGAGTACATAATACATTCGTAGACCATTTCACGGATAGCGAGAATTATAGGAATGTTTCTATCCATAACAATCCCACATGTCTCGAGTCGCATGCATTTACTATGGGAGATTCAGAGTGGGTCTATAAAACTATTAATAACTTTGTTATTTTTCCTAGTTTTTGTGTAAATTTTTTAAATTGTATCAGGGACATATACTTCTTCCAGAATGTTAAAACTTAAAACACATTTCCAGTTTCTCGTCAAAATATGACAAAATAGGTGGAAAATACAGAAAACAACTAAAAATTTTGTGGTGTTAGAAAACACAAATATGGAGAGAAACGACCTCATTGTATTCATATGGGCCGTTTTGATTGCTGCACAACTACAGTAATGCCCTTAATAATCGACTCCTTAACCACAGCAGCATTATGGGTAACTTTTCAGGATTTTGTTGGAAATATCGCTTGTTGCCAAATTTCATCGGTAAGCTGTCAGTGAGAGCTTTCTGATGAATGGCAACAAGCCATATTTTCGACTAAATCCTGAAAAATTACCCATAATTCTATGGGAGGCCAAATTCACATTTATTAATTAATTGTGCTTAAACGCAATTGATTGCGCGTAAGCGGAAATAATTATGCTTAAGCGCAATTAATTGCACTTAATCGCAATCACGCTTAAGCACAATTAATTAATAAAAGTGAATTTGGCCTCCCATAATAGTAACCACTTGATTTTAGAGTTATCCATCTTACAACCGCAATTTGTCCGTTTGAGAATTTGGATCTGGAAAAGTTTTGGCCCAGATCTCCAAAAATTAAAAAACTTCAAACATCGATATCTAATCACTCTGAGCTTTGATGTGTGGGTTCCTCGACTCGAATCAATTATTTTTTACCCCCCGAAGCCAAAGAAATAGTAATTTAGGAGCGTCTGATCGGATTGAGTACCTTTAAATGGGACACTTTATTCTATTTTTAAAACAGACCATTCAGGTGATACCATATAGAGATAGTGATCATTAGGGTCTTTCCATAGCTATGCTCTGAACGTCAAATGTCCCAATTTGATTGTTTGTATTGTTTTATTACATAGCTGTTTGGGATAATTAATCTAATTAACGTTTGTGTGACAAAATTATATACACAATAATTTAGACCAGAAAATTTTGAAATATAATCAATATTAATCGATAGCTCTAATCATTTCCGGACAGGGGTCTTTGGTTCATATCTAATATTTTATACCTCAGTAACTATTTAACACTTGTTTAAAAAGAGATAGACCATCTTTAATATTTCCTGAACAACTCTCCAAATGAGTAATAGACAATTCCAATATATGTTTTATATAACTGAATGGGAGAATCCATTTACATTTAAGAAAGGATAAAAGCAGTTACAGTAATAGCCAGGTTCAGCCACATGCACCAGTAACTTGTCACAACGTATGTATGGCTTTGCCATTAACGGAGGTTATCTGATTGGCCGATATCTATAAACATGCAGGTTTGTCGCCATATAGTCATCTTACCTTTCCCATCTTGTGCATCTCTATCATAAGAATTCCATAGGAACACACATGTTACATGTTATATGTAATTCCCTAAATAATCGACTCCTTAAAGGTACTCAATCCGATCAGACGCTCCTAAATTACTATTTCTTTGGTTTCGGGGGTAAAAAATATTTGATTCGAGTCGAGGAACCCACTTATCAAAGCTCAGATTGATTAGATATCGATGTATGAAGTTTGGAGATCTGGGCCTAAACTTATTCAGATCCACGTGCAAAAAAAAAACCGGATAAATTGCGGTTGTAACTTAATGTAAGATGGATAACTCTAAAATCAAGTGGTTATTATTGTTAATAGTTAACAATAACAACCACTTGATTTTTGAGTTATCCATCTTACATTAAGTTACAACCGCAATTTGTCCGTTTTTCACGTGGAACTGAATAAGTTTAGGCCCAGATCTCCAAACTTCAAACATCGATATCTAATCAATCTGAGCTTTGATGGGTAGGTTCCTCGACTCAAATCAAATATTTTTTTACCCCCGAAGCCAAAGAAATAGTAATTTAGGAGCGTCTGATCGGATTGAGTACCTTTAACCACAGCAGAATTATGGGCAACTTTTCAGGACTTAGTTGGAAATATGGCTTGTTGCCATTCATTAGCAAACTCTCACATAATCGACTCCTTAACCACAGCCGAATTATGAGTAGTTTTTCTGGATTTAGTCAGAAATATGGCTTGTTGCCATTCATTGGAAAGCTCTCACTCTGATGAATGGAAACAAGCCATATTTCTGACTAAATCCTGAAAAATTACCCATAATTCTGCTGTCGATTATTTAGGGCATTACTGTATATGTGGGTGAATCTGGCTAAAAAATGAGCCCATCTAATCTCTCTTCACGTACATGTGGGTGAACCTGTCTAACTTGGGCCCGTCTAGTCTCTCGTTATGTACATGTGGGTGAACCTGGCTAATTTGGGCCTGTCTAGTCTCTCTTTATGTATAATGTGGGTGAACCTGACTAATTTGGGCCTGTCTAATCTCTCTTTACGTACATGTGGGTGAACCTGTCTTGTCTCTCTTTACATACATGTGGGTGAATCTGGCTAATTTGGGCCCGTCCAGTCTCCCTTTACGTACATGTGGGTGAACCTAGGTAATTTGGGCCTGTCTAGTCTCTCTTTCTATCAAGATATTTTCTTTTGCAGAGTGTCATCATTCCGGTTCATAATGCTTCTGAATGGATTGATGAATGTATGGAGAGTGTTCTCAACCAATCATATCATGGTGGCCTCGAAGTCTCTATATTCAATGACTCAAGTACTGTGAGTTGACATTAATTACTGGCCGTCTTGTGTGTCACTATATATTCCGATTTGTGCAGAATGTGCAAATCGAGCTACATGTATAGAGCTTTTGTACAAAATTTTCTGTATCCACCAGAAACCTTTCTATTGAAAGAAAATTATTTATTTATTTTTCTTTCGACACAAATGATGCTGGGAATAATCAGTTTCTAAAATAAATTTAATGGTGTTTAAAGAAGAAGTACTCATTATTGTCGGGTTGTGCAGCCCTCTTAATTCAGATTGTTTGGCTTCGGCAATCCGCTATGGCAACAGTATGCCAAGGCCCAGTTTGCTTCAGCAAATTGCTTCGGCAATGCTGATTGCCGTAGCCAATTATGAAGGCTGGGTTGTGGTATGCAAAAAAGGGGATTGACCCACTTTGACCCAGAACTTGCGAGAAGAAATTGGTAAAGAAGCGATTTTAGTACCATTCTATGCGGAAATATCCCGGGAATAATATATCTAAAATCGGCTAATATGATCTGCTTTTGGGAAAATCCAGAATTCAAGATTGCATTTTACGGAGAAACTTGTGTCATCTGTATAGAAAATTATATCGCTTTGTGATGCTATAACATTATTCTAGCTTTAAGGAAATACTTAGAACTCCCCACCCAAGATGGCTGCCAAAATGGCCACCGGATAAATGAAATGTGTCATCGTTTAGATCTCAGTTGTCCAGTCCTTCATAAATTCTTTATTTATACCCACAGTCAGGGTTGTGATTTTTTTGATTTAAATCAAGATTTCTTTGATTTAAATCGATTTATTTGATTTTTTTTTCTAACTGTTATGAAAATATGTAATTGTGCAATGTCTTTGATAAATGAAGGTTCTGAAAGGTGTTGCTTATTATATCCAAGGCTGGATTAATCAGAATTCTGTGATTGTATTATTTTTCAATTATTTTTTGTATACCAATGAACACACAAATATGGCAATTCAGATATAGCAACCATGTGCTTTATGCATACACTTAGGTCCATATGGGTTTCAATGTTGTGATATCTGGAAAGGTAGACCTGTGCTTAAAACTTTTACTAATAAATTTAGTAAATTTTAGATGAAAACTGAATATATTATCAATCACGTTCGCTCTCAGTGACTTGAGGACATACGTAATCACACTATATATCAAGTATAGGAACTAGAGTAGTTACATCTAGATGGCAGAGTATATGGTAGAACTTCTCAGTTAGCATTTACATGTACGGCAATGAGAAAAGGGGGAAAGAAAATTAAACAATGTATATTGAGGAGTACTGAATCTGAGTGTAGTTACAAACAATACGAACAATGCTATAAAGTGGGACAGGCCATTGCTGGAACAGTAAATATGGTACCATCCAGTATACCTGTAGTTTATATAGTATACGGTTGATAATTACTGTACAATTTCATATCTATTATCCAATTTGTATATTGATTAATCATACTCATGTTTTAGTTTACAGAAACCTTGTTAGATATTGCAGTTCTTGACTTTTTATCATCATTTGAACAAATTTGATTTAAATCAATGATTTTTTTGAAAAAAATCATTGATTTAAATCTTGATTTAAATCAATGATTTAAATCGCTTGATTTAAATCGGCCAACCCTGCCCACAGTAGGGTGTAAAAATGAAGTTTCTATATGTATTGAAAGAAAATTATTTATTTATTTTTCTTTCAACAACAAATGATGCCGGGAATAATCAGTTAATTAATAAATTTAATGGAGTTTGAAGAAGAAGTACTCATTATAGTCGTGTTGTGGTATGCAAAAAAGGGGATTGACCCACTTTGACCCAGAACTTGTGAGAAGAAATTGGTAAAGAAGCGATTTTAGTACCATTCAATGGATAGCTGGATAATCTATGTGCCTTGTGTGTATTAAAACTAATATTTATAATGTACCATGATTTATTTTCACTCTTTTGGTGGCTTTCCACAGGTGACCAAGTTTTCATGTTTTGGGTTCGAATCATTATTTCATACACTTATGGTACACGATCGCAACACGCTCAATGGAGGTTGATTCAGAAGAGATTAGCAGTGAGCGATTTTGGTGTCATACACGAGAGAACCTTCAGCATTACATAACTGAAATCTGCTAAAATCCGCTTTGGAGAAAATTCAAGATCGAAGATAAATAGGGTATTTACTCAATAGTACAGGCTCTAATTGCACGAGATATCATCAGAAAGGGTAATATCAGCGACCACCACATTTATGTTGCACAACTATTCTAATTTCTGGATCCGGGTTGTCGCGGGGTCAATATAGGGGGCAAAATATGATTTTTTCACATTTTCCTCATGTTACCCATACCCAACCTTATTTTTAGGCATTTTTCAGGTTAGTTCCTTTGATGTTCACCAGTCTAAGCTACTTACGCTAACTTCAATTTATATTTTTATTCCTTTGATTTGGAAGACAGTTATGTATGGTATGGAAAAGGGTAAAAAGTTGCCAGATAATTGTTTGATGTTTGAGCTGTGAGATTTTTTGTTAATTGTGAATATATTTTTTCTCTGATTCAGCTAAATGTGTTTAAATTAAAAGATAAATGTAACTTTATCCGGAGAGTTATGCAATAGGTGCTGATTCTCCATGTTCTTAGAGGTGAAGTTTTCACAGACTTATATTCTTTAGATCTTATAAAATGCTAAGTAGTCTGAATTCTTTCAAACTGATAACATGTTTTTCATATGAGTAAAACACATCAAGAGCAAGTTTTACTGGTAATACTGGTAATCAATAGTTGGGTTGTCATTACCACTTTCCCTCTGTATCTGGAACCTTCAATATTTTTTCTACTGGTGGTCTTTGATGTTTACAATTCAAGACATAGTTCAGAAAGGAACATATATGATATAAAGGCACAGATGGCCTTCCTTATAGGATATAATTTAGCAATAACAGATACCAAATAATGAAAATGTCCTCAAAAATATTCTAATAGTATAGTATGAATGTGATATTATCCACAAAACACGCTTTGTGTGGGCCGAGCATTTGTTTATATACAGCACATAAATAGTGAATGATAAACACTCAACATGGTGGCAATTTTTTTAAGGAAAGTGATTCACTGTGACTCTTTCAACACCAAAATCTTTAGTAGCGAGGATGAGCGATTGCTATATCGGTATATATGTTATTACCATTATGGTGTTAATTTTAGCCATAGCTCACTAAGTGCGGTTTTGTTTGTTTTGCATATCACATACTCTGTACATACCTTACATTACAATAATATGGCTTTTGTTTAGTAAAAAGGCATACATACATGTACAATCTTGACAATAACATGCTACTTATGCGATATTTATGATTGGTTTAAGAACAACATCTGTCTGTATTTTAATATTCTGTTTTAACGGTTGGGACTTTTTAACAACATTTTTTTACCATGTGCCAATGCATTCTCTTATATATGCGAGTCGACCATACATGTATGTCGCCTCGCATATATAAGAGAAAGCATTGGCCTAACAATTTTTTACAATTTTAATAATATTTTCTTGTATTCTTTAACAATTTTATAATTTCACCCATACAGAGCCCCAGACAAACATGAGCAGACGACACTCTTCTATATACTTCTATATATGTGTGGGGCTCCCTGCAGGGTAATGGATGTTTGTTTGTTCCGAAGGCCATCCATATCTGTAATGAATCTTCAGTGGAGCTTTTGGTGTCCACCTTAGAATTTCCAACTGTACCCTCTTTAAAGATACGGATGGCCTTCGCGATGGATATTGCTGTTAAATTGTCACATCCGTTAAAGATATGGTAAGCGTTGGCAGTGGGTATTGCTGTTAAAATAGTCACATTCATTAATTTTCATTATTTGGTAACTGTTATTTCTATATTATAACCTACGGTATAATGAAGGTCATTCGTGACTTCAAATCATATGTTCCTGCTCGGTTCACACAAATTGTGTTTTGTGGGAAATATCACATTTATACTATATATACTGTAGGTGTATTCTTCAGGAATTTATAATTTGGTGAATTTTATTTCTAAATTATAACCTACAACCAAGGCTATCCATGCCTTTAATTTGGGTTGGAATTACACCTGTCTTATGTATTGGTTCTAAACTTGTGACCTCTGTTTTCAATTTACATTAATTTAACCCTTTCTATACTAAATGGATTATCCCTCTCAGTTGTAAAAGTATAGACTGGAATAGTCTATTATTCATCTGGAGATGCTACAGGTTCCAAATGAAGGTTTACTGTGCTTTTAGGATGATTCTGCTGACAAAATAGAGAGATGGAGAGAAAGGTTGGAAGAGAAGGGTATCAGAGTTATTGTTACAGAAGAGAAGAGGAATTCTCCCAGAGGAGGCAAGCATACATTCTATTTATTACGCCCTCTAGGGTGTACTGCGAGGCTGATCTGGCGATGTCATATGAGCTATGGGGTAACTTTGATTAATAATGTACTCACTTTATTGCGTACTGGTTTGACTTTTTGCAGGATGTATGTATGCCTCATTATTGCAGTATATAAATTTTTAATTAATTGTTTTCGATACTTAGGTATGAACAATTTTTTTTATATTGGTTGACCGAATTTAAAAAATAAATAATGGCCTATATGACTGAATAAGCGTAATTCCTATTCAGTGTCCAACGTTTCTTAATGTATGTAACTCATCAACATAACCCTCTTGTTTTCCTTGTTATGTGGTATATTTTAAATTCAGAGTCATACTATTTTTCACTCAGTTTTAAATTTGCGCAATGACGGGTGGATGAAAAATAGTACTGCGTGAATTTAAATACGAGTAAGGTATACTCATTGATGAGTAGGAAATGTTCATTTGTCATTTGTTGAACTTATTATCTGAACATCAATTAATGGCAATCCTTCTGCATTTGTACTATTTTTTTTTGTATATCTGTTGTCTGCTGATTTTTCATGGACATCCCTCCAAATGAATGATTGACCATTCAAATAAATTATACTTTTATAACTGGGTGGAAGAATCCATTTGGTAAAGTAAGGGTTAATATATCGTCATATTTCACAGTTGGTTACGCAAAGAACACTGCTGTTATGAAGAGCTCTGGGAACATTCTGTGCTTTCTGGATGCAGTAAGTAAACATTAACCCCTTCTATACTAAAAATTGATTCTCCTATTCAGTTATAAAGATATACATTGGAATAGTCTATTTTTCATTTGCAGAGGTGTTCAGAATAAATTATCAGACGACAGCCAGGCGAAAAGGTGATACAAGACTTAATGCTGAAGGATTCATATTCATTGGTGGGAACTTATTATCTGAGTATTTCCTATTGTGACTACTCGTCAATGAGTATTTAGAAAAGAAAGGGTGAAAAAACATCAGAAAGTAATATCCAGATGTGACCAAGGGCAAAATGAAAGGAAATTTTTTGTAATCAATTGGCAGTTTCCAGGAACAAGCTAATATTAACCCATCCATTACTGGAGCTTCCTGAACTTTTGCAAAAACCCTGCGTCAATGCATTCTCTTATATATGCGAGTATCTAGCATATATAAGAGAATGCATTGGTACAGGACCTTTAATGCTGCACCAGCACAGCTCCCATCATGAAAGGGTTAAGGTACTTAAACGGATATTGTTTCTCATGGATCAATTTAACCCGGTTGTTGTAATTTTATATGAGGTTCTTCCTGTCATTCCGTGAAGAATGAAAATGCACTTTGTATCCCCCTGTGCCCTCTTTCGTTGGAGGGCAGGAGAGTCAGTTGCCTCCCCTCTTCCCCCATGCTCCAGCTGTGTCAGGCGCCCTTTGATCTTGCCTTTTATGAATTGTCGATGGCTTGTAAGTATTTTTATACCATAATTTCCTATTCTATTGTTTATATAACACCTATTTTGTAAACTTCTTCTTTACACCCTACTGTAGGTATAGAGCTTCCTACTATGGGAATAAACTTCTATGTGGGTGTAAATGTTCAAACGTCATTTCAGGTGCTAAACGTTTATGCCAATATCTTACTTGTATTTAAATTCATGCAGTACTATTTTTCTCGCACCTGTCTGCGCGCGAATTTAAAACTGAGCGAAAAATAGTACGACTCCTGAGTTTATACTAATTAATCACAGGGAAAACAAGATCGAGGGTTATGTTGATCAGTAACGCACATTATGAAAGGTTGGATACTGAGTAGATAATTATGCCTATATCCATTGACCTACATGTATATATTTACATTCGCCTAGCGATGTACATATGGTAACATCAACGATCTTCTGTATCTGTATTTGTTCAGCGTAGGATCATTCCGGATATAAGTATGCTGGGTCCTGGATCAGTATGGTGGTGTTTGACTGTTGGCTAATGTTGTCTCCAGCAGTGAGGCACATGCACCTTCCTCAAGCTGATTCCATTCTAGAATTGTTCTCGGGAAGAATGAGTGTTCTAGTTCTTTTGCGTCGGCCTTGATCAGCTTGAAGGATTTTGAGAATATTTTGTGACTGGTAACTCTCGAAATGTTTAGCAACAATCTTTTGGCCCTCTTTTTTATCAGTTAATATGTCATGGATCATGACAGATGGTAATGTTGAAATTCTTTTAAGAATATACATATTCTAGATTGCATATGCATGAAAGCACATCCCTCTAGTATCTGCTTTGGCATGACATCGTGACCATATACTAAGAACTGAAACTGTCATCAGATCCACGACTTTTACAAAAATATTTCTGTCAGTTCTGAATTCGCACAGATAGGTGCGAGAATTCAGAACTGAGCGAAAAATAATACTGCGCGAATTTCAATATGAATAAGGTAGTAGAACTACATCAATATAATTCCTATGTCACATTCATTTAAAATTGGAAGTTATCAGGATATTAATTAGATATGATAAAAATTGCCTGCATTTCAATGAAATGTAGCTTGCTAGTGTTATATGAACTAGGAAACATATGAATGGTAATTCCAAGTGACTTATCTCTCAGAAACAGGCGGATGTCATGAATATATGTATCACTATGCACATTCCTTATAGCGTGTTGTTTGTGTCTCTCAGTGTGGATACACATTCAAAGAAAACAGCTGGGCAGTTGAAATCGCAGAACAAATGAAAAATAGTAATTATGGCATAAATAAAATACACGCATAGTAGCCGAGAGTACAACATTTTTGCCTCGTGGTATTGTACTTTTAACTACAATTCCACTTGTAGTGAAAATTTTGGTATTCTCGGCTACTATGTATTCTTTATATCTTTATTGAACATAATTCCCTTTCCAGGAATCAGTTTAATTTGATAAAATACCTGCATTTTTTCCAGGCATTTTTTTTTATTAAATACATAACAATCTTTACCTTGTCTTCAAGGATGATGCTATGATGCCAGACAGAGTATCAGAACAGTTTGATGTTACACACAAGAATGAAAATGCTGTAAGTATTATATAAGTCAATTGAATGTGCATTAGGTCATTTTTTTAAAACAGACATGACAAATTTGTTTTTTATAGCGCTGAAATTTTTTTTATATAGCACTGAAAATACGTATCTCCGTCAAAGATATCTTGGACACTGAATGAACTAATGGTTACATATTTCTTGCTTGCAAGATTCTAGAAGAAGTTTTTAAAAATCGGTACGAAGTACCTACAGTACGCGCATGGTCAAACCCAATTAGGTTCAACTTCTGACCAATCATGTTACAGTCCTTTCGCTATAAAAGTGATGACACGTAAGTTTACGGTCTTTTTATTTCTTCTACTTCACAAGATAAGTCGCAATTTTCATCTGTTCACTTTTAATGAACGGTCTCTTTACGATATTGCGAATGACAATGCACCGTTTCCTAATTTCGTGCAATAACACATGTTCCTAATTTTTCGGAATTACGTCTTAATACTGTCTTGTCAATGATAGTGCTCCGTGGATGGATAATTTCAATAACAAATAAACCAATTTTGTTTTGTTTACGAGAATCACTCAGAACAAATGTCGTTTTTTTTGCATAAAAAAACGATGCCTTTTCTTGTTGGAGTTTCATGCTCATTCGGGTTATCGTCGGGATTTTTTAACCCTACACCGGGTGTTGGCTTCTACACTACCGGTATGTATCACATTATTATAATCAATAAATTTGAAAAATGATCAAGGAAATATGGATTGATACAAAAATCGGACTTGGCACTGAAAGAGTTAATTGTTGGTTTGCATATCTTATCCAAGTCTGAATTTAGTGTTTGACATTTTCAGAATGAGGTCCCCAGAGGATGAATTTAGTGCCGCATAAATTCACCCTCTGGAGACCTCATTCTGCAAATGTCCGGCACCATATTTTGAGGCCTATTTTGGCTTGCTTTTAGATTGTAGGCACACAATTCCAGAGGATACCTCCAGACTCGACAACAAGATATACACAATGGGCCAACAGTCTAACAGAACAAGAGCTATATACTCAGGTAAGTGGCTCTCCAGTCTAGATTATTGAGGCAGTATGGTGTGATTGTCTGAGATTGGCAGCATTGCAGTGCCAATACTAAGTAGAAGACATGTACTGCATCAGAGAATAAGATGGGTTTGTGGGAGGGTGGGTACGTGGTGGTATAGGGTGAAGGTTCTCTTCAACCCTGCTGTCAAGGGTGATGGGGACATGATGATTTCAAAACTCCAGGTATCCCCAATTTTGCAGGTAGTTACAATTTTGTCTCCACAACAATAGGCCTACTGCCTCATGTTGGGTGTGATTTCATTGGTCCTCACATTAATTTATGCCAATAAGTGAACAATCAGACAAACAAATTTCAGTCGTAAGTGGGAAGTTTTCCGTCGTGGATAGTAACTGCATGCTCACGACAAGATCATGGGTATAAAACTAATATCAAGTACTGTTGAATTCAGCTGCGAAATTGTGGTGTATCCTTGGTTTTTATATGCAAACTTGTGACGGGATTGCAGTCATGTTTATGAAAAAATCATAGATTGAAAGATCGTAGGGTAGTCAATCATGTGGTTAACCATGGCTTACGATATCCTAATATACGATGCCATCGCAATCATGTGGTTAACTATGGCTTACGATATCCTAATATACGATGCCATCGCAATCGTCTGGTTAACCATGGCTTACGATATCCTAATATACGATGTCATCACAATCATGTGGTTAACCATGTCTTACGATATCCTAATATACGATGCCATCGCAATCATGTGATTAACCATGGCTTACGATATCCTAATATACGATGCCATCGCAATCATGTGGTTAACCATGGCTTACATTATAATAATATACGATGCCATCGCAATCGTGTGGTTAACCATGGCTTACAATATCCTAATATACGATGCCATCGCAATCATGTGGTTAACCATGGCTTACGATATCCTAATATACGATGCCATCGCAATCATGTGGTTAACCATGGCTTACGATATCCTAATATACGATGCCGTCACAATCATGTGGTTAACCATGGCTTACGATATCCTAATATACGATGCCATCGCAATCATGTGGTTAACCATGGCTTACGATATCCTAATATACGATGCCATCACAATCGTGTGGTTAACCATGTCTTACGATATCCTAATATACGATGCCATCGCAATCATGTGGTTAACCATGGCTTACGATATCCTAATATACGATGCCATCGCAATCATGTGGTTAACCATGGCTTACGATATCCTAATATACGATGTCATCGCAATCATGTGGTTAACCATGGCTTACAATATCCTAATATACGATGCCATCGCAATCATGTGGTTAACCATGGCTTACGATATCCTAATATACGATGCCATCGCAATCGTGTGGTTAACCATGGCTTACGATATCCTAATATACGATGCCATCGCAATCGTGTGGTTAACCATGGCTTACGATATCCTAATATACGATGCCATCGCAATCGTGTGGTTAACCATGGCTTACGATATCCTAATATACGATGCCATCGCAATCGTGTGGTTAACCATGGCTTACGATATCCTAATATACGATGCCATCGCAATCATGTGGTTAACCATGGCTTACGATATCCTAATATACGATGCCATCGCAATCATGTGGTTAACCATGGCTTACGCTATCCTAATATACGATGCCATCGCAATCATGTGGTTAACCATGGCTTACGATATCCTAATATACGATGCCATCGCAATCATGTGGTTAACCATGGCTTACGATATCCTAATATACGATGCCATCGCAATCATGTGGTTAACCATGGCTTACGATATCCTAATATACGATGCCATCGCAATCATGTGGTTAACCATGGCTTACGATATCCTAATATACGATGCCATCGCAATCATGTGGTTAACCATGGCTTACGATATCCTAATATACGATGCCATCGCAATCATGTGGTTAACCATGGCTTACGATATCCTAATATACGATGCCATCGCAATCATGTGGTAAACCATGGCTTACGATATCCTAATATACGATGCCATCGCAATCATGTGTATTAACAATGGCTTACGATATCCTAATATACGATGTCATCGCAATCGTGTGAACAGACTATCCACGATTTAATGGGCCCAATTCCTCCCCTTACGATTGAATCATGGTCATCTGAATGTTCACTAAGACAAATTCGGGCCATCAGGTACAGTAATGCCCTAAGTAATCAACCTCTTAACCAAAGCAGAATTATGGGTAACTTTTCAGGATTTAGGCGGAAATATGGTTTGTTGCCATTCATCGGAAATCTCTCACCGAGAGCTTTCCGATGAATGGCAACAAGCGATATTTCCGACTAAATCCTGAAAAGTTACCCATAATTCTGCTTTGGTTAAGAGGTCGATTACTTAGGGCATTACTGTAACTTCAAACATGGTTTGCTAGAGCATAGTCACGAATTGTCGAAACCGATTGTTCAAAGGTCATTCATGTTACCCCATTGTTTTGCTAATGTCCTCTTCAACCCTGCTGTCAATGGCGATGGGGGACTTGGTAATATGAACATGGCCTTGTACAGTAATGCCTTGGATAATCTATCTCCTTAACCACAGCAGAATTATGGGTAATTTTTCAGGATTTAGTCGGAAATATGGCTTGTTGCCATTCATCGGAAAGCTCTCACAAAAATTCTATTTCTTTTTTAGTTTGGTTTCTCTATATCCCCAAATTGGCAGACGACATATTGCATAATCGAGGTTCCCAATTGGTGTACATCACGATATTGGCCATTTGGGAACTTCAATCTGAGTCTATGTCTCCCATAGCAGATTGGGCCATGTAGAATGAGGTTCCCAGAGGGTGAATTTAGTGATGCTAGCCCACTATGCAGGATAGCGTCACTAAATCCACCCTCTGAGGACCTCATTCTGCAAATGACAGGCACACTAAATACTTGTTATCTAAACACTTCTTTGCACTGCCATAATGAACATATTCAAATGAATCTTTCTCTTGCTTGATCCAGGCCTATACATCACATGGTCCAACAGTTGTCATGCCAACATGGGCATGTTCCAGAGCAGTGTTTTCCCGCGTCGGAGGCTTTAGTGAACAAGGAAAGGTTAGAAGTTATCCGATATACATGATATACATGTGACATGCATGATGACTTATTAATTAGGAGATAAACATATGTTTCGTTGGATATCTCTAAATGTCATAATGGAACACAGTCCTTCTCAGGAGATGGGAGCAATTGTTTTCGCACCTGTAAGCACTCGCAATTGTCAATACATTAGTGCTACAATTTGCACTCGTCCATCTTGCCAAAATGTTTATGGTGACTGTAGTCATTGAACTATAATCAATGTGATTATTGGAGAGTGGTGCAGAGTATGCACGATTTCATTGGTTAATGGCATAAAGATCACTTCACAGATCAGAGGTCAATGAGATTGACAATTTTCCCACACTTTGTCAAACACAAATAATGTTGGAAAACTGAATACAGTCAATTTATCCATAATTCATTTTACTCATCACAATACACGACACATCATCTTCAAGTTTTTATCAGTCAACAATATTCATGACTGATTATTCTTTCTCATCTTGTTGTATTTATAACTATTTCTATATACTACAATTCTCACATTTACTGCGCCATTTACATTACAATTTACAATTACATTTACTGCATATTTGGAGTCAGTTTATGATGTCATGTTGGGAATGCGTCATCGTCGTAGAAATAAAATATAATTGACAAATCTAGAGACGTACATCCATTAGGATTTTCATCAGCTTTTCAATTAGACTGCATTTTGATATATTGTTTATAGTACGATCTTTATAGTAGGATCTTTATAGTACGATCTTTATATAAGGATTAACTGTCATGTGGACTGTTTTTATGGAGATGTAACGGTGAGGTAAGTGGACATAACTTGTGTAAAACCCGAAGGGTTTTACATACAAGTTATGTTCACTTACCTCACCGTTACATCTCCATAAAAATAGTCCACATGACAGTTAATCCTTATATTTATATACATTTAGCGATAAAGCCACTTTTGTAAATATATTTAAATCGAAAAGTGTATCGTGACAAGATCAGCCCAAAATACCCAATAGCACCCTTGGCAAAACTTAATAGGAACAATTTCTCTTCATGTTGAAACCCGATTATGTATTAAGTCAATCCTGCGCGAGTCAAAATGCGCCCAAAGCATTACGCGTTTGTCTTTCCAAACCTAATGACGTATCGATGGTGTTATTAGCTTGGTGTTATTAGGCGTTGCGCATTCACCGAGAAATAACTGCAACTAGCCACGTGGGCGCCGACCAATCAGAATGCTGGATTTAGTGATGACAACACTTAGTGTGTAAATATAGTAGGATAACAGGTTCAGTCTTCTGGGACTAGGGATATGATTTATATTTTGATGTAAATAGTTGATAAAAATATAATAAATTGATATATCACATTTTCTTATACATGTATTATTGTCATTATGGACTGTTCAACCACTTGTTTGTTTGGTCACCACTCACCAGTGGTATTCGATGTTTTCATGGACGATTTCTAAATAAGGCTTATATTTATATACCGAAGTGAAGGAATTATTCAAGGAATATGACTGTTTGATTTTATTTTTTTGTTTTTCGTATATTGCTGCCTTTCTGGCCACGGTTTTGAGAATATGTCGAAATTCTCCATTTGGAATTAGAACCTTCTGTTATATATACAGTAATGCCATAAATAATAGACTCCTTAACCACAGCAGAATTATTGGTAATTTTTCATGATTTAGTCGGAAATATGGCTTGTTGCCATTCATCGGAAAGCTCTCACTGAGAGCTTTCCGATGAATGGCAACATGCCATATTTGCGACTAAATCCATGAAAAATTACCCATAATTCTGCTGTGGTTAAGGAGTTGATTATTTAGGGCATTACTGTACATAGTAGGTACTTTTTTGTGTTATGAGTAATTTTGTGTCCTGGACCTGGGACCAGAACAAGAAGGCTGCTTTTTCAGAATCTTCCTTTTTTCAGGGTGTCCCTGAAGATTTGATATTCTTCTATAAACATCTAGAGCTTGGAGGGAAGCTTAAAAGAATAAACAAAGAATTGCTGCTGTACAGATACCATGTTGAGAGTGCCACATTCAGTGTTAAAGAGTATGTATAGATATTGTCCGTGGGCTTGTTAACCCTTTGAGTGCCAGGGGCCGATATTATCGGCCCTAAACCTACACAATAAGTCTGTTAAAGAATATAATAAAATATATTAAAATTGTAAAAAATTGTAATAAAAAAAAAACAAACAAACAAATTGTTAAGCCAATGCATTCTCTTATATATGCGAGGCGACCTATTGTCGACTCGCATATATAAGAGAATGCATTGGCACAGGGTATATGGGTTGATACAAAAATCGGACCTGGCACTCAAAGGGTTAAAGAGTATGTGTAGATCAGGGTTTCTGTTACTACGGCTCAGCATCCGTATAACAGCCTCATTCCCCTCATGGATGATATGTTTGAGACATACATGTACCTAAAGTCAATAGCAATCAATCATAAAAAAATCTGACTGCAACGGGAGTTCGAGGGTTAAACAGAATACTGGTGAAAAGCCAGGTCAATTGAGCACAGAATGTTACTGGTACAGGGTGACCCTTTGAAATAAAAGTGCCGAAAACTACAACGCAATGTTTGATGTGCGGTCAAATAGAGACGTTAATTGTAATTGTATACAGCGTAATACACAAAGAATGCCGGACTGCTGAGTATCGATATTTTGTGCATGGGATTTCTGTGGATGAAACAATTCACGCTCGGAGATCCCATGCAAAACATACCCCCAATGTGGTAAGATAAAGTCAAAGTACCACCAATAATAGTTTCGTTATCGCATGGGGCCCCCAAGCACACAAACGTATAAACAACGATGCACATATTCACATTTCCCGCCAAAACTCAATTATATTTCATAACACTCTGTTCATAGCAGTGGTCCTAACTATAGTTGTTGGACTAATGCAGACTATTGAACAAGCTGCGCGTTCTGAATATGAACGATTTCGCTACTATTCATATTATGCTGCTATAAATATCTTCTGCAGTATGACGTCACAGCGCACAAATAGTTTTACAATTGACAGAATATATCCTTACAGTTTCATATTCACGGAAGCTACCTGTTGGAATTTTTGGAAATACTTATTTCAATTCTCCTTGCTATGTATTATTGGTCAATGCATAGACGCTTTTTAGTGTTTAAATATATCTGTTGGAATCTTATAAACTTGTTCATTTATTTAGTCTTCAATCTGATGGCGGTCTCACATGCGTAATTTCATGATCAATTCTCTGGATACCATCAACAGAATTAATGTACCCACAGAAATGATCAACTTGCGTAATATACATAGCTTTGGGTTGCTTTGTGAGTATCTCAGGTGCAATGAAATGACTACTTTTCAGTGACAAATACCAGCTAGGAATTTATCGCCAAACCATAGTCATATTTGTAGGAGATTAGTGGTAGTCATATAATAAATAGAGATTAACATTACAGTGAGGTGATCTGAGTCTCCGTATCATGCCGAGTTGAGAAGGTGAGATCCCGGATGAGACGAGCTTGTGCAGGCTGCGAGTCTGATCCGGAATCTCCCCTTCTCAACGAGACGTGGTGTGGAGATCACTTCACTGTAGTAATAATATGTTTATTATATGACAAATTGAACTTAATTATTACAACCAAACTCTGAAATTTATGGAGAAAAAGCTAGGTGATCTGTTGAATTTAAATTTAATGAAAGAATAGCAGCAATTCAATCAACAACAATTGAAAATTGTTCAGGAGCCTTAATTGTTTTGATTCAGACACACATTATATGGAATCGGATCACGATACTATCATTATTCAATTTATCGGAAAACCATCACCAAACAATAGTGGTATTTAGTGAAAATAATGACAGTCATATAATAAAAAGGGTTATAATGCGAAGGTAATTTAAACTATATTACAAAGGTACAGTAATGCCCTAATTAATCGACTCCCTAACCACAGCAGAATTATGGGTAACTTTTCAGGATTTAGTCGGAAATATGGCTTATTGCCATTCATCGGAAAGCTCTCCCCGAGAGCTTTCTGATGAATGGCAACAAGCCATATTTCCAACTAAATCCTGAAAAGTTACCCATAATTCTTCTGTGGTTATGGAGTCGATTACTTAGGGCATTACTGTATATTGCCAGAGATAACAAGTTTCTGGTTTCTCCTGCAAAATTCTATTTTTGGAGGATACAACATTTTAGAAGCCCACCAAAGATATGTTACATCAGGAATTTAGATCTCACATGTCTTTCTTACTTTCTGATTGGCTACTTGCTGCTACTAGTATATTATTATGCCCCCGACCCTCTGATGGAGGATTATGGGGTATATAGTGGAGACTGAGAGCTTTCCGATGAATGGCAACAAGCCATATTTATGACTAAATCCTGACAAGTTACCCATAATTCTGCTGTGGTTAAGGTGTCGATTATTTAGGCCATTACTGTACATTCCACCAGTTGAATAGTGCCTGAATACTAACTTATCAGTTTGACGCACCATACAAAGTCCATAATATGTCTTGAAGTTCCTAGTAAATACCATGTTGTTGGTTCTTAATTTTTGCAATAGTTCAACTAGATTGATTTTAATTTCTTAATATCTTTAGGGAAACTATATGGAAACTGCGCATAACTTTTCTTCAAACGCAAATCATTGATCATTGGGAGAAATTCACTATATGGAACGCTGGAAAACAAGGGAGGAAATTCTACAGGGATTTGAGTGACCAGAATAGAACAAAGGTATGTGAAATTGACATCCGCTGACATGCTGTCTCCAAGCCTGCAAATAGTGTGTCTGTCATTTGCAGAATGAGATCCCCAGAGGGTGAATTTAGTGATGCTCTCCTGCACAGTGGGCAAGCATCACCAAACTATCCCTCTGGGGACCTCAATCTGCTTAGGCCTCATCTTCTGGGAATTATCTATAGTGACTAATTAACAGGGAAGTTTCTATATCCCCTAATTGTAGAAGATGAAATGCACAATCGAGGTGACTAATTGGTGAACATCATCAACTTCAGCTGAGGAACTTCAATCTGAACCTAATGTAGGTCTCCCATATCAGTTGAGGCCTAAGTAGAATGATGTTTACAGAGGGTGAATTTGGTGACACTAGCACACCTTGTGGGAGAGCTTCACTAAATTCACTCTCTAATGACCTCATTCTACAAATGACAGACACTATTTGCAGGCTTGAATTAACAATATTCCACTGTTTGTTTTATTCAGGTTGAGGCTTTCTGTGACGTAGGTAACAATATTCCACTGTTTGTTTTATTCAGGTTGAGGCTTTCTGTGACGTAGGTAACAACATTCCACTGTTTGTTTTATTCAGGTTGAGGCTTTCTGTGACGTAGATTCCACTGTTTGTTTTATTCAGGTTGAGGCTTTCTGTGACGTAGGTAACAATATTCCACTGTTTGTTTTATTCAGGTTGAGGCTTTCTGTGACGTAGATAACAATATTCCACTGTTTTGTTTATTCAGGTTGAGGCTTTCTGTGACGTAGGTAACAATATTCCACTGTTTGTTTTATTCAGGTTGAGGCTTTCTGTGACATAGGTAACAATATTCCACTGTTTGTTTTATTCAGGTTGAGGCTTTCTGTGACGTAGGTAACAATATTCCACTGTTTGTTTTATTCAGGTTGAGGCTTTCTGTGACGTAGGTAACAATATTCCACTGTTTGTTTTATTCAGGTTGAGGCTTTCTGTGATGTAGGTAACAATATTCCACTGTTTGTTTTATTCAGGTTGAGGCTTTCTGTGATGTAGATTCCACGGTTTTTTTTATTCAGGTTGAGGCTTTCTGTGACGTAGATGAGAAGAAGATAAATAAGAAGTTCTACAATCATGAGTGCTCTTCAGTATGTTGTTCAATAATTAATTTATCTTAACCCTTTGAGTGCCAGGGGCCGATCTCATCAGGGGCCGATCTCATCAGGGGCCGATCTCATCGAGGGGCCGATCTTATCGAGGGGCCGATCTCATCGAGGGGCCGATCTCATCGAGGGGCCGATCTCATCAGGGGCCGATCTCATCAGGGTCCGATCTCATCAGGGGCCGATCTCATCCGGGGCCGATCTCATCGAGGGGCCGATCTCATCGAGGGGCCGATCTCATCGAGGGGCCGATCTCATCGAGGGGCCGATCTCATCAGGGGCCGATCTCATCAGGGGCCGATCTCATCAGGGTCCGATCTCATCAGGGGCCGATCTCATCGAGGGGCCGATCTCATCGAGGGGCCGATCTCATCGAGGGGCCGATCTCATCCAGGGGCCGATCTCATCAAGGGGCCGATCTCATCGAGGGGCCGATCTCATCGAGGGGCCGATCTCATCGAGGGGTCGATCTCATCGAGGGGCCGATCTCATCGAGGGGCCGATCTCATCGAGGGGCCGATCTCATCAGGGGCCGATCTCATCGAGGGGCCGATCTCATCGAGGGGCCGATCTCATCGAGGGGACGATCTCATCGAGGGGCCGATCTCATCGAGGGGCCGATCTCATCGAGGGGCCGATCTCATCGAGGGGCCGATCTCATCGAGGGGCCGATCTCATCAAGGGGCCGATCTCATCGAGGGGCCGATCTCATCGAGGGGCCGATCTCATCGAGGGGCCGATCTCATCAGGGGCCGATCTCATCTAACCATTAACCCTTTGAGTGCCAGGGGTCGATCTCATCGAGGGGCCGATCTCATCGAGGGGCCGATCTCATCGAGGGGCCGATCTCATCGAGGGGCCGATCTCATCAGGGGCCGATCTCATCTAACCATTAACCCTTTGAGTGCCAGGGGTCGATCTCATCGAGGGGCCGATCTCATCGAGGAGCCGATCTCATCAGGGGCCGATCTCATCGAGGGGCCGATCTCATCGAGGGGCCGATCTCATCGAGGGGACGATCTCATCGAGGGGCCGATCTCATCGAGGGGCCGATCTCATCGAGGGGCCGATCTCATCGAGGGGCCGATCTCATCAGGGGCCGATCTCATCAGGGGCCGATCTCATCTAACCATTAACCCTTTGAGTGCCAGGGGCCGATCTCATCGAGGGGCCGATCTCATCGAGGGGCCGATCTCATCGAGGGGCCGATCTCATCGAGGGGCCGATCTCATCGAGGGGTCGATCTCATCGAGGGGCCGATCTCATCGAGGGGCCGATCTCATCGAGGGGCCGATCTCATCAGGGGCCGATCTCATCGAGGGGCCGATCTCGAGGGGCCGATCTCATCGAGGGGACGATCTCATCGAGGGGCCGATCTCATCGAGGGGCCGATCTCATCGAGGGGCCGATCTCATCGAGGGGCCGATCTCATCAGGGGCCGATCTCATCTAACCATTAACCCTTTGAGTGCCAGGGGTCGATCTCATCGAGGGGCCGATCTCATCGAGGGGCCGATCTCATCGAGGGGCCGATCTCATCGAGGGGCCGATCTCATCAGGGGCCGATCTCATCTAACCATTAACCCTTTGAGTGCCAGGGGCCGATCTCATCGAGGGGCCGATCTCATTGAGGGGCCGATCTCATCTAACCATTAACCCTTTGAGTGCCACGGGCCGATATTATCGGCCCTAAACCTACAAAATAAGTCTGTTAAAGAATATAAGAATAAATTATTAAAATTGTAAAAAATTGTAAAAAAAAATTGTTAGGCCAATGCATTCTCTCATATATGCGAGGCGACCTATGGTCGACTCGCATATATAAGAGAATGCATTGGCACAGGGTATATGGGTTGATACAAAAATCGGACCTGGCACTCAAAGGGTTAACAATTAGCTTCTTTTTCTTAAAATATATCCGTAAACGACAAGGTGTTTTCCCTGATTCCATATCCTGAATGGCAACAAGCTGCATCCTGGCAACTGTTATGTGTTTACCAAGCCTCAGTTTAGTGTCCGTGTCATTTGCAGAATGAGGTCCCAGAGGGTGAATTTGGTGACGCTATCCTGCATGGCAGGCTAGCATCACCAAATTCAGCCTCTGGGGACCTCATTCTGCTTAGGCCTCAACTGCTATTATTTTTTATCAAATTTCTATAGAAACTTATTCACATAGATTCTTTTTCTTTTTTAGTTTACTTTCTCTATATCCCCAAATTGGCAGACGACACATTGCATAATTGAGGTTCCCAATGGGTGTAAATCACAATAGTCACCATTTGGGAACTTAAATCTGAGTCTTTGTCTAGCCGATGAGGCCATGTAGAATGAGGTCCCCAGAGGGTGAATTTAGTAGATTTCATAGATTCTGTTTCTTTTTAGCTCAACTTCACTTTGTAAAGTTTGAGCTATTCTCATGGCTTGGTATCCATCCGTGTGTGTGTTAGTGCGTGTGTGCGTGATTCGTCAACAATTTCCTTTAGCACGGGCTACAGGTTGTACCTTTGGTCGGATCATTTTGAAATTTGTCATGGCTGTTGACATGTAGATGGGAACGAGTCATTTTGGGGTCATTCGGCAAAAAAACATGGCTGACAGTGGCCATCTTGGATTTCAAAATTCAATCCATTATCACGGGCTACAGGTTGTACTGTTCGTCTGATCATCATGAAATTTGTCGTGGATGTTAATATTGACATGTAGATGGGAAACGAGTCATTTTGGGGTCATTCAGCAAAAAAACATGGGTGACAGCAGCCATCTTGGATTTTACTCTTTGCATAACTAGGCCTTTCATCTTTCCACATTCCTAATCACTCCATTGACTGTAAAACATGAAATTATTCCCTTTCCAAGTAGAGCCACAGTGTCATTGACACTTTCATTTAGATTAGTTTCTCTATATTACCAAATTCGCAGACAACGCATAATCGAGGTTCCCAATGGGTGTACATCACAATATTCACCATTTGGGAACTTCAATCTTGAGTGTCTCCCATAGCACATGAGGCCAAGCAGAATGAGGTCCCCAAAGGGTGAATTTAGTGATGCTAGCCTCCTATGTGGGATAGCATCGCTATATTCACTCTCTGAGGACCTCATTTTGCAAATGACAGGCACACTAAACTCACGCTTTGTGTTTACCAATGGTTTAGGCATTAACCCTTTACCCAACAGAACGGCCCTGTGCCAATGCATTCTCTTATATATGCGAGTCGACCATAGGTCGCCTCGCATATATAAGAGAATGCATTGGCTTAACACATTAAAAATTATAAAATTGTTAAAGAATGTAAGAAAAAATGGTAAAAAGTGTTAAAAAAAGATTTTTTTTAGGCCAATGCATTCTCTTATATATGCGAGGCGACCTATGGTCGACTCGCATATATTAGAGAATGCATTGGCACCGGGCATAACTGTAACTATCACAATGTGGTCAAGGAGCCGGTTCCAATGATATCCATATTTGTATGGTTTTATTGAGACAGACCGAAGATATTTTAGGCTGTTGAAGCTTGTTTTGGCCGGTTTGTTGGGTAAAGGGTTAATGGTATGGGGGGTGACTCAGTATTATTCGAACAGACAGGGAAAGGGCCCCAGTACCTGCCACGCTAGAATGGCACAAACTTAGCCAGAGTAGAATGACGGCCGGTCGGCTCAGTGCCTTGACAAATTGTCAACAGGTCATGGAATAATATACAGTAATGCCCTAAATAATCGACTCCTTAACCACAGCAGAATTATGGGTAATTTTTCATGATTTAGTCAGAAATATGTCTTGTTGCAATTCGTCGGAAAGCTCTCACATAATCGACTCCTTAACCAGAGCGGAATTATGGGTAGTTTTCCCTGATTTAGTCGGAATTATGGCTTGTTGCCATTCATCAGAAAGCTCTCACTCAGATGAATGGCAACAAGCCATATTTCCAACTAAATCCTGAAAAATTACCCATAATTCTGCTGTGGTTAAGGAGTCGATTATTTAGGGCATTACTGTATATATAGATAAGGGCTGGAAATTTATTTGCAATGAAAATAATAAGATTCGCGGCGGTGATTTATATTTAAGTCATAAGCGAGAGATGCCGGCCCGAATTTCAATGTATATACTTTTCCCGATATCTTTATATTTGTATTATAGTCGCCTTACTCTTCTGACATGACAATAAGGTGGATGCAGTGGATGCATATGTTGTTAATATCATGTTAGTAACGATATCGGAAGAGTATGGTCACTATAATACAAATAACCTCATTCTGCTTAGGACTCAACTACTATGGGAGACCTAGGATCAGATTAAGTTCCCAAGTTGAAGTTTGTGATGTTCACCCATTACCATGATTGAGGCCTAAGCAGATAAGGTTCCCAGAGTTTGAATTTTATGAAAATTCATCCTCTGGGGACCTCATTCTCCAAATGTTAATCACACTATTTCAACGCTTGCTTTTATTTGTGCTTTCACAGCTGACACCGAAGCCACAAGTACCAATTCGGCACTTTACAACAGCATCTCCACCATTCATCATATGTGTCAAACTGGTAAATATTTAGTTAAATTGATATGGTTTTCTGATTATATTATATGCTTATAGAAACAAATGTACAGAGTAATTAATTCGTTCTGAGAATTACATTAAATAATTCCATAGAGGCGAGAGACGTCAGTAAAAAACGATTACGTGTTACCGCACAAGTTTCTTACCTAAACGTCTTTTGCCTCGTATGAATTATTTAGCGTAATTCTCGGAACTAATTGATTACTCTATTTATTACACCTCTGCATCAATTTGGTTCACCAAATATGACTAAAACATCCAGAATTAATATATGAAAGTTCCGATGTGGAGAAATTCCATAATTGTAAGCAATGCAAAGCAAAATCGGTCACAAAGTCACTTAAATCATGAAATTTCGAGTTAGGACCTTCACCTACCGTGAAGTACCTTATTAAGGCAGATAATAACTAGGAAATATATTCTCCGCATTATTTTGTTTCAACTTCATAAGATTCCCTGTCAAAAAGTTCCAATGTTTTGTACTGGTGGAATATGATCTCCACTCTATATATAGAGTAGAGTTTCATGGCATCATCTAGACCATTATGAGCTTCCTATATTTCAAAATTGACATGATAGGTGAAAGCTAATTTCCTAACTGGTGTCATTTTTTATTTGTTTTCAGGACCTGACAGGCGGTGACTTCGAGAAGAATTTAGTGTCACTAAATTTAACAGAAGGAAACGACTTTATTCATTTTAATTAACATTCTATGGGATGATATTCTTATATACTGATTTATTATGGATTTGTAGAAACACCATTGGTTTCTGTCTTTTATAAAATAAAACAAAAATTTACATTTTATCATAAATTCATAAATTTCCATTGACCATATTATAATGACTGCATGTCAAGCTTCAATGAGGGAGGGATTTATTTTTATTTTTTATTTTTTTCTGCGCATAGTAAGCATGGACAAAGATACCTTCCTCTGTCTAGTAATAACCAGAAAGGTAGAGGGAACTGTTATGCATATAAACTCATTTAGTCTTATATAAAAATGACATTGTACTACCATTGTATGACTGGGATTACCTAACAATATATAATGCCCCTGACATTAACTACCGTTATTGTTGTCTAAAAACTGATACCTCCCATTCTAATATGTGATCCTGAATTTAGTCCTGTGGTTTTAAATTGTATAAAGTTTTATTAGTGTACATGTAAGTTGTTCACAATGACTAATTGTAAGAAGAGCATGAGGATCAGCTAATCATTTGCTTAATTGTAGTCATCTACTTTATGTTGTAAGCCTGCAAGTCACTTTTTAACACATTACATGTTAGAGCTCAATGCACACTAATATTCAACACATATCTGCTATGGACATGTTGATAAAATCCACACAAAAAAAAAATGGGGGTTTTTTTTCAAATTTTTTTTTTCGGAAGTTTTTTTGTCATAACATCAGGCATTGCAATAAAAAGGCCTAATGCGGCCCTTTTTATTCAATGCGGCGGGGCCTGAGAACCAAAACTTTTTCTTTTTTTGGCCTTAGGGTTCCTATTTGTGAGTGTAAATTTTTATTGTAGCAAGGAACCAACTTATTTAGTCGTGTTCATTGCAGTCGACCAAGTCTGGAAATAGTGTGTCTGATATTTGCAGAATGAGGTCCCCGGAAGGTGAATTTAGTGATGCTACCCTGCACAGCCGGCTAGCATCACCAAATTCACCCTCTGGGAACCTTATTCTTCTTCAAGCCTTGAAATAGTGTGTCTGTCATTTGCAGAATGAGGTCCCCAGAGGGTGAATTTAGTGATGCTACCCTGCATAGCAGGCTAGCATCACCAAATTCACCCTCTGGGGACCTCATTCTGCTTATACCTCAGCAGAATGAGGTTCCCAGAGGGTGAATTTGGTGATGCTAGCCCGCTATGCGGGGTAGCTTCACTAAATTCACCCTCTGGGAACCTCATTCTGCAAATGACAGACACACTATTTAAAGGCTTGTTCTTCTTAGGCCTCATCTCCAACTTGGATTTTACTCTTTGCATCACTTAATCCTTTAGCACACCCTACAGAGCATATCCCACATTCGATCATCACCAAACTTCATATGGATCCATATGGATCCTCAGGGTGAACTCTGGATGGGTGCTTACTATCTTTTCCGAATACTGTTGAAAACATGGCTGCCAGTGGCCATCTTGGATTTTACTCTTTGTATGGCTAAATCCTTTAGCTTACCTTGCATGTCACATTTCTAATCCATTCATCAACAAACTTCTTATGGATTTTCGTGGTGACCTCTAGATCGGAGCCTCCCTTTTTTCCCAAAATTTGTTCAAAATAAAACATGGCTGCCAGCAGCCATCTTGGATTTCAAATGTGAATCCATCAGCACAGCCTGCAGCCCACATTTATCAGAGAATTGTTTTGAGCCTTTACAGGTTTGAATAGGATCACCTCTAGATGGGTGATATAGAATTCGAACGATTTGAAATTGGCGTATTGTGAATATATGTGAATAATGTTGTTTGAAACGGGTGATATGGAGGCCATATTTTTTGTGAACAATTTTGAGACCGTTAGCCTGATAATTAACAGTTGGCGACCGATTTCAATAATTTTTTTGCGACAGATCCACTCTGTAGGCAAAAAAGGTTGACGAGTGCCATCCTTTGATGCGTACAATTTGTTCTAGTTTATTTTAAAACTTCTGCAGGAAATGTCTTTTATTTTTTAGTTTAGTTTCTCTATACAATGTATCGCCAAATTGACAGACAACACAATGCATAATTGAGGTGCCCAATGGGATCATATCACATCTTCACCATCTGGGAACTAAAAATCTGAGTATAGGTATCCCATACCAGATGGGGTCATGCAGAATGAGGTCCCCAGATGTCAGATGATAAAGTTGGTAATGCTAGCCCACTGTGTGTGGTAGTGTCAATCAATTCACCCTCTGGGGACCTCATTCAACAAATGTCCAGCACCATATTGTTAGGCCTGGTTTGATCACACAGACTCGTATCATCAAAATTTCAAGTTGGGAGTATTATGTGTGGCTGTATGACCCCTGATAATAATTGAAGATGAAGACAATGGCTGTCACACATATTTATTCCAATATCACAGTAACAAAGAAGAAAATTGTGAAACTTTCCATATTCCGTATGTAAAAACTACATTGTCCCAACAATCTTGAATAGAACCCTTGGAACCCTCAATATTCCTATTCGCACACTTGTAAAATGCTCATAAAGCCAATTTATACTAACTTTCGACTCAGTTCTGACTGATTTTATTAAAATTTACTGAAACTAAACTGGTATATATATAGAGCATGTTTAAACTGTTCATCAATTTTTTGCTGATAAATCCTTTATCCCTGAGTGGCTTGACAATTCTGATAAACAGCTGGGAACTTCAACCAAATATAGCTTTGCATTTGTCTTTAATTTTGTCTGAAAATAAAGAATATTGAAAGTAAGTCGATAATTGAGTTAGAATTTTCCTTCAAATTTGTTTAATTTTTTATCAAGAGATCATGCATGATAAGGACTCAATCTATGGTGCTGGACATCTGCAGAATGAGGTCCCCAGAGGGTGAATTTAGATGATTTTAGTGATGCATAGAAGGTGTATAGTGGTTGAATTCAGCACATTGGGATAGCATCACTAAATATACCCTCTGGGGACCTCATTCCGCTTAGGCCTCATCTTCTCTGGAAAGTATCTTTATTATAAAATATTTTTTTTTTAGTTTCTTTACAAATATATTTTTCTTTTGCAGTTTAGTTTCTCTATATACCCAATTTGGCAGACGATACAATGCATAATCGAGGTACCCAATGTGCACATCATAATCTTCACTGTCTGGGAACTCAAAACTGAATTTAGATCTCCCATAGTAGAATGAGGTTCCCAGATGGTGATGCTAACCCACTGCGGGGTAGCATTACTAAATTCACCCTCTGGGGACCTCATTCTGCAAATGTCCGGCAGAATATTTGGATGCCTGTGTATGATCATCACGGCAAAGACTACCATTTGCAACATTATCAACATCATGGACATTTTAGGTCACAACAATAATTTCTTTTCTCAATGGATTCTTTCATCAGTTAGGTGGTTATCAAGCGCTAGCAACTGATGACGTTCTCCGGTGTAATTTCGACCTTTCCAAAAAATGGGAATTTTAACTGTTCAAAATTGTATATTTTGGCTATTTAACTTTGCTTTGATGTGTACGTTCCAAATTTCTATAAACCGCTCCTGGATCATGCATCACATCTATTTATCATGATGGATGAGGAAACCAGTACCTGTAGAAATTGGGCACCAGAGCAATAAAACATCCCCACTTCTTTAATATGTCTTACAGCTACTCTCCTCTTCCATCATGATATACATACACCTATGTTATACTTTTATCATGTGAAAACTTTATATATATAATGACGGAATAACCAATGTTCTACTGTCCTGTATTCCTTTGTTGACTTATAGATAGCCGTGAGTTTTACACTTTCCGGTTGTCAGTTGATGCCTCATACTGATTTTTACCTGCCAGTCCATGGTGCCGGCATGGCGTTGTATACCCTGTTCTAAGTTATTAGATCCGACATCCACTTTGTCATAATTGGCATAAAACATAAAACAATAATTTCTTTTCTAAATGGATTCTTTCATCATTCTTTCATAGAAGTATACATTGGAATGGTCCATTATTTACTTGCGTTGATGTTCATGTAAAATAGTAGACAACACACAGACGAAAATCTAATACAAGTGAAGACAGATTCATCTTCTTTGGTTGGTAATGTTTAGATAATAAGTTCAACGAACAACCTATGGTCATTTGTTGAACTTATTATCTGAATATTTCCTATGTGATAACTACTCGTCAAGGAGTATTTAGTAATGGCACGTGCACATGATCATCAAGAAAATATCACGTATGCGCCCTGTGACATATTTTTTTTACCAATGAAAAAAATAATACAGGAAAATATCAGACGGAGACAGTGTACTGTTATTTATAACTTGATTGGTGGTCATCCACATCCATTAAAAGATCTCTCAGGTATATACTTGTAATAATTCACACACTCAAGATCCATCAATATTATGATCTGTTTCAACAACTGACTTCGTGATTCCATTTTAGATGGGTTGTCAAAATCACTTTTGTTTATTGACTTGAATTTTGAATGTATTCCGGGGAGGGAGTGACCTGTATATAGAGGAATTTCATATGGGATTGAACCCTGCAAAATCCTAACATCTGGCGGTCTAACTCCATGCTAATTATTCAGGCCTCCATTTGTTTTTCTTTATTTGATTAGTAGTCCTTGATTCGCCACCGAGGAGGGACCAGGATCCACTGGATCGACCACGGTTCAGCCCGGTGAGAAATTTTAAAATCTGATAAAACAAATCGATGTCTGAAAACTGCGTGCAAAATCCTTTCACCTGGACTGCCTCCATGCAGCTCTCGATGTGTTGGAAATATCCACCTGACACCACCCTAAGGTTGTAAAATTTCACCCTTATGCCCAAGTATCATAGCAATTCTGCAGGACCCACCACACCAGCAACATATGGAATTAGCAGGACCATTTAACCAGGGTTAATTCAGGCTAACTGTCAGTAGGCATATTTGCGACCAACACAGTCTTATGTTCTCTCTTATTCAGTGGAGAGCAATTTTTCCTGCAAAAATGTTTTTTAAAAATCAAAATACCATTCCAATGTATACTGTTATAACTGAGTGGGGAAATTCATTTAGTATAGAAAATGTTAATTTATTCTTTATATCTTGCAGTATATATCACAATCGGATTGAAGCAAGTACGCTATACAGTAATGCCCTAAATAATCGACTCCTTAACAACAGCAGAATTATGGTTAATTTTTCAGGATTTAGTCAGAAATATGGCTTGTTGCCATTCATCAGAAAGCGCTCCGATTATTTAGGGCATTACTGTAACTCAGGGATATAATTTTTCTTTTCCCTTTCTATACAACATAATCACTGACGAGTAGTTATCTCTTTGGAAATGTTCATAAAATAAGCTCAACAAACGATTGTTTGTTGAACTTATTATCTGAACATTTCCCTGCAATAAATAGGATAATTTCTTATGTACTTAGGATTATCTATTGTCTGCAAATATTTCCTGAAAGCCCATCCAGATGAATAATAGACCATTCCAATGTATACCTTTACAACTGAGTGGTACAATCTATTTAGTATAGAAAGTGATAATATATTCTTGATTTCTGCCTAAATAGATCACGCCATGAATATCTGCTCTGCATGGCTACGCCCATAAAGATAATATTCCTCCAGTTCTGAAGATATGATGGCGAACTTCATAACATTGAACATATATTACAGGTAATATATTTCTTGGTCAATAGGCCTACCTGTATCAATATTACAGGTAATATATTTCTTAGTCAATAGACATACCTGTATCCATATTACAGGTAATATATTTCTTGGTCAATAGGTCTACCTGTATCCATATTACAGGTAATATATTTCTTAGTCAATAGGCCTACCTGTATCCATATTAAAGGTAATATATTTCTTGTTCAATAGGTCTACCTGTATCCATATTACAGGTAATATATTTCTTGTTCAATAGGCCGACCTGTATCCATATTACAGGTAATATATTTCTTGTTCAATAGGTCTACCTGTATCCATATTACAGGTAATATATTTCTTAGTCAATAGACCTACCTGTATCCATATTAAAGGTAATATATTTCTTGTTCAATAGGCCGACCTTTATCCATATTACAGGTAATATATTTCTTGTTCAATAGGCCTACCTGTATCCATATTAAAGGTAATATATTTCTTGGTCAATTGGCCGACCTGTATCCATATTACAGGTAATATATTTCTTAGTCAATAGGTCTACCTGTATCCATATTACAGGTAATATATTTCTTGTTCAATAGGTCTACCTGTATCCATATTACAGGTAATATATTTCTTGTTCAATAGGCCGACCTGTATCCATATTACAGGTGATATATTTCTTGTTCAATAGGTCTACCTGTATCCATATTACAGGTAATATATTTCTTGTTCAATAGGTCTACCTGTATCCATATTACAGGTAATATATTTCTTAGTCAATAGGCCGACCTGTATCCATATTACAGGTAATATATTTCTTGTTCAATAGGTCTACCTGTATCCATATTACAGGTAATATATTTCTTGTTCAATAGGTCTACCTGTATCCATATTACAGGTAATATATTTCTTGTTCAATAGGTCTACCTGTATCCATATTACAGGTAATATATTTCTTGTTCAATAGGTCTACCTGTATCCATATTACAGGTAATATATTTCTTATTCAATAGGCCGACCTGTATCCATATTACAGGTAATATATTTCTTGTTCAATAGGCCGACCTGTATTCATATTACAGGTAATATATTTCTTGTTCAATAGGCCGACCTGTATTCATATTACAGGTAATATATTTCTTGTTCAATAGGCCGACCTGTATTCATATTACAGGTAATATATTTCTTGTTCAATAGGTCTACCTGTATCCATATTACAGGTAATATATTTCTTAGTCAATAGACCGACCTGTATCCATATTACAGGTAATATATTTCTTGTTCAATAGGTCTACCTGTATCCATATTACAGGTAATATATTTCTTGTTCAATAGGTCTACCTGTATCCATATTACAGGTAATATATTTCTTGTTCAATAGGTCTACCTGTATCCATATTACAGGTATTATATTTCTTGTTCAATAGGTCTACCTGTATCCATATTACAGGTAATATATTTCTTGTTCAATAGGCCGACCTGTATCCATATTACAGGTAATATATTTCTTGTTCAATAGGCCGACCTGTATTCATATTACAGGTAATATATTTCTTGTTCAATAGGCCGATCTGTATTCATATTACAGGTAATATATTTCTTGTTCAATAGGCCGACCTGTATTCATATTACAGGTAATATATTTCTTGTTCAATAGGTCTACCTGTATCCATATTACAGGTAATATATTTCTTGTTCAATAGGCCGACCTGTATTCATATTACAGGTAATATATTTCTTGTTCAATAGGTCTACCTGTATCCATATTACAGGTAATATATTTCTTGTTCAATAGGCCGACCTGTATTCATATTACAGGTAATATATTTCTTGTTCAATAGGCCGACCTGTATTCATATTACAGGTAATATATTTCTTGTTCAATAGGCCGACCTGTATTCATATTACAGGTAATATATTTCTTGTTCAATAGGTCTACCTGTATCCATATTACAGGTAATATATTTCTTGTTCAATAGGCCTACCTGTATCCATATTACAGGTAATATATTTCTTGTTCAATAGGTCTACCTGTATCCATATTACAGGTAATATATTTCTTGTTCAATAGGTCTACCTGTATCCATATTACAGGTAATATATTTCTTGTTCAATAGGTCTACCTGTATCCATATTACAGGTAATATATTTCTTGTTCAATAGGTCTACCTGTATCCATATTACAGGTAATATATTTCTTGTTCAATAGGTCTACCTGTATCCATATTACAGGTAATATATTTCTTGTTCAATAGGCCGACCTGTATCCATATTACAGGTAATATATTTCTTGTTCAATAGGCCGACCTGTATCCATATTACAGGTAATATATTTCTTGTTCAATAGGCCTACCTGTATCCATATTACAGGTAATATATTTCTTGTACAATAGGTCTACCTGTATTCATATTACAGGTAATATATTTCTTGTTCAATAGGCCTACCTGTATCCATATTACAGGTAATATATTTCTTGTACAATAGGTCTACCTGTATTCATATTACAGGTAATATATTTCTTGTTCAATAGGCCTACCTGTATCCATATTACAGGTAATATATTTCTTGTACAATAGGTCTACCTGTATTCATATTACAGGTAATATATTTCTTGTTCAATAGGCCTACCTGTATCCATATTACAGGTAATATATTTCTTGTACAATAGGTCTACCTGTATTCATATTACAGGTAATATATTTCTTGTACAATAGGTCTACCTGTATTCCTAATTCAAGGGTGTTCACTGTGAATGTGATCTCTACGGGTGTAGCTATCCAAGAACCAACATTTTGGTTCTACAACTGTTACAATTACTACAATTAACAAATTGTCCCAGTGGCGGAACCAACTAAGTTGGTTCTTCTCAGGAACCAATTGGTTCAACATAAATTTTCTTGGTTCTTCATGAAGAATAAAATCATTTTGATCAATTGTCTTGGTTCTTCGCGAAGAACCTAATTATCCGGGGCAATTCCAAGAACCAAAAAGGACCAGATGGTCTTCTCACGGAGAGCCAAATCGGATCCTAATGAACTGATTTCTTTTTTCGTATTTAAAGGGACAAATGGAAATTAATGCATATCTAAGAATTTCACTCCTCTATAACTAGCATCTCATGAGATTCATGACATTGGCATGAACTATTGCCTAAAGGTTAAAGGCCCACTTAATTTTCGAGTCGGCGATTCTCTTTTTTATAGTGACTTGATATACTGTTTTAATAACAACCTATGCCATAAAATATGATTAAAATACTATAATTCATCACCATTTGAAATGTCTGTGTCTCAGATGCCCATAGAGAAATAGAAAACATCTGTGTCTCAGAAGATGAAATAGAAAACTGCTGAACTCATAGAATGACTTCCCCCCTTTGGCTCCCAGAATGCAACAAAATTCAAACGTTTTCAATGGAAGGGGAAGAACACAATCTATAATATATAGAGTTATTCCCCTGCATTGAAAATAATACTGCTTTTTACTGCAATCTAGATGAGAGAACGCATTGGCAACTCAACAAAACAACATATGTCCACAGTTTATTACACCGGATAAGTTGATAATCCAATGTTTTGGAGCTTACTCTTTCAAATGGTATATAATATGGCATATATTTTATATAATGTAATCTGGGGGTTCGAAAATTAAGTGGGGCTCTAATTTATAGCTTACCATGATCAAGCTCCAGACATTTGCCCCACTCGTCTAAATCTATCTTAGTATTCCTGTTTGTGTCGCATCCCTTCAGAAACGGAACCAGACAATGCTCCAATGGCTTGATGGTTTGTATCGTGTACGTCAACTCTCGGCGGTCTATCTGCCTGTAATTTGGAAGTTAAACATTATACAATCTCATATGCAGGGATGTGGAAATAGGGGGTTGTGTGTCTCACCCCACCCCCTCCAACTTTGTTTTTCATGCCATGGATAACTCTAAAATCAAGTGATTACTGTTAACAATAATAAGCACTTGATTTTAGAGTTATCCATCTTACACCCGCAGTTTGTCCGTTTTGAGCACGTGGTTCTGCCAACTTGTGGCCCACATCTCTGAAAATTAATATATTTCAAAAATCGATATCTAATCACTCTGAGATTTGATGTGTGGGTTCCTCGACTCAAATCAAATATTTTCTACCCCCAAAGCCAAATAAATAGTAATTTAGGAGTGTCTAATCGGATTGAGTACCTTTAACGACCATATACAAGTCGTTTGTTGAACGTATATATTACCTAAACATATCCCGAGGGAACTACCCATCCATGAGTAATGCACTGCCTATACACAGCAAATAGTGTGGGGAACCAGATAAGCTTTGTTGGTTCTACAAACTGTCCCATTTATTGAAGAACCAAACAACAGAACCAATAGATTCTTGGTTGACGAAGAACCAAATGGTTGATGAAGAACCAAATAAGAAATATTTTTTGACATCATTGAAGAACCAAATGAAGAACCAAAATTATTACCAAGAACCAAAATTTTTGTTCTACAACTGTGTTACAATTACTACAATTACCAAACTGTCCCAGTGGCGGAACCAACTAAGCTATTTGGTTCTTCCCAAGAACCCGTTGGTTCAACATAAATTTTCTTGGTTCTTCACGAAGAATCAAATCATTTTGATCAATTGTTTTGGTTCTTGGTTCTTCACGAAGAACCTAATTATCTGGGGCAATTCCAAAAAGCGCAATTTGGTTCTCCGCGAAGAACCCATCTTTTTCTTCGGGAAGAACCAGATGGGCTTCTCATGGAGAGCCAAATCGGATCCTAACGAAGAACCGATTTCCTTTTTCGTAAGGGACAAATGCAAATTAATGAATATCTAAGAATTTCCCCTCCTCAATATCTAGCAAACAATTCAGAAACAAAACGAGTCATAATATTTTATTTTTTTTTGTTTCTTTGTTGGCCCGGGGCTATTGCGGACCACTCTTATCGGCTGGAGCACACCGAAAGAGGTGACCCACCCTTACGAGATGGTCAAATTGGCTGTCGGGGTCAGTCATTTTATGGCACCGATTTGCAATGTCACAAACTCAGACTACCGACTACCGATCATTCTGAATGTTTCCTAAGCCGAGGTGACTGACTGTCCTCGAACTGTTCAAATAATGGGGTGAAATATCGATTGCAAAATTAACGAAACCGATAACAGAAGTATGAGTATTTCAATAAATATATAATAGATATGATTAAATTCCTCACATGATTTACTTCTTATTGGTATAAATTAAATTGTTATAAAAAATATATCAAGAAAGATATTTGAAAAAACTATGGGAAACATAACAAAAATAACCTACAATCCCGGCTGTTTTTGGTTCTTTGGAATTGGAAAAAAAAACACGAGGTACGTCTGAAGAACTAAAATTGGACCAACGGAATTTTTACAACTAAACTTCAATCATCATCTTCGTCGTAGTCATCATCATCATCATCGTCGTCGCCATAGTCATCATCATCGCTGTCGTCGTAGTCATCATCATCGATGTCCTAGTAGTCATCGTCGTCGCGTCGCTGTCACCACCATCTTTATCAACGTCGTAGTCATCATCATCATCATCTTTATTATCGTAGTCATCATCATAATCGCTGTAGTCGTATTCATCATCATCATCATCTTTATCGTCGTAGTCATCATCATCATCGCTGTAGTCGTAGTCATCATCATCATCTTTGTCGTCGTAGTCATCATCATAATCGCTGTAGTCGTAGTCATCATCATCATATTTATCGTCGTAGTCATCATCATCATCGCTGTAGTCGCAGTGATCATCATCATCTTTATCGTCGTAATCATCATAATCGCTGTAGTCGTATTATAGTCTTCATCATCATCATTGTCGTCATCATCATCATCGTCATCATCGATGTCGTCGTCGTGGTTATAATCATTATTGATGTCGTCGTGGTCATCACCATCATCGCTGTCGTCGTGGTCATCACCATCATCGCTGTCGTCGTCGTGGTTATAATCATCATCGCTGTCGTCGTGGTCATCACCATCATCGCTGTCGTCGTGGTCATCACCATCATCGCTGTCGTCGTCGTGGTTATAATCATCATCGCTGTCGTCGTCATCATCATCATCATTGTCGTCGTCATCATCATCATCATCGATGTCATCGTCGTGGTTACCAGTATCATCGCTGTCGTCGTGGTCATCACCATCATCGCTGTCGTCGTAGTCATCATCATCATGATCGCAGTCGTAGTAATCACCATCATCGCTGTCGCTGTCATAGTCATCATCGCTGCCGTCGGCGTATAGTCATCATCATTGTCTTCTCGTCGTGGTCATCATCATCATTGCTGTCGTCGTAAAAGTAATAAATAGATGATGTTGTTGACGATAACGACGAAAGCGCGGACGGATTTAATGCGTGCGAAAGGTGAAGATGATAGCGGTGATGGTGACGATGACAACAACAACAACTATATATACGACAATTTCGACGGTGGTCGTAATTGACACAGATGGCGTCGATGAAGTCGACGACGACGATAATGATGATGATAATGATGACGATGATGCTGGTAATAATTAGGATGATGCTGGCATGCTGCCAATAGCGCGGAGATGGTTATGATGACAACGGCGACGATGATTATGATGACGACGATGATTATGACGACAACGACAACAGCGATATTGATGATAACTAACAGCGAGTATGATGACTAAGACGACAACATCGATGATGAGGTGATGATGATGATGACTACAACGACAACCTCGATGATTATGACCTTGACGACAACGACGATAAAGATGATAATGACTTAGACGACGACAGCGATGATGACGGTGACTTCGACATTGACAGCACTGATGATGATGAGTACGACCGTACGACGACAGCGATGACGATGACTACGACGATGGTAGGGATGATGACAACGGCTATTATGATAACTACGACGACAACGATGATGATCATGGAGATGACAACGATGATGATAATGACTACGGCGACGATGATGATGGTGACTACGACGAAGATAGAGATGGTGATGATGATAATGGTGACGACGACAGCGATGATGATGGTGAATTCGACATTGACAGCACTGATGATGACGGCTACGACCGTACGACGACAGCGATGGCGATGACTACGACGACAGCGATGATGTTGATGACTACGGCGATGGTAGGGGTGATGACAACGGCTATTATGATAACTACGACGACAACGATGATGATCATGAAGATGACAACGATGATGATAATGACTACGGCGACGATGATGATGGTGACTACGACGAAGATAGAGATGGTGATGATGATAATGGTGATGACGACAGCGATGATGATGACGGCGTTGACACGGACGATTGCAATGGCGATGAAGAAGCTTACGATGACGACGATGATAATGACGACGAAAATGACGACGATGATTGAGGTTTAGTTGTAAATAATCCGTCTGTCCACTTTTGGTTCTTCAATTCTCAAGAACCAAAACAAAATTAATTGCAGGTAATTTTCGTTCTACATATGTATTTGAAGCACGAAGAACTGACTACTGGTTCTTCAGCTTGTGTTACTGTGCCTCTTTTTAACAGCGTAGAGTAAAGGGCAAAAGTGTTTGTCGAGATTTCAAGCAGCAGCTGAAAACATTTATTTGCTGAATATTTTGGAGCAGATGTGGCAAAGAAAGAATTAAAATAATTACTTGTTTATCGCACTTGTTACTTCATCAAACTCGTTTTTAGTCTTCACTCTGCAATATTTGTTTTTTGTTTTCATTTTATCTTTTATTTTATTTTATTTTTTTTAATGGGAGAAATTTTAGACCCTGTAGTATACGTTGTTAATAGCATGCAGATAGTAATGTTTTATCACCTATATGTTCTATTGTTTTTGTATGTTCTTGTATTACATGTGTATATCATATCTTCATTTATATGGAGGAATTAAAGATATATATATATAAAATAAATTATTAGTATTATTATGTAATTAGTCTAGAAAGGGTTAAAACTGACCGGTTTGTTGGTTTCCTGTCCAGGTCACAGAATTTCCATATGACAGCGTCAGCATGTTGTGGATCTATTTCGGCAGACTGAATCATGGGATTGTATTCGCTGTCTAGTTGTTTTCTAGTGGCCTGAAAGTAATAATAATAATGACAGTTTTATATAATCGTAACCAATTACTTGCTCTAACATGCTTTTAAACATTACACATATTTACAAACAATACAAAGTATTAACCCTTTGAGTGCCAGGGGCCGATGAGATCGGCCCTAAACCTACAAAATAAGTCTGTTAAAGAATATAAGAATAAATTATTAAAATTGTACAAAATTGTACAAAAAAAATAATTAAAACAATTGTATGAATAACCCTGCAGGGAGCCCCACACATACATGGAAGCATATATAAGAGTGTCTTCTGCTCATGTTTGTCTGGGGCTCTGTGGGTGAAATTATAAAATTGTTAAAGAATATATAAAAAATAATTATTATAATTGTAAATAATTGTAAAAAATAATACCAAATGATAAAAAATTGTTAGGCCAATGCATTCTCTTATATATGCGAGGCGACCTATGGTCGACTCGCATATATAAGAGAATGCATTGGCACAGGGTATATGGGTTGATACACAAATCGGACCTGGCACTCAAAGAATTAACGTGGGAATTGGTTAATAATTACTATCCCAATTCATTTAGAATATAACATGCCGATATTTGTCGCGTATAACATATTAAACACCGATATAAACAAACAGCTTGAAGGGTTCATGTGTGAATTAAATTTCTTATACCATCCTCAAATCCGCATGCAATATAATAGTAGATAGCATTCCGATTTATGTCACGTGAAAATAAATGAAATATTTCCAAATAACAATGCAACAAAGCAGGTTAAACAACAATAGAAACATACCGCAGCAATAATAGTGCGCGACGAGCTGTTGGAACATGAATTCCCATGTTAACCCCCAGGCACACAGCGCATGGCTAAAATGCCATGGTTCCATAAAGCAGGTCGACAGGCCCACCAAGATAACCGCGAAGCAATATGTGAATATACATGCAGATCCATCTAAGTAATGAGAACAAAAATACCGAGTTCGAGTATGGAAATACCCACGTACCTTTCTAATCATATTTGCCAATTCCCCATAGATCCTATGACAAGCCAAAAACGCCTTCACATAATATACACATAGAGGGTGTAATGAGGTCATGCAGCAATGAACACATTAGTCATAGTATGTGTCTTTATATGTGTGATGTTTGTTGATAATTTCAAACAACCTTTGTTTGATATCAATCAGTATTTACTACTATTTAGTGCGAATTTTGTTTCGATTATTTCTGCCAGCTTTCGGTCAAATGGTTTCATTGAAATGGCAATCACTTGGAAAACATGTACAAGTTGGAAAAGTCAAACTCTGTTAAATTTATCGAAATTGGGCGTGGTGGTATAGTCTGCTTCAAGGGGAGGGATGCAGATGGAAATTCCAAAATGGACCTGTTCCTGAATCAAGCCTGCAAATAGTGTGGCTGTCATTTGCAGAATGAGGTTAACAGAGGGTGAATTTAGTGATGCTAATTCAGAAATGTGATACTATTTGCAGGCTTGTCACGAATTGCTAGCTTACCATCTCCTTCATAACTATTAAGATCCAGTCTCTCAATCTCCTTGGAAACTGGGAAAATTCATAATCTGTGCATGGTGAGAAATCTGAAATAAACAAATAAAATCTTCACTGACGAGATGTCGCATGTTCAAACCATTGTTATGCATGACTAACTTCATATGTGTTTATATAATTATGATTGTGCTCAAATTTGATGCTTTATATTTACATTGGTTCAAGGAATTCAAACCCTTATGAAATTAAAAGAGAAAGTAATGAAATTGATAGAACATAATATAGTTTTAATATCAGAACAACCCAACCACCCAGACCACAGACCCCTTCTTATTCATATAATATTCATTATCTATTTCTGAAATGTTATACATAATTTATGTTCAATATCTGTACCAACTATGTATCTTAACACATTGCATATGTAAGTATTACATCATCTTACCATTATTCCATTCAATAAACCCATTCTATAAATTGTGAATACTTCATATCAATATTCCATATGAACATTTAATGGTGGGTAGAATTCACGATGCAATAACGCCCATTGTAAGAAAGTAGAGAAATGTAGGCGTGTTTCAAAATTTCGGTCGCCATTTTGGCCGCCATCTTCGATTTGGAAAATCATTTCTTGCATGATATGTAAGGTAATTACGTCACCTCAGTATTGCGTGTGGTGACATCTTTACTATAACAGCGACCAAAGAGACCTGGTGCATATAAAACATATGGCCGCTAAAAATGATGGACTTCATCTTGCCTGGAGTATCTGTGGCCCTTATTTTCTTGTTAAAGGTACTCAATCCGATTAAGCACACCCTAAATTACTATTTCGTTGGCTTCGTGTTTAAAAAAATACTTCATTCGAGTCGAGGTATCCACGTTTCAAAGCTCAATCAATTTAGAGTTATCCATCTTACACCAGCAATTTGTCCATTTTGAGCACGTGGAAGCAGACCAGATCTAAAAAAAACTATCAAATTTCAAAAATCGATATATGATCACTCTCAGCTTTGAAAGGTGGGGTTCCTCGACTCGAATCAAATATTTTTTAAACCAGAAGCCAAAGAAATCGTAATTTAGGGGTGATTAATCGGATTGAGTACCTTTAAGAAAGGAAATTAGTGGGGTGAAGTTAAGTCGTGGGGGTGTAGAGGTCGACCAGTATCTCCTGGACAACTTGAGATTTAGCATGGTACCCTCGATCAGCTCTATACATTGACCGTAATAATCGAATATGAGTTCCTTGGTATATAGCATTGTACCCTCACCTCAACATTGACCGTAATAATCGAATATGAGTTCCTTGGTATTTAGCTTGGTACCCTCACCTCTATATTGACCGTAATAATCGAATATGAGTTCCTTGGTATTTAGCTTGGTACCCTCACCTCTACATTGACCGTAATAATCAAATCTGAGTTCTCTGGGTTTCCTGCCGGCGCATGCGCTTTTGTCAGATTTTGTAGAACACAGACAGAATCGCTTATTCAGGTGACATCTGCTTGGGAATGTTTCGTTGTAACTGGAACAGGCCTATAAGTATAAGTTTTTGCAATTATACGACAAGGTAACAAAATGTACGTGGCGACAGTGTGAGTTGGGTGGCTGTGTCTCACTCCCAACTTTGGTGATGGCCTTGAGTTAGAAACTTTCCAACACCTCCCAAACGGAGACCATCTAACTACACCCACTACATGGATAACATTCAATTGTATATACCAGGAACATGCATGATGGTTGGTAGCGGGGGTTTAATATTACGCGATGTGCATGGTATATATCAGGAACATGCATGATGTTAATTTGTCCACCGTAAAATTTATTTTCGGGGGACTATTGTAATCAGCTCCGTCCGTCCGTCCGTCCGTCCGTGCGTGCGTCCGTCCGTAGTTATAACTCCAGTAATGATCATCCGATTTGATTGAAACTTGGTATAGATATTTGAAACTTCAGAGTGTTGTTACCACATATTGGAGATGTGCAATGTATATATAGATGACGGAAAAATTATTTCTTTACGGAATTTTAAGCCCTTTCGACTTGGAACATTTCAAGATTTTTTTTTTTTAAATATATCAAAGCGGCGTCGACTTGCCACGTTTTCGGGGGACACTGTGGTCGGCCGACCTTTTATTGGGATTTTTATATTACGCGATGTGGTATCGTTGTGTTTGAGCATAACTGAGAATAAGAGGTGCATGTTTTATCCCACCACGGTTGCATAAAGCCCCTGTCACACTCAGGTCGGCGCTTGCATTGCGCTGCAAAAGTATCAAAGCGCCCACATAAACGCACTAAGGTCTCCAGGAACCGATTGGTGACGCAGTGGACACTGGCTACGACGGGCGAGGGTCTCCATGGTCGCCCATAGGCGCCAGGGCGCCGCGCTTGTTTTGTGCATTCACAAAACAAGCGCAGAGGCTCTGCGTTCTGACCAAGGCGTAGTAAGGCCAAAAAAAAGAAGATTGTATGTTTCCGGTAACGGGGTAGGTACTAGGTAGGTAGGGAATTTTGTTTTTTATTTCGATATTTTTTATCCAGCTGCAGAAATATTGAACTACCTCGACCAAAGTGACATAAAATGCCAACCCGTGCTTTGGGGAAAGTATTTCTTGATCAACACAGTGGACATATACATTAAAATTGCTAAAAAAAATCAAACTTACTTCATGTTTAAGTATGTTTTTTATTATTCACATACCACATTTTCATAAATTTGGCTATAAACTTGGTACGAAATTGATGTCACTAACTTTTTAATTGAATTTTTACCAATAATACACCATTATACCGTACTTGTATTGTGACGACTACATCCCATTGTCTGGGGGGTAGCCAGTACACCCACCGAGCATGCCTGCTTTTTGGAAACAGTACTGTAGCTATACCCCTAACATATGTGGTGATAACCTCTATATATGTACATGTATATATACAGATACACACTCACCATGTCTGTTGATAGTGTTCCATAAGTCCCAAACAAGACATAAAGCAGGCAGGAGATCCACTTTCAGGAAATTAAAATTGCAACATGTATGCCCATTACTGAATCCACATCCCATCACACACCTGGGCTTTTGAGACGGCTGTCACTTCGTGGTCACTTTTCAGAGGGATATATCTTAGAAACCATGTGTTTTGCACTCTAAAGATCATCAAAATTCATGAGCATTATTTTTTTTTTATAGAAAATTAAAAAAAATTCTCAAAATATCAACAAAAAGTTTAGGGTCGGCGGGTTATTTTTAGGGTCGGTCGGTGTACGGAAACATAGTATCTTCTTTTTGTTTTGCCTAAGCTTACAGTTGCAGAGGAATTCTTGCTGCGACCACGAGCAGCTTGTATCCGCCCTTGCTACGTTAACGGGGCGCTCATGTCGTTCGCTTTGCGCTGTCGTGGCGGTGGTACTGTGCCTGGTCAGAACGCCGAACCTCTGTGCTTGTTTTGTGCATGCACAAAACAAGCGCGGCGCTCTGGGCCGGGCGATCACGGGGACCCCCTTCCGTCCTAGCCAATGTCAACTGCGTCACCAATCGGTTCTTGGACACATTAGTGCGCTTTGCTTGGCGCTTTGATATATTTTCAGCGCAATGCAAGCGCCGACCTGATCGCAGCGGAGTGTGATAGTGGTTTAATCGTATTGCGGATTGTTGGGTATATTCCCCACAACCTAAAAACTGACTATGACTGGAGAACGCAGGAGACGCTATTTATACTCTCCGCGCCCGCACAGAGAACGTTTTGCAAACTTATTGAGAACGTACTAGCAACACAATAACAGAGACTTGAGCGCACCAAGGACTAGAGAAAGCACATCGAGAGCATGAGCCTTGACAAAGTAGGAACGCAATAGGAGCATACTTTGTGTTAACAGTTTGACAATTTTGGAAGTTTTCCGCGCTCCTCTGCGTGTTGCTCATATTTTGGTACCTTTTCAGCGCAATACAAGCGCCGGCCTGAGTGTGACAGGGGTTGTACTAAATATATTAACGGCCTGATTTGTTTGGAGCGACATTAAATCCAATTCACCCATTCCATCCCACGTCTTTAGACTACTTAGCTATTGATAAGGCTATATTATTTTCTGATGTCTCTTATGCCAATGTGCAGATAAATAAAGCTATGGTATCTAATTTAAAATAAAGATTCAACAATACACATCACATGATATTAAGAGTACAGACTTGGACATTTGTGCTGCCTTGCACAGCTGAAGATATCACTCTACATATGGTCTCAGGTCATTATAAATGTTATTGGTTTAATAGAGATGTCAGCTTTCAACATAAACAATTCCTGTGATTTGTTGGCAACTCTGCTATATAATTCATTTAATGGTTACCTTGTATCTGATGTCCTCTGGAATATCACATTCCGTCCGGCAGTCACAACTCGCCTTTCCGTCTGTCAGCACACACCATTCGCCGCGCCCACACTTCAGCTTGTCACATGGATCTGTAGTCGAGAACATTTACATGAAATGATCACCTTGAAATACAGAATCAAGAACGGGTGGGAACAAGCCATAATCGGGTGAAAATTGCGACCAGATATCATGCCTGCAGTCTGCATCCTGGATTGGTGACCGGCTGAGGATTCCGGTGCGACTCTCTCTCTCTATATATCTCTCTCTCTCTCCATATCCCATCTCTCTCTCTCGCTCTCTCTCTCTCTCTCTCTCTCTCTCTATATATATATATATATATATATATATATATATATATATATATATATATATCTCGCCCTCTCCTTTCTCTTTCTCTATCCCTTTCTCTCTCTCTCTCTCTCGTTGTCCCTCTCGCTCCCTTCCTCCATCTCACCTTCATATCTCTATCTCTTTTCTCTCTCTCCTTCTCTCTCGCATCATCCCTCCTTACCCACATCTCTCTCCCTTCCTCTCTCCATCATTCCTCTCTCCTCCCTCTCTCTCTGGACAATAAACATGTACCTGGCGGTCTATATACATGTACATGGTGGTCTATATACAGGTACCTGGTGGTCTTTCCACTGCATCGGTTGCTTCATCGGATAAACCATCATCGTCGTCCGCATCAGTGATGTCCTGGGCTGTCTGAAAGCATATTATTATCCATCCCTTTACTAATACTATTTCTGATTGGACAAAATTCGGCACATGATAATATGGGAAAAAGTCACACTGGACTCCGAAAGTGTCAAGAATATACTAACTGACATCACAGGAGTCCCGAACAGGTGGATAATAAAAATGCCATTGTACCAATGCTGTGTATAGAGTATATGTGTGTTTTCTTGTATACACTTGTTCAGACTTTTCACTACAAACTAGACTCGCACACAAAACACAGACTGTACACAACATTGTGTAATATGTCTGTATTGCCTCCTTTTAATGAGAGATTTAATATATTACAATAGCATACACAGACTACAATATAAATAGCGATGTGGGTTTTGAGAAAACATAACTAAATAATAAATAGGAATATTGAATGTGATGGAAGCTCAGATTGCTTTGTGGGTTGTCGGTGTGTCGAAATGACTAAACGACAAATTGTCATGTGTGAAAAACTTTCCAGAAATGGTAAATGGAATCGATGTTGTTTGGAAGATCAGGTAAGATCAGGTAAGATCAGGTAAGATCAGGTAAGCATCAGGTAAGATCAGGTAAGATCAGGTAAAGGTAAGATCAGGTAAGCATCAGGTAAGATCAGGTAAGATCAGGTAAGCATCAATTGGACATTTTACTTTTCACAAAATTGTGTTGACAAGCGCTTCATAATATACATGGTGGGTTAATTAAATGTTATATCATATATACACAATAATACAGTTTGAACAGGTGTGTTTTCAATAGTTTCGGGAATTCTAACAAGTCACACGACAACCTATGTTCATCTGGAACACTGCGTGTCCATAGAGTTGGCGCAGTGATATAAAATTAAGGTTCCCATCAGACCGTTTTTGCATATCATGACCATGACAAACTCCTTGATATAGGCAGACGCTGTTCCATCGAGGGCTGGAAATGTCAGTATAAATGGTTGGAACTTTCCCAACTGATAACCGAAAGTTGGCGAAAATAGGAAAATGTTCGACTTTTGGCCTAAAACAACGAATTATACTAAAAATATGATAGCTGTGCTATCAAAATATCATGCCAAATTCAACACAACTTTGGTTTAATATTCCCAAGTAATATTTTGCTGGGCATGACACAATAATATTTCCATTTATTGAAACTATTAGTTAACGTGTGGGTGGGGTGTGCCCCAATCACATCACCTGTCGACACGTCGATCATTGTGTGTAGTCTGCATCCAATACGAATGCGTATACACTGCCACGATCAGTCTGTACTTCGTAAATTGCAATCCAAGTCATGTAGATATACAACAGTGACACTATTTTATGTATATGCATTGCCAAATTATGAACGTGACATTTTTGGTGATATTTGACATATATGGGAACTCTATATAAACGCGATATATCGACGTTTTTCATGGACAATATGATATTCTCATATTACTATCAGACCTTTATATAAACGCGATATATCGACGTTTATCATGGACAATATGATATTCTCATATTACTATTAGACCTTTATATACACGCGATATATCGACGTTTATCATGGACAACATGATATTCTCATATTACTATCAGACCTTTATACACACGCGATATATCGACGTTTATCATGGACAACATGATATTCTAATATTACCATCAGACCTTTATATAAACGCGATATATCGACGTTTTTCATGGACAACATGATATTCTCATATTACTATCAGACCTTTATACACGCGATATATCGACGTTTATCATGGACAACATGATATTCTAATATTACTATCAGACCTTTATATAAACGCGATATATCGACGGTTGTTATGGACAACATGATATTCACATATTACTAGCAGACCTTTATACCCACGCGATATATCGACGTTTATCATGGACAACATGATATTCTCATATTACTATCAGACCTTTATACACACGCGATATATCGACGTTTATCATGGACAACATGATATTCTAATATTACTATCAGACCTTTATACACACGCGGTATATCGACGTTTGTCATGGACAACATGATATTCTAATATTACTAGCAGACCTAATATACACACGCAGATATATCGCTGGTTGTCGTGGACAACATGATATTATCATATTACTATCAGACCTTTATATAAACGCGATATATCGACGGTTGTGGACAACATGATATTCTCATATTACTAGCAGATCATTTGTTGATATTTGACCAGCCATATCAAATCCAGTCGTAAGTCGGGATTTGTTTTACCCTGTGCCAATGCATTCATTTATATATGCGAGTCGACCATATGTCGCCTCGCATATATAAGAGAATGCATTGGCCTAACAATTTTATAATTTCACCCATACAGAGCCCCAGACAAACATGAGCAGACGACACTCTTCTATATGCTTCTATATACTATGTGTGGGGCTCCCTGCAGGGTAATGGATGTTTTTTATTTTATGTCCTAAAAATTGTAAGAAACATTTATTTAAAAACATGCTAAAAAATTGTTAGGCCAATGCATTCTCTTATATATGCGAAGCGACCTATGGTCGACTCGCATATATAAGAGAATGTATTGGCACAGGGTAAAAAAAATCCCGACTTACGACTGGATTTGATATGGCGGGTCACTTATTTGCAACTTGCAACTCTTTATAAACACGCGATCTTATACTTTGCCAGGATACATTGGAAATTCACATCCGAACGAACGTTATCTCTACTCCGTACTGACTGTAAACTGTTGGCTTGGAAAAATACTCCGTACTATCTTTGTCTTAACTTTTCGCAGCTGGCGATACAAACCGCCATAAGTTAACTATACACGGTTGCAGTGGCACGTGTAATTGATATTCGACAGCGGTGACACAAACCGTTGTTAGTTTTAATTTCCGTGTTTCTTGGCAAATGTTCCATCTTGTTAATTTGTCTAGCTGGTTATTTGTACACTGAATATTAGCTTCTAGTACGGTTAATGGCAATACAAGCATAACCGAAGGAATTATGATGCAGCATAGAAATTTCATGTTAAATGGTAGGAAAGCTCGAACAGGTTCCATTTATATTTTAGGCACGCGCTATAGGCGTGGTCACTCGGTTCTGCTGTCGGTAGCGGGAACGTAATCAAGAAATTTAGGTTATCGAGAAATAACCTAATCAAGTACGTTAAATGAAGGTACATGACCTAATGGCCAAATGTGTGAAAGCCAATTGTTTTACAGTATTCCGTGGATGATTGACAGCTTATGATTAAATTAAAGTGGTTTACACACGCATCTTGAGTGGCATAACATGATTCCATAAATAGAGAATCTCACATGAGTTTCTATTTTATACGGAATTTATCAACCGAGTTTACTAAATTCGATTTGAGCCGAGGTTTACCGAGGCTCAAATAGAATTTAGTGGACGAGGTTGATAAATTACGTATACAATGGAACGAGTTTGAGATACCTTTTATCACATGATCAAATAAACCCGAAGCAACGCGCAATATTCATCGAAAACAACAATAATAAACTACAGCGATCGCAAGCTATTTGAAGAACGCCGTGGCGTCATCGCACGTGCTGATATTAAACGTGTCTATTACCGATAATTATGAAACTGCTTTTATGGCCAAATTATGTGATAAATTAATATCTATGATTTGAACATTAATGTGAACTCACCGAAATCGCCAGAAACCCCAACAAGACAAGTGTCACAATCCGCAACATACTGCAAATATAGATATTTAACAGTATTTCAAAGAGGTGTTTGGAACATTGTTATGACGCCATTGTATGAATTTTTCGCTGTAGTTATATATGACTATGATGCTAAGCGAATAGGAGAGAATTTAGCTTGAAGTAAGCTCCGGTAGATGAAGAACGTGAAAGCTACATTTTTGCCTACATTTGATGAAATATATTTTCCAACGAAACAGACTAAATTGACTTAGTTCACATTCTAGAATACGGCGGCCATGTTTGACGCCATCTTGAATTATAGGAAATACTCAAGGGTGAGAACTCTACACGGTACACCCACCTAGCAATTGATTTACACACCACCCTGAATAACAATTCATAGAGAAAAAAAACTTTAGCGGAGAATTTTGACTTAAAGGGGTACTGTACATTAAGATAGGCCATTTTTTTATTTACTCCCATTGAAATAACTTTCAAGTTAGATTGTGTTCGTGTTATATGAGTTTCGTATAAACCTAATTTAGCTAAGAAAATATTGATCTTGGAAACAAAAATATTACGATTTCAAACTACGCGCCATGTTTTTGACCTTCACCGGAGAAGACGCAGTTCACAGGAAGAACCGGAAGTTCATTGCTCACAGCTTCGATTGATGCATTCAATCTCTTCCATCGAACAATCTCACTCCCTATAAAATACTTGACGCTTTATGACTCTTGTTTCTTTCTCCTTTTTTCCCGAATCGGTTATAACGGGCCTTCTTTTGCAGGTAACATGTTTTGTTTGCAACTCAATAATGTTCGCGAATGACCGTCGATAAAAGACACGCAACATATGCGATTTCAAGAACGGTAACTCGTAATGGCATAATTCTCCATTTTATGACTCCAGCCATAAAGGAATTTATATTAAATAATTAAATTTTACTTTTACGATAGCCTGTTAACCGGAACGTTTTCAGTAGACATCGTCGACTCAAATTAGTTATTTTATAATATAATATTCATATTAGATCGCTATTGTCACTGGGAATTTATTGAAATTGGGGTACAGTACCCCTTTAACTCACATTGCTCCTGGATTTCGCAAAGATCATTTAAATCCGAAAACCGATGACTGAGATATAAAGCTTCAAAGTTCGGACGGACGGACGGACGTAACCCATTCCTATAGTCCTCGTTTGCGGGCGATAATTAATTAGTGAGATTTGAATACATTATTAAAGGTGGATTTTCTCTTTGTAAACATGTATTATATAGTTACCGGGTATAATATATTATATCTGAATCGAAGACTCCTGTCCGGAATGCTTCTATCGATTAAATATTCATTTTATTTCGAATATTTTCTGGTCTAAAAAGGTGTGGTTGTTTAGTTGATGAACAATAGTGGTTACTGTTAACAGAGACCAGAAATTTGATGGTGTAATTTTGTCACAATTAAACATCAATTATACTCATTATCGATTATAACTATGGAATAAAACAATACAACAAATCTTGGGACATTTGACGTTCGGTACGTAGCCATAAGGAACCGCCTAATGCTCTCTATCGCTATATATGGTATCCATCGAATTGTCTGTTCTATTAATAGACAAATAAACTGTCCCAATAAATTATTCGAAATAAAATCAATATTAATTGATAGAAGCCTTATCCGGGCAGGGGTATTCAGTTCATATTTATTATTTTATACACACGCAACTATTTCAAATTTGTTATTTAAAAAGATAATCCATCGTTAACAGTTTCTTTATAAGAACTCACCTGCGTATAATGTTATCTCCCGCGTGCAGTCGAAGCAATCCCACTCAGACACCAGATCACATCTGTGAATAAACCCAGAACCTACACCGCCAACGCAGAATTTGTTTTCAATTTTCCACAAAAACACTACAATACGTTCACCCACATTCCTGTCGCATGTGTTACGCAACACAATGTGTTTATAGATACAGGTGTGATGTCGGTTTCGTTCAGGCCAGACATATGCGAAGATGAATGGATTATGGACATATGCCATATGTTATGGAAATAAACTTGTACAATATATTTAAAGGTGCACTTTCGGATTTGACACAACAATGGTGGGAAAAAAATACCCAGAGCAAATATTCAGCAAAAACAAACACATTAATTAGTATCACGCAGACGTCCACAAAAAAACATTAATAAATTTTACTTCCAAAAACCACCACAATGCTTCTACTGTGAGAACGCTCTTTATGATCTACCGATATGGGCGAAAGAAGCATGGACATTATTTATAGAAGATAATCGTTGGAAATTAAAAACGTATTGCAACTTTTGAAAGTCTATATTAGGCCATCATGACCTCATTATCACCACCAGGTGTATACTGTAAGCCAAATTATAAAACTCCGTGGTCCTATGTAGGTTTTATGTTTTTTTCCGGTTTATTAGTTTAAAAGTCGAACTGCGCGATCAGGAGGCCGGTCACCGGCTTTTTAGTTTAAAAGTCGAACTGCGCGATCAGGAGGCCGGTCACCGGTAAAAGGGAATTTCATTTTCGTTTATTGTCCTTTACATTATTATGTAAATAATGTTGATTTTTGGTTTGTGATAAGTTATGAAATTTAAAAAATAATTTGTAAGTCTTATATTTCAACTTTTATAGATATTTTTCGTTCTGCGGCCCACTGATGGTTGTGTTGTGATTGTATTATAGTTGCATTATGTAATAATTATGACCGCGTTAATTGCTTTCGATCTTTAGGTATGAACAATGGATGGACCATGAACTCTTGACAGGAACACAATACCTCCGATTTTTTATCCGCATTTAGAAGCTTTCTGGTGTGGTGAACGAGAAACCTTCAGTAATAAGTCGTAGTTGTTTGTAATAATTCGAAGGATTAGTTGTTTAACGGAATGACGAAGGGGTGAATTCATGTAACCAATATATTTTATATTATAATTTATATTTATGGCTAATAATATGATCTTGAGGGCGTTATCATTTCTGATTATGGTTTTCTTGTAAATATATTGGGTCGCTTTAAAAGCTGTACTAGTGCTAACCCGAACGCAGTTATTTTGGGACTCGTTAAAGTTGTACTGCGACCCCGAGTTCGATAAGAGCTGTAGTTGGAATGTCCAAGTTCGTGAAAGTTCTATTGACTATGCCGATGATTTGAGAAGCTTTATTATTAGGATATGGTAGAAAAGTTAATCTGGACGTGTAAAATTGAGCTATAGCGATGGGATATTTTGCAGGACAACACATTTCGGGTTTTCGTGGGGTGTGTATTCGCTGGATGTCTTATAGTTGCAGTATGTAACCATTATGACCGCGTTAACTGCTTTCGACGTTTATGTATGAACAATGGCTGGGCCATGCACTCTTGGCGGGAACACAATACCTACGAGTTTTGATCCGCATTTAAAAGCTTTCTGGTATGGTGAATGAGAAACCTGCAGTAATAAGCCGTAGTTTTTTTGTAATAATTTGAAGGATTAGTTGTTTTAACGGAATTCTGCGGTGGTGAATTCATGTAACCAATATATTTTATATTATAATTTATATTTGTGGCTAATGATATGATCTTGGTTGTGTTACCATTTCTGACTTATGGTTTTCTTGTATTAATTCATGGGCTTTAATTTTGTTCTGGTGCAGACAATGTATAAAGTCTACAGATGGCTGTTTCATTGTGTCAACTCAGACGGTGCATCTTTAATCAGACACTCTTTACCCAACAAACCGGCCAAAAATGCCCAAATAAAGCTTCAACAGCCTAAAATTCTTCGGCCTGTCTCAATAACACTATACAAATATGGATATCATTGGAACCGGTTCATTGACCACATTGTGATGGTTACAGTTATGCCCTGTGCCAATGCATTCTCTTATATATGCGAGTCGGCCATAGGTCGCCTTGCATATATAAGAGAATGCATTGGCCTAATAAAAAATCTTTTTTTAACACTTTTTACCATTTTTTCTTACATTCTTTAACAATTTTATAATTTTGTCTTACATTTTTTAACAATTTTATAATATTTTTCTACATTCTTTGACAATTTTATCATTTTTAATATGTGTTAAGCCAATGCATTCTCTTCTATATGCGAGGCGACCTATGGTCGACTCGCATATATAAGAGAATGCATTGGCACAGGGCCGTTCTGTTGGGTAAAGGGTTAAATTTGATGGCCAGATATCGACTTTCAATTCTCAAATGAGGAAATTTCAACACTCAGAGCGTCCATGCTTTTGCGAACCATTTTTCTTTTAACAAAAAAATCAGTAATTAGAAAAGAGTTAAATGTACTCAATCCAATGCGATGGTCCCCGTATCATCAGACTCCAACAACAACAACAACAACATTTTTTAAATGCCGCTTCAGTTATCAGAATCGATTAATTGCCCAAAAACAATGCTAACCACAGTCAACTATATAGTATAAAAAGCTCAAAACATTTTATTTTATTCACACGAAATTTAGTCGTTTGTCGATTATCTGACCCCCAAAAGCCACTTGATTTAAGAGTTATCCATCTTCATCTGCAATTTGGTCCTAGACCGTCTTCTCGTCGACTTTTTACCACTAAAAAGTACCGGTGATAAAAGATTTAAAAAACTGATATCTGATCACTCTGAGCTTTGATGGGTGGGTTCATCTAATCGAATCAAATATGTTTATCGTCGAAGCCAAAAAAAATTGTAATTTGCGAGCGTTAATTTGGATAACGTATCTTTAATATGATCTGTTGTACTCATTAACATAGAGAGTAATCTGTTGGCTCCGAGAGTTACGTTTAATAATTCACGAGAGGTGAGAGACGTCGGTACGAAACGAGTGCGCGTAAGCGCACAAGTTTCTTACCTAAACATCTCTCACCTCGGGTGAATTATTTAACTTAATTCTAAGAACTAATTGATTACTCTATTTATTACACTTCTGCACCAATTTGGTTCGCCAAATATGATTAAAACACACATAATTATTGCAGGAACGTCTCGATGTGGAGAAAGATTAACCACCGAAATTTCAGTCATGATACTAAGCGACGTAACGTCGTTAATGAGAAATGACATCATTCACTATAGTGACCGTACCATTAGTCTTGATTGACAGCCGTCTTGTTCTAAGTATGCTTGGTTGGAGTCAGGTCCGTCCTGGTTACCGTACCATTTGAATTAACGGCGTTTTCAGTGGAAAGATTTCGCGCATAGGAATGTAATAAAAACACAGAACGCGCATCTCAGTCGAGAATCTTTTATCGAACTCGTTGCGGATGGCGCAAGGGTATATTTCGTGAGAGCGTAGCTCGAGCGAAATATAACTTTGCGCCGTCCACAACGAGTTCGATAAAAGATTCGAGATTATGATGCAAGTTGTGTTCTGTATTTATTCTACACCGTTCAATCCATGAATGTCAAATTCATTGTTACTATAGCTACCTTTATTGTGATTTAAGTCTGACAGATAATAAGTAATTATGGGGGGGGGGTCACCGGAAGCGGATATCGACGTAATGTAAGTCATCTTTCTTGGCGACAACGTCAACAAGAAACGTTCCGGCTTAAATTCCACTAGAGGTATACACTAATATGTATTCAATGGCTGTGATTTCATTGAATACATGTGATTCAGGTCAATGGTGTGGAATAAATAGCTTCTATACAAACATATTTACATTAATAATATGTTTTCACTGTCGATGGCGGGCGCAATTCAACGGAATAACTCGTATGTACGTTCACCGTGGGCTTATTTCAGAAACAAATAAACTCAATATGAATCTATGAGAATATTTAGTTTCAAAAGTAACTTACGTGAATATTTAGGTTCAATCTGTATATATGTGAATAACATAGGTTCAATATGTATATATGTAAATATTTAGGTTTAATATGAACATATGTGAATAACATAGGATCAATATGTATCTATGTGAATATTTAGGTTTAATATGAACATATGTGAATATTTAGGTTCAATATGTATCTATGTGAATAACATAGGTTCAATATGTATCTATGTGAATATTTTGGTTTAATATGAACCTATGTTAATATTTAGGTTCAAAAGGAACCTATGTGAATATTTAGGTTTAAAAGAGCCTATACTATGACTATTTAGGTTCAGTATGAGCCTATTTGCATGATGATATGTAGCACTTTGTTCTCCTGGGTCCTGACGTGTATTATAAGGTTGTGCTTAGCCCTTTCTGGATTCTTCCAGTCAGTTAAGCCTTATAGTGATGTGAAACACTGCAGTATAGGGTTATACAAATTAGTCCAATATCAACATATGTGAATATTTAGGTTCAAAAGTAACTTATGTGAACATTTAGGTTCAAAAGTAACTTATGTGAATATTTAGGTTCAAAGGTAACTTATGTGAATATTTAGGTTCAAAAGTAACTTATGTGAACATTTAGGTTCAAAAGTAACTTATGTGAATATTTAGGTTCAAAGGTAACTTATGTGAATATTTAGGTTCAAAAGTAACTTATGTGAATATTTAGGTTCAAAAGTAACTTATGTGAACATTTAGGTTCAAAAGTAACTTATGTGAATATTTAGGTTCAAAAGTAACTTATGTGAACATTTAGGTTCAAAAGTAACTTATGTGGATATTTAGGTTCAAAAGTAACTTATGTGAATATTTAGGTTCAATATGAACCTATGTGAATATTTAGATTCAAAGGAACCTATATGAATATTTAGATTCAAATGGAACCTATATGAATATTTAGGTTCAAATGGAACCTATATGAATATTTAGGTTCAAATGGAACCTATATGAATATTTAGGTTCAAATGGAACATATATGAATATTTAGGTTCAAATGGAACCTATATGAATATTTAGGTTCAAATGGAACCTATATGAATATTTAGGTTCAAATGGAACCTATATGAATATTTAGGTTCAAATGGAACCTATATGAATATTTAGGTTCAAATGGAACCTATATGAATATTTAGGTTCAAATGGAACCTATATGAATATTTAGGTTCAGTGTGAGCCTATTTGCGCGATGATATGTCGCAGGTTGTTCTCCTGTGAGGCTGTGTCCTGACGTGTGTTCTGAGATTATTGTTTAAAGGTACTCAATCCGATTCGGTGGTCCCCATATAATCAGATTCCAGCAACAACAACAACATTTTGTAAATGCCGCTTCGGTTATGAGAATCGAATAAAATTGCCCGAAACGTGTTATTTATCAACATAATGTTCGAAGAAATTTGGCCTTATCATTAACAGAAAGCCTCTTGATTTTAGAGTTATCCATCTTCATCCGCAATTTGGTCCGAGACCGTCAGCTCTCGACTGTTTACTGGGACACTATTTTATCACATAATTTGGCCATAAAAGCAGTTTCATAATTATCGGTAATAGACACGTTTAATATCAGCGCGTGCGATGACGTCACGGCGTTCTTCAAATAACTTGCGATCGCTGTAGTTTATGATTGTTGTTTTCGATGAATATTTCGCGTTGCTTCGGGTTTATTTGATCATGTGATAAAAGGTATCTCACACTCGTCCTATTTTATACGTAATTTATCAACCTCGTCCTCTAAATTCTATTTGAGCCTCGGTAAACCTCGGCTCAAATCGAATTTAGTGAACTCGGTTGATAAATTCCGTATAAAATAGAAACTCATGTGAGATCTTCTTATATATAATTCTTGATGGTGAAACATAATCGATTTCAAAAATCGATATCTAATAACTCTGAGCTTTGATAGGTGGGTTCCTCGATCAAATCATATATTGTTTACCCCCGAATCCAAATCAATAGTAATTGAGGGGCGCTTAATCGGATTATGCATCTTTAAACAAAATTTCTGTAATAACTGGACTCGCCCAGTCAGTTAAAGGTACTCAATCCGATCAGAGGGTCCCCATCTCAACAGATTCCAAACAACAACAATCCGATCAGAGGGTCCTATATTACTATTTCTTTGGCTTTGGGGTTAAAAAATATTTGATTCGAGTCGAGGAACCCATCAAACAAAGCTCAGAGTTATTAGATATTGATTTTTGAAATTTGTTATTTTCTCGAGATGAGTACTAATAATTGCCCTTAACTTCGTAATCTGCTCGAGATGTGTACACCAAAACACTATTCAAACAGACAAGGATGGATAACTCTAAAATCAAGTGGTAATAATAACGCAATTTTTACTGTGTTCTGGGACAGAAAGAATAGAAATAACGAAACTTTAATTATCGATATCTGATCACCCTGAGCGTTGATTGGTAGGTTCCTCGACTCGAATAAATTATTTTTTACCCCCAAAGCCAAAGAAATAGTAATATAGGACCCTCTGATCGGATTGAGTACCTTTAAAACTTAAAGTGTACATCAGAATGGTCTATTATTCATTCGGGGGATGTTAATTTAATTAAAAGGGACGACAGATAAACGAAAGTGCAAAAGTAGCCAGCCCTATTTATTGAGGGAATTTTTTAGATAATATGTTCGTGTTTGTGTGAAATGAATGACTGAGCCGCGAAGACGATCGAATGCGCCCTGTCACTAACACGCGGCCATATCATCCACCAGATCCCCGGTTCCGTGTTTTAGTGATACATGTAAAAGTTTTAGAGTAGCATTCCATATATGGAATTAAAAAAAACTTCATATATCATGGAAATGCTACTCCAAAACTTTTACCAGTATCACTAAAACCGCGGAACCGGGGCTGGAAGAATTTCTAAAACCACGGAACGGAGCTGGATGAATCCAATACGGCCGCGACCCAGTGATATCGCTTTTTGTTATACATCAGTTCGCAACCGATCCCTCTTATTCGTAATATCCACCATAAACATGGCACGTGTATAGACATTGTGCTAATACATGTCAACCCGGACTCTATGAGAATGTGTTGAGTGCGGCGTGACCCATAGGAATTACTCACAGACGACTTTGTTCTGGTTCTTGTAATAAAGTAAACAACAGCTACACATAACCAGAGTCATAAGTCCTCTTTACCCTATTCTTACACTAATTGCAACATTATGTTTCCCCCGAGCGCTCGAGGTGCAAACCGAGAACAAAGCTTCCAACTGGGTGAACATGTGTTTTAGACAACCTCCATGTCAGTACAGTCTAAATGCACTCGATATCAAACGGCGAATGATCCAAATATATATATAAGTAAAATCAATCCCACACACATACACATGCATGTTGGGTTCAATTGGTTGGGAATATCAAGTACAGGTATAGATCATGCCACGAATCTCTACTCTGGCTAACGCCCGTAGAGATCATATTCCACCAGCACAAACCTGGGAACTTTTTTGAAGTTTTGACAGGGAACCTTATAAAGTCGAAAAAATAACGCGGGGAATATACTTTTGGTTATTATCCGTTCCTTAATAATGTACCTCACTGTAGGTGAAGGTCCCAACTCAAATTTGCATGTTTTGCTACGACTTTTGTGAGCCGATATCGCAATAAACATTGAATTAATTACCCAGGAGAAATTCCATAATTGTAAGCGACGCAAAGCAAAATTGCTCACAAAGTCACTTAAATGGTGAAATTTCGAGTTGGAACCTTCACCTACAGTGAAGTACATTAAGGAAAAGATCATAACTAAGAAATCTATTCCCTTTGTTATTTTGTCGACTTTATAAGTTTCCCTGTCAAAACTTCAAAAAGTTCCAAAGTTCCGGTGGAATATGATCTCTACGTGTGTATATAAGAGTAGAGATTCGTAGCATGATCTAGTGTAGGCCTACATCAATTCAAATACAGTTATGATATAGTGTAGTTACACAGTGGCATAAAAGTAGCAAGCCATTCTTATAGGATTACATATAAATAAACATTTCATCAGATGGGTGATTGGATATTGTTCAATATCTAAAGCCCCCCCCCGCACGTTTAATATCTAAAGCCCCCCCCCCCCGCACGTTTAATGTCTAAAGCCCCCCAGTTTGAGTTGGCAAAATTATGGTTGTTCAAATGGTGATGTCTGTACAACTCAATCTGGAATAAACCAAGAATATATCGTTCAGTTCGGAATGTGATTGATATTTAGGCCATTATTTTGAATATTTGTGTTTTATGTCACTGAAGTAGTTAATAAAGGCATAGGCACATTGGACCCTCCCCATTGCCTCCTGTATATTCTGGAACTTCTGTCTGTTTGTCTGTTTGTATGTATGTGCGTTATAGACTCGAAAATTGCTCGACCGATCCGACTCAAATTGGTTTGTAGGCCTACTTCGATCCCGGGAACAATATGGGCGGGTCCAATTTCACGTGCGACCGTGTCCTTGACCTTGCCCCCGCTCATATACGCTCATATTGGCATGTTTCAGGACATCGACCGATCCGACTCAAATTTGGTATGTAGGCCTACTTTGATCCCGGAAACAATATGGGCGGGTCCAATTTCACGTGCGATCGCGTCCTTGACCTTGACCTCGCTTATATACGCCCATAAAGGCATGTTTCTGGACCTCAACCGATTCTACTCAAATTTGGTATGTAGGCCTACTTTGATTCTGGGAACAATATGGTCGGGTCCAATTTCACTTGCGACCGCGTCCTTGAGCAGCAGGGTACATGACCATACCAAATTTAAATAAGCTTGTAGCCCCCAATTCACTCAACAAAAGCCCACCAGCCATCTCCCAGCAGGGGCTCCATTTAAACCCTAATTCACCCCAAAAACCCATCCGAGAGCATACTATTAATTTTAATAAATATTACATCAAAAACCAAAAAATATATATATAGTGCAAGCAGGATGGCCCCGGGACGGCCCACTACCATCGCCGGCCTGGGTTATCCTTTTAGATACACCCAATGACAATGGATAATCAGAGGCACAATGAGGTTGGGCAAAAACACATGTCAATGGCTTACATTGAGTTATGTCGACCTCTGTGGGCGTCGTTGCATTGCGGATTTTTGCAAAGTGCATCTGGCCAGACGGCGAAAGGGAAGAAGTACAAAACCATGCCGTGTTTGTGGTAAAGGCGTAAGGAACCAACTATCACTCTGTTTGAGGTGTGGTTACATAAAAGAGAAGAATAAATTATGGCACGGAGAGAAAAGGGCTGCGGAAAAGGAATTTGCTCGGCTGGAGGCTGTGGATAAGGAATTTGCTCGGCTCGCGGCTATTGACTTTTCTATTAGAGAGATATGTGTATAATTGGTATACCTATTCAAGGAATGTCTACTGTACGCGAGCTTCGAGCCCAAGCCAAATATCTCGGTTTGACGGGATATTCCTCACTCCGAAAGATTGAACTGATCACGGCGATTATATCTCACCGTTCTGCAGAGCGTGTTTCACGTCTGCGGCGGGCCCAGAAGACAGGCCTGTTCCCGGCCATTATTGGGCATTGGGGCAGCCCCCACAAGTGCGGTCAGAGAGAACGCGAGATTAAACATATCGACGCCGAGGTTACAGCGTCTCTGCGCTTGAAAGTGCTCGAGAAGAGACAAACTATAACTAGGAGAAGAGAACTGTCGAGGCATGGTGGTGTAAGGAAGCGCCGATGGGATGTCCTGCGGAGCATCATGCGAGAAGGCCCGGTGGTTCTCAGAAAACTGAGGGAGAGGGGAAAATTTGACCTCGATATCCAGGTGCCACACCCAGTGAGGCTACCAGCCGACGAACCGTGGGTTGGCATGATGAACGATGCCACAGACATGACAATTGGTACTTATTCCCTATTCCTTATTCCTTATTTTCAAAAATGTCTTTTTCGACCGATTTGACGGCATGGTTGGGTGGCCCGCCCCAAATACCGCCTAGAAACACCCTGACCCCCCACCCATCAACCCCGGGGGGTGCCACCCCGAGGGGGTGAAAATGGGGTATGGACCATTTTCGAGAACGGTAAGGATTTCGACCGATTTGACGGCATGGGTGGGTGGCCCGCCCCAAATACCACCTAGAAACACCCCCACCCCCACCCATCACCCCCGGAGGGTGCCACCCCGAGGGGGTGAAAATGGGGTATGGACCATTTTCGAGAACGGTAAGGATTTCGACCGATTTGACGGCATGGGTGGGTGGCCCGCCCCAAATACCACATAGAAACACCCCCACCCATCACCCCCGGAGGGTGCCACCCCGAGGGGGTGAAAATGGGGTATGGACCATTTTCGAGAACGGTAAGGATTTCGACCGATTTGACGGCATGGGTGGGTGGCCCGCCCCAAATACCACCTAGAAACACCCCCACCCCCCACCCATCACCCCCGGAGGGTGCCACCCCGAGGGGGTGAAAATGGGGTATGGACCATTTTCGAGAACGGTAAGGATTTCGAGCGATTTGACGGCATGGGTGGGTGGCCCGCCCCAAATACTACCTAGAAACACCCCACCCCCACCCATCACCCCCGGAGGGTGCCACCCCGAGGGGGTGAAAATGGGGTATGGACCATTTTGGAGAACGGTAAGGATTTCGACCGATTTGACGGCATGGGTGGGTGGCCCGCCCCAAATACCACATAGAAACACCCCACCCCCCACCCATCACCCCCGGAGGGTGCCACCCCGAGGGGGTGAAAATGGGGTATGGACCATTTTCGAGTACGGTAAGGATTTCGACCGATTTGACGGCATGGGTGGGTGGCCCGCCCCAAATACCACCTAGAAACACCCCCTCGGGGTGGCACCCTCCGGGGGTGATGGGTGGGGTGGGGTGTTTCTAGGTGGTATTTGGGGTATGGACCATTTTCGAGAACGGTAAGGATTTCGACCGATTTGACGGTATGGGTGGGTGGCCCGCCCCAAATACCACATAGAAACACCCCACCCCCAACCCATCACCCCCGGAGGGTGCCACCCCGAGGGGGTGAAAATGGGGTATGGACCATTTTCGAGAACGGTAAGGATTTCGACCGATTTGACGGCATGGGTGGGTGGCCCGCCACAAATACCACCTAGAAACACCCCCACCCCCACCCATCACCCCCGGAGGGTGCCACCCGAGGGGGTGAAAATGGGGTAAGGACCATTTTCGAGAACGGTACGGATTTCGACCGACTTGACGGCATGGGTGGGTGGCCCGCCCCAAATACCACCTAGAAACATCCCCACCCCCCCCACCCATCACCCCGGAGGGTGCCACCCCGAGGGGGTGAAAATAGGGTATGGACCATTTTCGAGAACGGTAAGGATTTCGACCAATTTGACGGCATGGGTGGGTGGCCCGCCACAAATACCACCTAGAAACACCCCCTCCCCCCACCCATCACCCCCGGGGGGTGCCACCACGAGGGGGTGAAAATGGGGTATGGACCATTTTCGAGAACGGTAGGGATTTCGACCGATTTGACGGCATGGGTGGGTGGCCCGCCCCAAATACCACCTAGAAACACCCCCAACTCCCACCCATCACCCCCGGAGGGTGCCACCCCGAGGGGGTGAAAATGGGGTATGAACCATTTTCGAGAACGGTAAGGATTTCGACCTATTTGACGGCATGGGTGGGTGGCCCGCCCCAAATACCACCTAGAAACACCCCCACCCCCACCCATCACCACCGGAGGGTGCCACCCCGAGGGGGTGAAAATGGGGTATGGACCATTTTCGAGAACGGTAAGGATTTCGACCGATTTGACGGCATGGGTGGGTGGCCCGCCCCAAATACCACCTAGAAACACCCCACCCCCCACCCATCACCCCCGTAGGGTGCCACCCCGAGGGGGTGAAAATGGGGTATGGACCATTTTCGAGAACGGTAAGGATTTCGACCGATTTGACGGCATGGGTGGGAGGCCCGCCCCAAATACCACCTAGAAACACCCCCACCCCACCCCCACCCATCACCCCCGGAGGGTGCCACCCGAGGGGGTGAAAATGGGGTATGGACCATTTTCGAGAACGGTACGGATTTCGACCGATTTGACGGCATGGGTGGGTGGCCCGCCCCAAATACCACCTAGAAACACCCCCACCCCCCCACCCATCACCCCGGAGGGTGCCACCCCGAGGGGGTGAAAATAGGGTATGGACCATTTTCGAGAACGGTAAGGATTTCGACCAATTTGACGGCATGGGTGGGTGGCCCGCCCCAAATACCACCTAGAAACACCCCCAACTCCCATCCATCACCCCCGGAGGGTGCCACCCCGAGGGGGTGAAAATGGGGTATGAACCATTTTCGAGCACGGTAAGGATTTCGACCGATTTGACGGCATGGGTGGGTGGCCCGCCCCATATACCACCTAGAAACACCCCCACCCCCACCCATCACCCCCGGAGGGTGCCACCCCGAGGGGGTGAAAATGGGGTATGGACCATTTTCGAGAACGGTAAGGATTTCGACCGATTTGACGGCATGGGTGGGTGGCCCGCCCCAAATACCACCTAGAAACACCCCACCCCCCACCCATCACCCCCGTAGGGTGCCACCCCGAGGGGGTGAAAATGGGGTATGGACCATTTTCGAGAACGGTACGGATTTCGACCGATTTGACGGCATGGGTGGGAGGCCCGCCCCAAATACCACCTAGAAACACCCCCACCCCCACCCCCCACCCATCACCCCGGAGGGTGCCACCCGAGGGGGTGAAAATGGGGTATGGACCATTTTCGAGAACGGTACGGATTTCGACCGATTTGACGGCATGGGTGGGTGGCCCGCCCCAAATACCACCTATAAACACCCCCACCCCCCCCCCCACCCATCACCCCGGAGGGTGCCACCCCGAGGGGGTGAAAATAGGGTATGGACCATTTTCGAGAACGGTAAGGATTTCGACCGATTTGACGGCATGGGTGGGTGGCCCGCCCCAAATACCACCTAGAAACACCCCCAACTCCCACCCATCACCCCCGGAGGGTGCCACCCCGAGGGGGTGAAAATGGGGTATGAACCATTTTCGAGAACGGTAAGGATTTCGACCGATTTGACGGCATGGGTGGGTGGCCCGCCCCATATACCACCTAGAAACACCCCCACCCCCACCCATCACCCCCGGAGGGTGCCACCCCGAGGGGGTGAAAATGGGGTATGGACCATTTTCGAGAACGGTAAGGATTTCGACCGATTTGACGGCATGGGTGGGTGGCCCGCCCCAAATACCACCTAGAAACACCCCCACCCCCCCCACCCATCACCCCGGAGGGTGCCACCCCCGAGGGGGTAAAAATAGGGTATGGACCATTTTCGAGAACGGTAAGGATTTCGACCGATTTGACGGCATGGGTGGGTGGCCCGCCCCAAATACCACCTAGAAACACCCCCTCCCCCCACCATCACTCCCGGAGGGTGCCACCCCGAGGGGGTGAAAATGGGGTATGGACCATTTTCGAGAACGGTAAGGATTTCGACCGATTTGACGGCATGGGTGGGTGGCCCGCCCCAAATACCACCTAGAAACACCCCCACCGCCACCCATCACCCCCGGAGGGTGCCACCCCGAGGGGTGAAAATGGGGTATGGACCATTTTCGAGAACGGTAAGGATTTCGACCGATTTGACGGCATGGGTGGGTGGCCCGCCCCAAATACCACCTAGAAACACTCCCACCCCCCACCCATCACCCCCGGCCACCCACCCATGCCGTCAAATCGGTCGAAATTCCTTACCGTTCTCGAAAATGGTCCATACCCCATTTTCACCCCCTCGGGGTGGCACCCTCCGGTGGTGATGGGTGGGGGTGGGGTGTTTCTAGATGGTATTTGGGGCGGGCCACCCACCCATGCCGTCAAATCGGTCGAAATCCTTACCGTTCTCGAAAATGGTCCACACCCCATTTTCACCCCCTCGGGGTGGCACCCTCCGGGGGTGATGGGTGGGGGGTGGGGGGGTTTCTAGGTGGTATTTGGGGCGGGCCACCCGCCCATGCCGTCAAATCGGTCGAAATCCCTACCGTTCTCGAAGATGGTCCATACCTTATTTTCACCCCCTCGGGGTGGCACCCTCCGGGGGTGATGGGTGATGGGTGGGGGTGTTTCTAGGTAGTATTTGGGGCGGGCCACCCACCCATGCCGTCAAATCGGTCGAAATCCTTACCGTTCTCGAAAATGGTCCATACCCCATTTTCACCCCCTCGGGGTGGCACCCTCCGGGGGTGATGGGTGGGGGGTGGGGGTGTTTCTAGGTGGTATTTGGGGCGGGCCACCCACCCATGCCGTCAAATCGGTCGAAATCCTTACCGTTCTCGAAAATGGTCCATACCCCATTTTCACCCCCTCGGGGTGGCACCCTCTGGGGGTGATGGGTGGGGGGTGGGGTGTTTCTAGGTAGTATTTGGGGCGGGCCACCCACCCATGCCGTCAAATCGGTCGAAATCCTTACCGTTCTCGAAAATGGTCCATACCCCATTTTCACCCCCTCGGGGTGGCACCCTCCGGAGGTGATGGTGGGGGGTGGGGGTGTAGGTGGTATTTGGGGCGGGCCACCCACCCATGCCGTCAAATCGGTCGAAATCCTTACCGTTCTCGAAAATGGTCCATACCCCATTTTCACCCCCTCGGGGTGGCACCCTCCGGGGGTGATGGGTGGGGGGTGGGGTTTTTTCTAGGTGGTATTTGGGGCGGGCCACCCACCCATGCCGTCAAATCGGTCGAAATCCTTACCGTTCTCGAAAATGGTCCATACCCCATTTTCACCCCCTCGGGGTGGCACCCTCCGGGGGTGATGGGTGGGGGTGGGGGGTGTTTCTAGGTGGTATTTGGGGCGGGCCACCCACCCATGCCGTCAAATCGGTCGAAATTCTTACCGTTCTCGAAAATGGTCCATACCCCATTTTCACCCCCTCGGGGTGGCACCCTCCGGGGGTGATGGGTGGGGGGGTGGGGTGTTTCTAGGTAGTATTTGGGGCGGGCCACCCACCCATGCCGTCAAATCGGTCGAAATCCCTACCGTTCTCGAAAATGGTCCATACCCCATTTTCACCCCCTCGGGGTGGCACCCTCCGGGGTGATGGGTGGGGGGTGGGGGTGTTTCTAGGTGGTATTTGGGGCGGGCCACCCACCCATGCCGTCAAATCGGTCGAAATCCTTACCGTTCTCGAAAATGGTCCATACCCCATTTTCACCCCCTCGGGGTGGCACCCTCCGGGGGTGATGTGTGGGGGTGGGGTGTTTCTAGGTGGTATTTGGGGCGGGCCACCCACCCATGCCGTCAAATCGGTCGAAATCCTTACCGTTCTCGAAAATGGTCCATACCCCATTTTCACCCCCTCGGGGTGGCACCCTCCGGGGGTGATGGGTGGGGTGGGGTAGGGTGTTTCTAGGTGGTATTTGGGGCGGGCCACCCACCCATGCCGTCAAATCGGTCGAAATCCCTACCGTTCTCGAAAATGGTCCATACCCCATTTTCACCCCCTCGGGGTGGCACCCTCCGGGGGTGATGGGTGGGGGGTGGGGTGTTTCTAGGTGGTATTTGGGGCGGGCCACCCACCCATGCCGTCAAATCGGTCGAAATCCCTACCGTTCTCGAAAATGGTCCATACCCCATTTTCACCCCCTCGGGGTGGCACCCTCCGGGGTGATGGGTGGGGGTGGGGGTGTTTCTAGGTGGTATTTGGGGCGGGCCACCCACCCATGCCGTCAAATCGGTCGAAATCCTTACCGTTCTCGAAAATGGTCCATACCCCATTTTCACCCCCTCGGGGTGGCACCCTCCGGGGGTGATGTGTGGGGGTGGGGGTGTTTCTAGGTGGTATTTGGGGCGGGCCACCCACCCATGCCGTCAAATCGGTCGAAATCCCTACCGTTCTCGAAAATGGTCCATACCCCATTTTCACCCCCTCGGGGTGGCACCCTCCGGGGGTGATGGGTGGGGGGTGGGGGTGTTTCTAGGTGGTATTTGGGGCGGGCCACCCACCCATGCCGTCAAATCGGTCGAAATCCTTACCGTTCTCGAAAATGGTCCATACCCCATTTTCACCCCCTCGGGGTGGCACCCTCCGGGGTTGATGTGTGGGGGGTGGGGTGCTTCTAGGTGGTATTTGGGGCGGGCCACCCACCCATGCCGTCAAATCGGTCGAAATCCTTACCGTTCTCGAAAATGGTCCATACCCCATTTTCACCCCCTCGGGGTGGCACCCCCCGGGGGTGATGGGTGGGGGGGTCGGGTTGTTTCCAGGCGGTATTTGGGGCGGGCCACCCAACCATGCCGTCAAATCGGTCGAAAAGGACATTTTTGAAAATAAGGAATAAGGAATAGGGAATAAGTTCCAATTGTCATGTCTGTAACGATGCCAAAGACGAGTTTGAAGTCGACGGCGCAGCCGCAGTCTATTCCACATGGAGAATAGAGAGAGTCGACGCAAACGACTGGGCGATGAGTCGCTCGCAGACATAGCCTTCGGTGTGAACCACGCAGCCAGTATCATGGCCAAAGACCACAACGGCCGGAAACCGACCCCGGCTAACCTCGAAGATGACGTCCAGAAAGCATGTGTAGAGCATGGTCATGGAGGCTTCTTGACTGTGATGGGCTACGATACAAGAGACGTCGTCAGCATCGACACGAAAGTCTGCTACCCGGCCAGCTTCCAAGGTCACGGTGAGGCCAAGCCATATTGTGACAGATTCGGATGACCGCATGACCCGGGTCGCAATCAACGGCCCCCCTCCCCAAGATATCGGCACCGAGGTTTGGCTCCCTGAATATCGTAATCAAGGCTGCAGCATCATAGGCAAGTTTATCCAGGGCAGCAAGGCCGACGGCAAAAGACTGACACGGAGTCTTGTGGTCGACCAGGGAGAGCTTGACTTCTTGGTAAGTGACACCCGCAAAAGTGGCACTGTGGTTGCGCACCCCAACGGTGTGCCCTTGGCCACATTCTCACATACTACGATGGCTCGCAGCCCCAGTACACCCACTGCAGGGACTCAATGTTGGCATATGCCCACATCAACATCCTTGCTGGCAAGATTTGAACCCGATGAGGCTGTCCGGCTGGCCACTGATAGCATTTACGTCCAGAAGACAGCGTTGCAGAAGCTTGACGGTGTCAATGCGTACGTGTCACAGGAGGAGCATCTCCAGGGAAACCGCCGCAACTGTCTCATATATCACTTCGAGCCAACCCTCAGGCCACCGGCCCGAGACATGGTTCATGCCACTCAGTGGCGCGACAAGGGGGAGCAGTTGTACATGCCGCATGAACACGCCGCGTACTTCTCCAACCCAGAATGCTGTAGCCAAGCCATACCTATGACCGAATCAACAGCGCCCAGCTACAACGACGAACTGACCCGGCACCGGCTGAGCTACCTTAAAGGCAGGCAGTGGTAAGACCACAAGAGCGATCGAGCTCTTCCGGGTAAGAGACCCCTCGTGTTTACCCCGACCCATCGCCTCGCCAAAGAAATATGGGCCCGTGGGGTTAAAGCCCAGACATACCACAGCTTCTTCCGATGGAGTGGTCAGAATGACTGAACGCCCTTCTGCATGGGGCAGAAGTTCATCCCACGTGTCATCATCTGGGACGAAGTCTACACTGTGCCCCGGCCTATCCTGGAGATGTTTTTGGACTGGCTTGACAAACACGGCGTCCAGGTAATTTGCTGCGGGGATCAAGGACAGCCGCCACGGATTGCAGGTTAAATGCCTCACCCTGGCTGCAAAAAAGGCAGACTACTACGAAGAGGTTGGCGTCGACTACAGAGCAAAAGATGAATCCATCAAAGCCCTGAAAAAACGGATACCGTAAATTATACCTCTTTTAGGGACGGGTACCATCATTTCTCTTGATCAAAAAAGGCAGAATTAACTCATTGAAAAACCAAAAATGCATGCTGTGTGATTCTTATGTCTGTCGTTCTTAGGAAAGGGGGAGAATTTCATCGGGTTACCTTATATCATATCTCTTTTAGGGACGGGTACCATAATTAAAAAGGCAGAATTAACTCATTGAAAAAAAAATGCGTGTTGTGTGATTCTTATGTCTGTCGTTCCTAGGAAGGTGGGAGATTTTCATCGGGTCAGTTTTTCCGCCCGATGTACCGTAAATCATACCTGTTTTAGGGACGGGTACCATCATTTCTCTTGATTAAAAAGGCAGAATTAACTCATTGAAAAACAAAAAATTAAATTAAAAAATTGAAAAGGCAGAATTAACTCATTGAATAAAAATAATTTAAAAAATGTCATGTTTCTGACCAGCCACGCTAGTCATGGTGACAAAGTCCAATGTCAGGAGATGCGGAAGGCTCTCCCCAGCTGCCTGTGTGGGACCGGTTTGTGGAGCAGTGGAGGCCCTGTGACCTAATCCTCACCAGCCGCCAAAAGGTCCGCGACCGGGCACAGGAGCTGTTGCTCCGACGCCATAGGGAGTATCTCCTAGATGCCCCAGTGCCTATCTTTTACTTCCCGAAGGACAGCCGAAAGCAGAATATTGACGTCGCAATCCCAGGCACTGGCGACCCGCCGCGTAGAGAAGAGCTCGTTCTCAACGACGTCGTCGCGGTCTCTATCGAGGCCGCCGAGTGTGCTATTAATGGCAACGGCCTCGTGACGCCCATAACGCGACCGGCGTCAATTTGTATGGTGACACTCCACAGTTTCTGCAGGGATTGGTGCAAAAATAAGGGGGGCATCAATTCAATAAAAAATAACTGAAATGTGATCCCACAACACATATACAATGTATATATACCTGGGTTGAGCACATACTAGGTCCGTGGGACACAAAAACCAGAAAATCTATGGTATAGCCGCCTATGTTGTCGGGAAGAACGCTGTTTCCTCACAATAATATCAAAAAATTTCAAACTTCTCAACACTGTAATTTAAAAAAAAATATTTTTCATGCAGATGACAAATTTTAGGTGCTAAAAAGTCACGCTGGTGTCTGGAGCCACTGTTTCGCAGAAATCGCTACTACTTCATACTGGTGGGGTCAAGGTCACCTGAAACAATATTTTTCAAAACTCAAAGACATCCTCTAAAAATCCACAAATTCATAACTAACCTTGTCTCAATAAACATACCACACACATGGTGACAGAAAACACTGGTACTCTATTCTAAGAAATTTACCCCTACTGATCATTCGAAACTGTGGAGTGTCACCTTAAGGGAAATGCAATTTTATTAATCTTTAATATGGACCAGACCTCCATATTCTCTGCATTATACCGCTTAAAATGATATATTACACCCCATTCGTTATTGCAATCACAGGCAGCAAGATTGGGTGGGGATTTACATGCACCCCCATGATTTCACCCCTATTGGGTCTATCAGAACCCAATGACGTTATGCTTGACGTAGTGACAAAATGGATATATTCAACCATCATATATGGCTTGAAAAAGGTCTGAAATGCTAAAATGTTCTATAAAATATATTATATGATGCATATTTTCCTCAGATATCAAAATAAAACATAATATTTCATACAACAACTATCTTTAATACTCTCCCAAAACTATGGGTTAACAAATTCCAAGTCTTATTTAGCATTAAGGGAAAGCTTTACAAGGTTATGACATCACATGAACAATATGTCGTCAAGTGAAATATGACCAAGGAAACCTGAATTATTATATTTCACAGTTGTGAATAAGAAAGACTGAATATCTAATCTTGTTGTATACTGTGTAATGTCACAATATAAGCCTTTTCAGCTAAGATTTAAGGAGCATATGATGTCATGAAGAAGTACCCATCATCTGAAAAATCACCAATAACCATATACATGAACCATCACCACCCCACCCCCACTGCTCCAAGACTCCATTTCCCCACCAATTTATATGACTAAAGACAAACTGTATTGGAATATCAATAGAAGAATGGTCTATCTACCATAAAATGTTCCTTTTAACTGAACAGATTTGCTAAAAAATGATATTCAGTAACAATATTTGTCAAGTTGACAGATGAAAATGGTGCTATTTGCTGGTCTTGAAGGTGACACTTCACAGTTTCTGCAGGGATTGGTGCACATATAAGGGGGGGCATCAATTCAATAAAAAATAACTGAAATGTGATCCCACAACACATATACAATGTATATATACCTGGGTTGAGCACATACTAGGCTTAAAGATTTTGGTACAGAATTGTCATTTTAATGGGGGTAGCAAGAGTTATGCCCCTTGATTGTGTGCCTGAAAAATTAAATTTTGATGCAAAAATGGCCAAAATAAGCGTATTTCAGGCCCGTGGGACACAAAAACCAGAAAATCTATGGTATAGCCGCCTATGTTGTCGGGAAGAACGCTGTTTCCTCACAATAATATCAAAAAATTTCAAACTTCTCACCACTGTAATTTAAAAAAAATTATTTTTCATGCAGATGACAAATTTTAGGTGCTAAAAAGTCACGCTGGTGTCTGAAGCCACTGTTTCGCAGAAATCGATACTACTTCATACTGGTGGGGTCAAGGTCACCTGAAACAATATTTTTCAAAACTCAAAGACATCCTCTAAAAATCCACAAATTCATAACTAACCTTGTCTCAATAAACATACCACACACATGGTGACAGAAAACACTGGTACTCTATTCTAAGAAATTTACCCCTACTGATCATTCGAAACTGTGGAGTGTCACCTTAAGGGAAATGCAATTTTATTAATCTTTAATATGGACCAGACCTCCATATTCTCTGTATTATACCGCTTAAAATGATATATTACACCCCATTCGTTATTGCAATCACAGGCAGCAAGATTGGGTGGGGATTTACATGCACCCCCATGATTTCACCCCTATTGGGTCTATCAGAACCCAATGACGTTATGCTTGACGTAGTGACAAAATGGATATATTCAACCATCATATATGGCTTGAAAAAGGTCTGAAATGCTAATATGTTCTATAAAATATATTATGAGATGCATATTTTCCTCAGATATCAAAATAAAACATAATATTTCATACAACAACTATCTTTAATACTCTCCCAAAACTATGGGTTAAAAAATTCCAAGTCTTATTTAGCATTAAGGGAAAGCTTTACAAGGTTATGACATCACATGAACAATATGTCGTCAAGTGAAATATGACCAAGGAAACCTGAATTATTATATTTCACAGTTGTGAATAAGAAAGACTGAATATCTAATCTTGTTGTATACTGTGTAATATGTATACTGTGTAATGTCACAATATCAGCCTTTTCAGCTAAGATTTAAGGAGCATATGATGTCATGAAGAAGTACCCATCATCTGAAAAATCACCAATAACCATATACATGAACCATCACCACCCCATCCCCACTGCTCCAAGACTCCATTTCCCCACCAATTTATATGACTAAAGACAAACTGTATTGGAATATCCATAGAAGAATGGTCTATCTACCATAAAATGTTCCTTCTAACTGAACAGATTTGCTAAAAAATGATATTCAGTAACAATATTTGTCAAGTTGACAGATGAAAATGGTGCTATTTGCTGGTCTTGAAGGTGACACTCCACAGTTTCTGCAGGGATTGGTGCACATATAAGGGGGGCATCAATTCAATAAAAAATAACTGAAATGTGATCCCACAACATATATACAATGTATATATACCTGGGTTGAGCACATACTAGGCTTAAAGATTTTGGTACAGAATTGTCATTTTAATGGGGGTAGCAAGAGTTATGCCCCTTGATTGTGTGCCTGAAAAATTAAATTTTGATGCAAAAATGGCCAAAAATAAGCGTATTTCAGGCCCGTGGGACACAAAAACCAGAAAATCTATGGTATAGCCGCCTATGTTGTCGGGAAGAACACTGTTTCCTCACAATAATATCAAAAAACTTCTCACCACTGTAATTTAAAAAAATATATTTTTCATGCAGATGACAAATTTTAGGTGCTAAAAAGTCACGCTGGTGTCTGGAGCCACTGTTTCGCAGAAATCGCTACTACTTCATACTGGTGGGGTCAAGGTCACCTGAAACAATATTTTTCAAAACTCAAAGACATCCTCTAAAAATCCACAAATTCATAACTAACCTTGTCTCAATAAACATACCACACACATGGTGACAGAAAACACTGGTACTCTATTCTAAGAAATTTACCCCTACTGATCAATCGAAGCTGTGGAGTGTCACCTATGTCATTTGTCGCATATTAATTCTTAACATGTATTCAGGATTCACTCCCCAAAATTAACTTTTATTCAGGATTCACCCCCAAAATTAACTGGTATTCAGGATTCAGGGGAGGGGGTGATACCCTCACACGTGTGTAAAACATAGAACACATGTATGTTCATATACAAAACATACGCGTTGAACCAATCCACGATAACAGTTTCATTTAATTGTATATGTATGATTTTATTAATATTCAATAACAAAAACAATCGTACGTTGCACCTGGCCTATTCACAGCTGACATACCGATACAAACAGGGTACGGCGTGAACATGCAGTAATTCCCTAAATAATCGACTCCTTAACCACAGCAGAATTATGGGTATTTTTCAGGATTGAGATCTTTCTGATGAATGGCAACGCGCCATATTTCCAAATAAATCCTGAAAAGTTACCCATAATTCTGCTGTGGTTAAGGAGTCGATTATTTAGGGCATTACTGTACATGTATTGGCATGTTCAATAGCTGAGCGTGAAGGACATTTGTTAACAAAATATAATTAGTTCTCAACTCATGTGGATCTTCTGATGTCTATTTAGATCATAACGGCGACCAAATCCTTTCGTACACATATCACACTTGAACGGTTTGTCTCCTGAGTGGACCTTCCTGTGTCTTATTAAGTGTCCCTGGTTTCGGAATTCTTTCGTACAAATATAACACTTATACGGTTTCTCCCCCGTGTGGATCCTCTTGTGTGTGTGCAGATTGGAACGTTGACTGAATTCCTTCTGACAACTATCACACTTATACGGCTTTTCTCCATTGTGGATCCGCTTATGCTGTTCCATGTGGTTTTGGCGACCGAACTCTTTTTGACAAATGTCACATTCATATGTCTTTTCTCCCGTATGTGTCGTCATGTGATCTTTTAGATGAGATTGTCGACTAAATGTCTTCAGACATATGTCACATTCGTACGGCTTTTCACCTGTGTGGACCCTCTTATGTCTTTCCAGGTTATAATGTTGGCGGAATGTCTTCTGACATATATCACAGTGGGGTAGCTTTTCTCTCGCACGTGTCCTCCTTTGTCGATTTGGGCCACTGGTCTGGTATATTCCTTCAGACATCTTCTGGTGTCCTCCGATTTACCTGGTTCTGGACAATTTCGTAATGCTATATAAATATATACGTTTCTGTGGTACCGGGTTATGGGTCTAAATGCAATTGGACCCGACTGATAAATGCTAAGTTGAGTTGACCAATGAGAGAAAGGTGCCAAGTAAAACGCGCGAATGTGATTAGATAGTACTGAGTGAGTACCATAATTAAGACCTTTGCACTGTTATTAAATAAACAGCCAAGCGGTGGACAATCCACGGACTCATCAATTCAAAACCTAACCTACTTGATTGACGGACGCCTGCCATCTCGCAGTTAATCCGGAGTATAGCGCTCACCGCGGTTTGCCAGCAATCAACTCCTGCTTATAGCGTGGGGACTTGGATACAACATCGTGAACAGATTCACACACTCGGTCAATCAAATTGCTCCAATTCATGAAAAATATGTCTTGTACATGTATGAATCTGAGCGAAATATCACACAGATATTTCTTCGGGAATCGGGGACGGCTCAAGAACGTACTGCCACTGTGCAATATGTATATTTGTATAATATTTTATTAAAATTAAGGAAATACAAAAAACCATACAAAAACAAATCTATTGCTTATATTATGTGCATATCTCTCCTTTTTATACCATTCACATATATTGTCAGCTAATAAAGTCTATCAAACACTCTTTATAGTCCGGGAGCTAATATGGGTACCGTTGCACCCCCAGGGGACGTAACTTCACCCCACTCATTTTGTTCCTTATTATGTCCTTCAACTTTTAAGCAATGTTAACAAGAAAATCACAAAAAATCACAATTTCAACAAGAAATGAACAGAACTTTGTAATGTAAGTGAGGCGTATCATTACATTTGAACATTCCAACTCACTGGAGCCAAAATTCTTACTTTGGCTCAAAATGGCTGCCAAAATGGCCGCCAAAATATGGAAAATGGTAAATATTGCCCCAGCGTGTTCTGTCTATCACTAACAAGGTGTGGTTGATGTATAAAATTGGCTATTTTGCATTCTATACATTGAATACTAACATGTATGATGCACTATGGATCATTGTTACTATTGTCACAACTGACATCACCAGAAATCTTGAATTTTTCACAAACTTGACATAAATATCGGCAAAAATTCACTTTTCAGGTTTGAATCATTTTTTCAAGTAAAATGGAACTATCTATGGTATCAAAGGTGTTTATTGTTTTGGTCTATCTTAAATGTGTCACACTATGGTGTTTATAGACCAAATTGCCCAAGATGACTTCCAAAATGGCAACAAAATTTGTAAAATGTTATTTTTTTACATATATCCAGAACATTATTCTCTGCGTTTTCCGAAAAGGTAGCAAGTTGTGACTCACTCGGTTATTATACGTGTTAGTTAATTAACTGACAAGTGACTTCTATTCTGTTTGTCCCAGTTCCATTGGGGCATGACAAATTCATTTTAAAGTATGTAATTTTGCGGTCATGGGTTGGATGTACATGTGTTGTCTGTATGATCATGGATGGGGTGTGTGGGTAAATAGGGAGTGATTTTATGATTACGGTTAATGTTTATAGGTATACATGGAATTACTGTACAGTCATGATTGAAGTGTATATGCATACCCGGAGTACGCTTGGTGGACATTATTGAGTGTGTGGGTATATAGGGAGTGCCATTGTGGTAATGGGTGGGATGTATATTTATATATCTCGTAGATGTATTATCATTGGTGGTGTATTAGCTGTATGATTGTGCAGTGAGTTGCTGAATTGTCATGTGTGAGGCGTGTGCGCACCGCACAGGAAATATATAACATCACACACCATTCAATTAACCTTTAATTGAATGATAATAAGGTCATTTATAGGTAATCATCGTATTGAATGTGGCTCAATCCTTATTTACTCTGGGTGTGAATCGGTTTATAAATATGTCGGCTGCCTCTTCCCACTCGGCTGCGACGACTGTTGGTCGCCTGCATGCGCACCACCGATTATGCTTCGGGAGAGGTCTGACACCCCCAGACCACCCCGGCTGGAATGCTGACTGATGCCATCCAGACAGCTGCTGCTGATGCCGTGATGGAGACTGAGTCTTCATTCGACCCGATGACTCCGGAATACATCAGCCCGGAGTCATCCATCTCCACCAAAACCAGCAGCACCAACAACAACAACAACACCTGCTACTACTCAGATGTCGAAATGGCAGAAATGGTCAGAAGAGCACACGTGACTATGGCATCATGCCAAGAAGACAGGGCCAGATGCGAGGCGAATAGAGAGAGGTCACCAACAACAACAACAAATGAAGAGGAACCTCAACGAAAAAAAAGTAAAACAAAGTAAAAAAAAGTTAGATCATTTTCATCCATTTCATGCTTATGTTTATTCATACATGTCTTTGTAATAAATATCAAAGTGGGTTGTAGGAAAGGGCAACCTGCCCTTTCAAATCATCCCGGATTTAATCCCAAACCCTTATGATAAAAAACAAACAAACAAACTAACAATATTTCTTTGTCCTTGTAACCAGTGCATCTCTTACCCTGTGTCGGGGCATGTGGTCACCCGATGTGATACGAGTGTTGGTGATAGTTATACACCTTAGACTGTAGGCGAGGGTGAACCACTAAACGTAGGTAAAACGAACTCACCACTCCAAAGGTGCTAAAATGTGATTAATTAAATTCAATTTAAAAAAAAACTTATGCGTTAGAAGCTGCCTACCTACACTTAACAGATTATTGTCTTATCCAACGTCATTGCACGGTTGTGAGGTGAACTTTGACAAATGGTGTAAACACGAAAGGTTCATACGAAATTTGTCTAGTTTTTTTTTTTTTCTTCTTCAAAACCATGTGGTAGTATTGAGAGGGACATTCATTTGTTATACTTACATTCCCATGTGTATATATTTCTTACAAATTAAAGGACTGATTGAATGTTTAACTGCAAAATATTCCGCCTTGTTTTATATGTATACCATCGCATTGGGCGAACTAATTAGATGCACATAATTGTGTACAATAAAATGAAGATTGTAAATTATGTTTTATATACCATAGTGTCAAACAGGAGAGTTCGCGACAGTTAAAACACCATAAAAACAAACAATGTGGTTTAAAAGGGGAAAACACCTCATTGAAAAACTTTTATTCACCACAAATAGCAATTTGCGACAACCCTTATATTATAATATGAAACCAAATGACCAAACAAAATTATAAAAAAAAGAACTTACCACTCCAGAAATGTCGACTTTCACCCGTTATTATGGAAAATAACAGTACTTATTCGGGTAAAATAACAGTACTTATTCAGATAAAATAACAGTTCTTATTCGGGGAAAATAACAGTACTTATTCGGGGAAAATAACAGTACTTATTCGGGGAAAATAACAGTACTTATACGGGGAAAATAACAGTACTTATTCGGGGAAAATAACAGTACTAATTCGGGGAAAATAACAGTACTTATTCGGGGAAAATAGCAGTACTTATTCGTGGGGGAAATAACAGTACTTATTCGGGTAAAATAACAGTACTTATTCTGGGAAAATAACAGTACTTATTCGGGGAAAATAACTACTTATTCGGGGAAAATAACAATTTTATTCGGGTAAAATAACAGTACTTATTCAGATAAAATAACAGTACTTATTCTGGGAAAATAACAGTACTTATTCGGGGAAAATAATAGTACTTTATTCGGGGAAAATAACAGTACTTATTCGGGGAAAATAACTACTAATTCGGGGAAAATAACAGTACTTATTCGGGGAAAACAGCAGTACTTATTCGGGTAAAATAACAGTACTTATTCAGGTAAAATAACAGTACTTATTCTGGGAAAATAACAGTAGTTATTCGGGGAAAATAAAAGTACTTATTCGGGGAAAATAACAGTATTTAATCGGGGAAAATAACAGTACTTATTCGGGGAAAATAAATGTACTTATTCTGGGACAATAATAGTATTTATTCGGGACTACAGACTACAAAACAATTAAAAAAAATTGTTGGTGTGAAATTTCCAATTAATATTGTTTCCAACTGGTAAAAAAAACTTCGACCATAGTTGGCGGGGGTATCGTGTCCCCACATGCACCATGTATACGTTCGGTAACGTAATATACACCACACCCCCGTGAACCAAGCAACATTCTCTTGACAACTTCATATGGGGTCTCAATGGGGGTGGGGTCATCCGATTTGCCACAAAACAATAATAAATTTTGTCACCCCATGCATGTATGCACTATGAAATTATAACATTTCCAAATAACGTGACCACTTTCTCATTATGTATAAGGTCGTTATGCATGAGACCAACAACGTTGCTACGGGTCGGTGTGTGCCTCATCCCACCGACTTCGGTAATACAATCATGTCAACATTTGGAAATTTCACAAAGCCATGAATTGCCAAAATGGGCTATATGTTATTTACCGGACGCATTTCACTTGAACCAGCATGACTAATACTGTTCTGATTGAGCTCAATCAACGCAGCCTATACCGCCGCGTTCTCATGGGCGTATTCTGTGCAGCAAAAAAATATCAATGTGCAATTGTACCCAATATTTTCTTGCAGACATTTTCCTGCAGCTTCATGTGAACGCGCCCTAAACCTCAATAGGCACACGTGATGGTATCACCCCCCCCCTCGGTTTCGGGTTTTTTTGAAGCCGTACGCGGGATTCATACTCCCGAATTAACTGGTATTCAGGTTTAAGCAAAGCATCTTGGATGCAGGTTTTAATGGCGCAAAATATGCTAGTAATCTGTATGAATGAGTGGGTAGAATAGCTTCTTGGGCATATTCGACCACCATGCCATCATAAAGTATCATTAATCGTATCATAACCATTAAAACCGATGATTGGTGCCTGAGCTACGCTCTCACCGTCCACTCGAGCCAGGGTCTTGCGATCCACGACCCACAGAACGTCTGGATCATCGACGACTACCTCCAGTGGTCCAATATCTGCTACTTAGCCGTATCCCGCGTGGAGTATATGCAACAGCTCGAACGGGTAAGATGTCCACCGGAAGATGATTCCGATGCCAGGCCCGTAGTAACTGAACAGCAACTCCGCAAGGAAATACAAAGGAATCTTGTAGCATACAAGCACCAGGACCGGGCTAATGGACGCTAGGGATTCAATATCAAGGTCGACTATATCATCCAGCTCCGTGAGGCCCAGCAAAACCGCTGCATGGCGTGCGAGATTGAGCTGCTCTGTGTCTTCCAACCCAAAGACACACAGCAGTTTAGTGTCGACCGGCTGGACAACAGCAAAGGGTACTGCAAAGGAAATATGAGGCTGACCTGTCTGGAGTGCAACCGAAAAAGAGGGACTGCAGCACTTAGCGTCTAGTGCTTCTAACAGTTCCTGTTACTTCGTAACACTATCTGGTGGCAGCTGGGTGTCGGGATGCACTACAAGCAACTCTTCCCGGACAAATCCGCGTGCTGGCCCATCCACTAAATAGTAGAGCACGGACTCGTCGGGCTTGGTGACAGAGCGTTCAAGTCGGTACACCTGGAGTGACCACACATGATCAGTTGCGCGTCGGCGGCCCCTTCCAGTTCGCCGGGCTGGTAGAGGTAACGAACGCTCACTCTCGATGGGAGCTTTTGCTCTTGGGCCCTATCGGGCGACCTGGATCCTCAGAAGAGGGTTTTTGTGTCGACACCGAAGGTGTTTTTATCTTGATGGCATCAGAGGGCTTTTTCCCGATCAGACGAGTCACTTCATTGTTCAGAGCCGATACAACAGCGGGCAGCCGAGCCACCCATTCAGTCGACCTTTGGCCGAGGGGAAGCTTAATCTCCTGGGCGTATCGGTGCCCAAAACAACCGCTCTGCCGGGGTCCGGTTGAAGCGTTCCACGACCCCCTGGTTACGGTGGACATCCACACGGCCCCGTCTCACCTGAACTCGGAGCAATTTCGGCCATCTAAGATGGCCTCGCCTGTAGATCCGTTCAACGGCATCCGCGACCTTTGTTGCTTCTTTTGTGGCGAGGGGCTCGGCTTCTTTGTAGCGAGAGGCCACGTCGACGACGGTGAGCGCGTACTTGTATGTCTTGCGACCCACTCGGTCATGAGGCAGAAAAAGCAGGTCGGCCTGGTGGACTTCATTTGGCACTGGCACGTCAAACTTGGGCCTTGGCACATGCCGCGGATTGGGTAGGTATATCTGCCATATGGCCTGCTTCTTGAGCCACGGCCGTTCCACATCTTCAGAAACCTTGGCTGCTGCCGCGAGATTCTTGATTGCTGCAAGCCCCTTCCAGTAACCCTTGGGGCTGTAGTAAATTGTCCCGAGGCGACTGGACACCTTGCTGTTCATGTTATTATATTACTTTGTAATACATTGACAGAGTCAAAATAAAATTACGTATCGTAATAAGGAGGCGGGCCATCTTCCGTAGGAACGGGAACGAGTGCACACTACCGCGACAACTTTTATATAACCGCCTTGGCTTCTTCTCTGCCTTTTGAATAAGTGCTTTTTTGTCTCGTCAACATCTCCGCAGCGTGCGTTGTTCGTGCCCTAGTCCGGATTTCAGTTTTCATCTCGTTGTACTTTGCGACTTCGTCCACAATCAGGCGGAACTCGTCATCCGAAATCTGCCCATCGATCAAGGCAGTAGACGCGTGGCTTGAGATTGTGTTCAGTTTGCTGCTGACCAGGACTCGAATCTCGTCGTGCTTCTTGGCCTTCACGCCCAGGCGGCGACGGATATATTTGCCACACGCCGAGAACTCCGCAGGCCAGAGCTGCGATTTCCAACCCCAGAACAACTGGGGCCGATATGACAGTGGTCAAACGGCTCACGCCCCCAACGCCCATCACCATGCTATCTGTGAGCAATGCGGTGTCAACGCAATCCAAGGCGTTCTCCCCGCGGTTGTACTTTTTGTATAACGTCACCCTTTTATCTCGCTCGTCCTCGAGTTGCTTTTTCAGTTGCAAGATTTGGCGGAGCCGGTAGGAAGATTCGTTCCCATTTCCGAGGACATGATATATAGCTTCAGGACTTGGTGCCGTGGGTTGCTTCATCCTCATATATTATTACTTTGTAATATATATATATATACACGTATACATATATTACTTCGTAATAATTCACAAGTCCAATTCGATAAGGAGATTCACTACTGCACAGGTCCCCGGATCGCCCGAGTGGCCGTCTTTCCAGTCAAATGTTATTACGTCACCCCGTCGCAGCTTCAGTGGATCTGCAAAACCCTTGTCCTCTTCTGTTTCCGTGAATTGTCTTTTTGCCGTTTATAACCACAATCGCGGAAAAGTCACCATTAGTGTGAGACGCGGACAAGCCCATTCGTATTATTTTACCATTCGCTAGCACGGGGTATCCACACAACACATCTCCAGTAGCCGAGTTCCCCATGGTGATCGGCCGATCGCCGCCCCTTCCAAGTAAACAACTCCACGTGACGCTGCCACTGTATTCTGCCCAGATAGTAATTAGGGCACTACCCAGTGTTACCAGTTACCAGTGCTACCAGTTGTTACTTCGTAACCGGAGCACTCAATAGGGCCGTAGATGGAATCACTGAACTAAATGGTTTCCCATAGGCGACAGTGTTAACGTTTCGGCCAAATTCACTGAATTGAAGCATGCAGGCCATACCAGTGATGTTTACCCAGCTAGATTGACACCAGTGGATCATGAAAATGCAAGAAAAATCATAGGTCATGTGTTTACTTTTTAAAAATAAATCCCCAAGTGTACGACAGGGCTATCCCACAGCCAATTTTGATCTGGGAAACCCCAGATCTACAGCAGCTAGTTAAATACATTTCCCGCTCACAAAAATCCATTCCCCCATTCATTCACCAGTTTAAATTATTTAGATATCATGTACAAATCAAATAAACGCGATGTCATCCTTTAATAACGTGTCGCATGTATCATGTGAAGGTCATTCTTCATTTACCTTCACCTTTAGCATTCCACGGTGTACTCGCTCCCCGACTCTAGAAGGCATCATGAAGATTAGTGTCAATCCTCAAAATAAAGCCAAAAAATTTAGCTTTTTTTTTCAATTTTACTAGCTGATGCATCTTGTATAACTGAAGTATGACCTTATATACCATAATATTACTAAATTGAAGAGGAAATGTTAATATACATTTTGAGAGGGATATATTGTCCAATTTTAAACCCTTTTCATGCAGAATTTGGCAATTTATAATAAATATTTACCAAAATTAACAGAAAATAAAAATAAAAAATATTTTAATAGCAATGTAAAGCAACCATAAGTCAATTTAAATATCGAAACATTATGATACAACATCAGACACAGCCTCGGGCATGACATTTTACCAGATGGCAGGGCATACTGTCTGTGTAACAAAGCTGCCATGACAGTTTTGCACGACAGTAACTCTAGTGGTGATGCCATCACCCCCCCCCCCCGACTTGGGTGGGGCTACGGTCTTAATTGGGTCAAATGACACCTTTTCCCAATGGGGGGGGGCTAACACTCCTCAAAACTGTGGGAGGGGGGCTTTAGACCCCCTGATGCCCCTAATGGTACCTGACATACAGGCAGAATTACCAGATTTATCACTTTCTTTACTATCTACAGGCGAATCCATGCGTTTCTTCTTTAAATCTGTCCAAAATGTGGTCATTATCATTTGAAAATAAGAAAATATGGAATTAACAACTTATCATGGCGAGACGTGAAATTTCGGAAAATTCAAATTTTTCTTATAGGTATCACTTAACTAAATGGTTTCCCATAGGCGACAGTGTTAACGTTTCGGCCAAATTCACAGAATTGAAGCCTGCGGGCCATACCAGTGATGTTTACCCAGCTAGATTGACACCAGTTGATCACGAAAATGCAAGAAAAATCATAGGTCATGTGTTTACTTTTTAAAATAAATCCCCAAGTGTACGACAGGGCTATCCCACAGCCAAATTTGATCTGGAAAAACCCAGATCTACAGCAGCTAGTTAAATACATTTCCCGCTCACAAAAATTCATTCCCCCATTCATTCACCAGTTTAAATTATTTAGATAGTATGTACAAATTAAATAAACGCGATGTCATCCTTTAATAACGTGTCGCATGTATCAGGTGAAGGTCATTCTTCAGTTACCTTAACCTTTAGCATTCCACAGTGTACTCGCTCCCCGACTCTAGAACACATTTAGCTCCCTGATTCCAGATGCTCATCGTATCTCTAGTGCCACCGTGATCGGTAGGTCGCTATTCAGACGTGCACCACTATCATCACGGACAACTAACTTCCGCACTGAAGACGTTTGAACTCAGGATGCTCGACTCGAAGGGTGCTGATGCCACCAAATGAGTGACAGCCAAGCCCAATCGTTGCCAAGGGGTTGGACGGAGTCCCATCTACAACGAAACTAGAGCTGTTTACCTGCTCCAGGTGCAGATGAAGCATTTTTGTGGATGCAAAGTTGACGGGTCGGTCCCCAGTATATGCGCCCACAGAGAGCCACTGGCCATTTAAACCGTTGTCCAATCCGAGCAAGGACAGCAGTCCATCTGTAAATAAGATCTCCTGCCCACCATCCGCGGTTAGAGTTACCAAACCATTAACTGCTCACCGTCAGTATGGTGTCGCTGTTTTCCTCTACACGGTCCCCGGAGGAACGGCTATTTCTTTAATTCCGCTACCGTCGCGGACATGCTTGTCGTAGCTATCGCGGTCTGTGGGCTCAAAGGCCGCCTTCCACGAGAACGACTCTTCATTGTTTATGTTGTACCACCCAACTGTATAAGTGATGGAGCGGAGGCCAACTCGTAGATCCCAACCGCGGTTGTCAATGTATTGGAGGAGGTCCATCGCCTCGCTTTTTTGGACATTTGTGAGTGTTATGAACATACCGATAGCGTATTACATTGTAATATATTATACTTGTATATATACACGTATACAGCTAAATTTCGCCGTCTTGTGTGCAAGTTGCACAGTGCAACAACGGGTTGTGGTGTGTCTGCACAAGACCATTTGTCTGTCCGTGGCAGAAAAACCGATGTTCCAGTGGCTCCGCCACACGAACAATCTTTCTTGCGATCTCTATATCTCTTTCACGTCTACTACTGAATGTGTGACAGCCAATTTGTTTACAGTATTCCGTGGATTGACAGCTTATGGTTAAATTATAGTGGTTTACACACGCATCTGGAGTGGCATAACATGATTCCATATATACAATTCATGGCTATAAATAGTTGGACAATGTGAACTCGCCGAAATCGCCAGCGACCCCAACAAGACAAGTGTCACAATCCACAACATACTGCAAATATAGATATAGAAAGCTACCTTTTTGCGTACATTTGATGATGAAATATATTTTCCAACGAAACAGATTAAACTGACTTAGTTCATATTCTAGAATACGGCGGCCATGTTGGACGCCATCTTGAATTATCGGAAATACTCCAGGGTGGGAACTCCACACCCACATAGAAATTGATGTACATACCACCAGAATCACAATTCAGAGAGAGAAACACTTTAACGGAGAATTTTGACTTCACTCATATTGCTCCTGGACTGAATCATCTTGTATATCGAAAAGATCATTCAAATCCAATAACCGATGACTGAGATTTAAAGCTCCAAAGTTCGACCAGAGGCCCCGAGGTCCTCGTTTGCGGGCGATAATTAAAGATCGATTATCTTTTTGGCCGCCAAAAAAAAAAAAATAACACAAGACAAAGATGGCATGTATTCCAATAAAATGTGTGCGCGCAGTGTTCGTGATATACGAGAGACTACACAATCATGGATTTAATTAATATTCGAGTGTCACGTAAGGTTTTATATAAGTCTATAAACAAAATTTGAATATTCTTTCCAACAGCCTGACCATTGACATAGTCATGCGTTCAAACCAGTTAATCTATTTTGTAACTTGGCTTTTAGTCGCCGGGCCCCGGTATCTGGGCTTTTAGTCACAACAGAAATAAAAATAATTGCGAATATCTTGGAGCGAATTTCTGCAACAATTTCACCGCGGGTGGACCCATTTGGAAAAAAATACATTCCCCGTGTCTAATCGTACATTTTGATATACTATACGCCCCATTATTTTGAATATACCAGCTGAAATCGATCCTGTAATTGTAAACATCGAGTCTATTTTTAGCTGTTTTATCGGCGCGTGTTTGCCTTACGATATTCGCACCAAAACAGCCATATTGTAGCTAAAAACGAGTGCACAGTATTCTACTGCGTTACTTGCTACCTAAAACTTGTTGTTTGCTGGCGTATTCATCGATAAATCTAAATTCTAAACATTAATGTCGAACGCAATTTTTCGTGTTTGTGGCATTTTATGTTAGGTCAGTTGTCGACCGAATAATGTAATTTCCGGTGTCCGGTCAGTGGCGGGTTTAATATGTTTGGATGTGGGCGAATGTGTGCCTTTCGTTAGACACCAAAAGGAGCCCTCTACGCGCTGTATTCCTCGAGATATCGGCCGACCCACGCAATTTTAAAATCCTGTCCAGCAGATTCTCGTTCTATCCCGAATTCCATCCCATGTTAGGTCAGTTGTCGATCAACTAATGCGTCCCGTATCCCATCCCATCCCGCATATTGTCATGCCCTAAACTAATCATCCTTGGGAATAAGGTATTTCGGACATTTACTGTACTTCTCAAACTGTCTGACATTTTAATTGTAGGCAAGGAATACTAGTTTGAGCAATAAACTGAATCAACAATCGAAATGAGCTAGATGATATGTCTTAAATACATGTACTGACCAAGTGACCACAGTTCAATTGTGTGTTCTTAGTATCAAACAGTTCACCTACATGTCTTAATTGTCATCGAGTGACTGCAATTCATAAGTGTTTTCTTAAGATCAAACAGTTTGTCTATCTTAATATTGATCAGGTGATTACAATTCAGAAGTGTTTTCTTAAGATCAAACTGCTCACCCAGTCATTTTGTGAATTATAGCAGTATACAAGTGAAATTACACAAGTTGACTGAAATTAGTCAGATTGTGTAAAGAATATAAAAAAAATTCAGTCATTTCACGAAGTGACTGGCCATCACAGTGGTTTCGCTAAATACCACATTTGGTGCCTTGATATATCTACGAATATTTGTCTGTCCGTATGTGTTCTATATATAACTTCATAGGGTACACACATTAGCTTAAACAATAGTCAGCACTGGGCCTTACTACGGTGGCTGGTTTAGGACATGGTAAAAAAGCTGGCACGTTCGAACGCAAGAGCTCGCACGTTCGAACGTGCGAGCCCTTGCGTTCGAACGTACGAGCTCTTACGTTCGAACGTGCGAGCTCTTGCGTTCGGACGTGCGAGCTCTTACGTTCGAACGTGTGAACCCTTGCTCACAAGTTCGAACGCAAGAGCTCGCACGTTCGAACGAAGGGGCTCGCACGTCCGAACGTGCGAGTTCTTGCGTTCGAACGTGCGAGCCGTTGCGTTCGAACGTGCGAGCCCTTGTGATCGAACGTGTGAGCTCTTACGTTCGAACGTGCGAACGCAAGAGCTCACATGTTCGAACGTAAAGGCTCGCACGTTCGAACGTAAAGGCTCGCACGTTCGAACGCAAGAGCTTACACGTTCGAACGCAAGAGCTCGCAAGTTCGACTGCAAGAGCTCGCACGTTCGAACGCAAGAGCTCGCATGTTCGAACGTAAGGGCTCGCACGTTCGAATGTGCGAGCCCTTGCGTGCAAGAGTTCGAACGAACGTAAGAGCTCGCACGTTCGAACGCAAGGGCTCACACGTTCGAGCGCAAGAGCTCGCACGTTCGAACGCAAGAGTTCAAACTCAAGAGCTCGCATGTTCGAGCGTAAGGGCTCGCACGTTCGAACGCAAGAGCTCGCACGTTCGAATGCAAGAGCTCGCACGATCGAACGTAAGGGCTCGCACGTTCGAACGCAAGGGCTCGCACGTTCGAACGTGCGAGCTTGTTTTTACCATGTCCTAAACCAGCCACCGTACCTTTCACATAACTGCGTAAAACGACGTCCGCTAATTTTAGCGGACAACCTGACTAAACAATCAGTAAATTGGTGCGCGAACGCATTGCGCGATGCCCAGAAATTCAAAATTTTTGTGACAAGATCAAGACTCCCATATAAAAAAAACACAATTGGACTACCCTAGTACTACAATGGTACCACCGTGGTACTATCATGGTACTACCGTGGTATTCTCTAACATAGTACGATAAGTGATATTTACCATGATACTACCATGATACAATGGAACTCTACTTAGTCTACTAGGGTAGGGGCCTAATTACCATGATAGTACAAAGGCAATATAGTATTAATACGGTATACTACCACGTTAAATTTATATACATCATGTGCTATACCATGGCATTGTACAAAGGTATTCTACCATGCTTTTGGTAACAGTTGGTACTGCCATGCATGCACTGTAGAACGGTATAATATCCCGCATGGTATTACCACGGTAAACTAATAACTACCATGGTACCATGGAATGTTCGTGCTAGGGTAATCTACAATGTTGCAGTTGATGCCGTTGTCAAGTGTCTTTTGTCATATTAGACTAGATTATTCTGCAATATAATTAGACCAAGTATTCTCGGCCCACAAATGCTCGGGACATTGACTCTACATACAATGTTACATCTTTTGAACAAATGCATTGGAGCTAAATTCATTGCATTGGTGTCAAACGCTTGCGTTAAATGTTAAACGTTATTGTTCTATGTCCAGATAAATGGATGCCGAACCATACAGATGACGTTATTGTTCTATGTCCAGATAAATGGATGCCGAACCATCCAGATGACGTTAGGTGACACTCCACAGTTTCGAATGATCAGTAGGGGTAAATTTCTTAGAATAGAGTACCAGTGTTTTCTGTCACCATGGGTGTGGTATGTTTATTGAGAGAAGGTTAGTTATGAATTTGTGGATTTTTAGAGGATGTCTTTGAGTTTTGAAAAATATTGTTTCAGGTGACCTTGACCCCACCAGTATGAAGTAGTAGCGATTTCTGCGAAACAGTGGCTCCAGACACCAGCGTGACTTTTTAGCACCTAAAATTTGTCATCTGCATGAAAAATATTTAACAAAAAATTACAGTGGTGAGAAGTTTGAAATTTTTTGATATTATTGTGAGGAAACAGTGTTCTTCCAGACAACATAGGCGGCTATACTATAGATTGTCTGATTTTTGTGTCCCACGGGCCTGAAAATCGCTTATTTTGGACATTTTTGCATCAAAATTTCAGTTTTCAGGCACACAATCAAGGGGCATAACTCTTGCTACCCCCATTAAAATGACAATTCTGTACCAAAATATTTAAGCCTAGTATGTGCTCAACCCAGGTATATATACATTGTATATGTGTTGTGGGATCACATTTCAGTTATTTTTCATTGAATTGGTGCCCTCTTATTTTTGCACCAATCCATGCAGAAACTGTGGAGTGTCACCTTCAAGACCAGCAAATAGCACCATTTTCATCTGTCAACTTGACAGATATTGTTACTGAAAATCTTTTTTTAGCAAATCTGTTCAGTTAGAAGGAACATTTTATGGTGGATACACCATTCTTCTATGGATATTCCAATACAGGTTGTCTTTAGTCATATAAATTGGTGGGGATGTGGAGTCTTGGAGCAGTGGGGGGGGGGGTGGTGGTTCATGTATATGGTTATTGGTGATTTTTCAGATGATGGGTACTTCTTCATGACATCATATGCTCCTTGAATCTTAGCTGAAAAGGCTGATATTGTGACATTACACACTATACAAGAAGATTAGATATTCAGTCTTTCTTATTCACAAGTGTGAAATATAATAATTCAGGTTTCCTTGGTCATATTTCACTTGACAACATATTGTTCATGTGATGTCATAACCTTGTAAAGCTTTCCCTTAATGCTAAATAAGACTTGGAATTTTTTAACCCATAAATTTGGGAGAGTATTAAAGATAGTTGTTGTATGAAATATTATGTTTTATTTTGATATCTGAGGAAAATATGCATCTCATAATATATTTTATACAACATTTTAGCATTTCAGACCTTTATCAAGCCATAGATGATGGTTGAATATATCCATTTTGTCACTACGCCAAGCATAACGTCATTGGGCTCTGAAAGACCCAAAAGGGGTGAAATCATGGGGGTGCATCATGTAAATCCCCGCCCAATCTTGCTGCCTGTGATTGCAATAATGCATGGGGTGTAATATATCATTTTAAGCGGTATAATGCAGAGAATATGGAGGTGTGGTCCCTATTAAAGATTAATAAAATTGCATTTCCCTTAATTAAGGTGACACTCCACAGTTTCGAATGATCAGTAGGGGTAAATTTCTTAGAATAGAGTACCAGTGTTTTCTGTCACCGTGGGTGTGGTATGTTTATTGAGAGAAGGTTAGTTATGAATTTGTGGATTTTTAGTGGATGTCTTTGAGTTTTGAAAAATATTGTTTCAGGTGACCTTGACCCCACCAGTATGAAGTAGTAGCGATTTCTGCGAAACAGTGGCTCCAGACACCAGCGTGACTTTTTAGCACCTAAAATTTGTCATCTGCATGAAAAATATTAAAATAAAAATTACAGTGGTGAGAAGTTTGAAATATTTTGATATTATTGTGAGGAAACAGTGTTCTTCCAGACAACATAGGCGGCTATACCATAGATTGTCTGGTTTTTGTGTCCCACGGGCCTGAAAATCGCTTATTTTGGACATTTTTGCATAAAAATTTCAGTTTTCAGGCACACAATCAAGGGTCATAACTCTTGCTACCCCCATTAAAATGACAATTCTGTACCAAAATCTTTAAGCCTAGTATGTGCTCAACCCAGGTATATATACAATGAAAACCTCCATCCCAAGATCTACATTTAAACGACTTATAGTAGATAGTTATATTGAAAACTATAAAAGTAAAGTTATTTGCGAAAATCGATATTGCCCTGACTGTACGAACCATAAGTAACAAGGTATTACCTACGGTATAAACCCTTCTTAAACGCATATCGATTTGTCACATTCACATTCTATGTATATTTGATATACATTACCATTATACTACTACAAAGTACTACATTATTTTAATGTATTGTCGAGAAATGAAGTATTTAGTATTCAATACAAGTATACAAGTAGATGCTAATATGTATGTGTCGATGAGAACTGTTGAACAGAGATAAAACATGTCGTTAATTTTCTTTTGCCTGGGCGATGCTGGGAAGACGGCCATTAGGTCACACCACCGCCCGGATTCTGTATGTGCATTGAATTTTCTAATATTATTTTTTATAAATCCTATTGTATATGTACATGCTTTATCCAATAAACTATCTATCTATACATTGTATATGTGTTGTGGGATCACATTTCAGTTATTTTTCATTGAATTGGTGCCCTCTTATTTTTGCACCAATCCATGCAGAAACTGTGGAGTGTCACCTTATTGTTCTATGTCCAGATAAATGGATGCCGAACCATACAGATGACGTTATTGTTCTATGTCCAGATAAATGGATGCCGAACCATACAGATGACGTTATTGTTCTATGTCCAGATAAATGGATGCCGAACCATACAGATGACGTTATTGTTCGACTAATTTAAAAGCCTACGATTAGCGATCGACCATACGTGTAATAAACACCCAATTCAATTCAATTCAATTTATTAGTATTCTGATCATCAAAATAGATATAACAGAAACATATTGCAAAAATTGATGCAAATATAATTGTTGCATGGATACACATGTGGATATAATATAAGTTGTATACAGTAATAGTGACTTGATATGTATATAATTATATTTATCTGATATATATATCGGTTTACTGTTGTGTTCGTCGTTATCGGTTTCGTGTTCGGTTATTGGATATGGATTTTGAATGGTTGTATATAGGAATTAGGAATTGAGCCTCAAGAGGACTCAGATTGTACTACTTTTAGCGCATTTCGTATGAATAATGATAATTTTCTCAATGTTTTCTTGTTGTGGGTTCTGAAAAGTGTGGCTAATTTCAATACATTTGGCCTCTTATAGAAGTATGGCTTAAGATACTTTTCTCTTAGTTCTCTAAGTTCACTACAGCGTAAAATTATGTGGTATTCGTCACCAATCTCTGCACTGCATAGCGTGCATACTCGTTGAGTTATTTCAACGTTGTTCCGCGAATCTTTCTCTATAGGAAGCATGTGGTTTCTATTTCGGAATTTGATGAGGCTGTGGACGATCTGATTATCGCTAAGTGATATATATTTTTCCGGTTCGAATGTGTTTTTAATAATTCTATAAAACGCGAATTTGCTTGATTTATCAATAGAGGTCCACCACTCTTGAATGTATAAATCAGGCATTTTCTGGTTTGCGGAGCGCGTTAGGCACTGGATACTAGTCACCCTTTGGTTGGTCCAAACATTGCTCATTCCGAGGTTATTTAGAGTGTCTCGTATTCCAATAATCCACGGATTGTTGAAAACATTATTATCAAACAACTTGTACATGCAATGATACAGATTAAGTGGTATTCTATTGGTTGGCATACTGACAAGCTTAGCCCAATATGTTAAGTAACGCAATTTTATTTTTATAGTTATTGGGCACATTCCAAGTTCGCCATATACAAAGGACGTGGGTGTCGATTTTTTTAACTTTTAAGACAAATTTCAAGAACCACAACTCAAACTTTTCAAAGCAGGTAAGGTTTTCGGGCCCCAAAGTTCTGCGAGTTTGTGACACCTAGCTTTGTTCAGAAGTGCATATGCTGCACTTTTTGCGTGTTGGCACCTGGTATTTCTCTCAAGGGCAAAAGATCCGTTCTTGTGAAAATTTATTCCCAGATATTTGTACCTATCAACTAAATCAATCTCCTGACCATTTATATGAAATGGGGGGTGTTGTACGTTTCGGCTTTCTTCCGAAAATGATAATTTTTGTTTTTGATATGTTGACTATGAGTTTCCACTTTAAACAATAGTTGGAGAAAGTGACAAGGGCCTGTTGCAAGCCTTCTCGTGTATTTGATATCAGAACAGTGTCGTCTGCATATATCAGTAGACTCAATTTAAGTAAAATACCAGTTTCATATCAGCTAAGCTTGTCTATAGTAATGCTATTAAAATTATGAGACTTTAAGTAATGTTCAAGATCATTCACATATATAGCATAAAGCAGATGGGAGAGATTATCTCCCTGTTTTAGGCCAAGATGACTGGGAAAGTAGCATGATTCTTCGTCATTTAGACGCACACATAGTTTCAGACCGTCATATAGCGATTTTATTACATTTAGAGCGTATCCTTCGATTTTGTGTGCAAGAAGTTTAGTCCAGAGACTGGCCATATGAACGCAATCGAATGCTTTAGAAAAATCGATAAAAGCGCAATATAAATTTTTGCTTATTTGCTTTAAACAAATGTATGAGAGAGTATAAAAGAGTATGCATGGTCGATTGTTGAGTAGCCTTTTCGAAAACCAGCTTGGGCTTCCGTTTGTAAACAATTAATATCTAGGAAAAGATCAATTCGTTGGTTGATTATACTTGTGAACAGCTTTGAGAGACAACTCATAAGTGTTATTTTCCGATAATTATCCGGGTCAAGATTATCTCCCTTTCTCTTAAAAATCGGGCGAATAATGCCAATTTTCCAGTCATGTGGCACAAGACCTGTGGAGAAAATCAGGTTAAAATATTTCAATAAAACATTTTTAAATAAATCAAACGAACGTTTTATATAATCATTTGTTATGGAATCATAGCCCGCAGATTTCCCCGACTTAAGTTTTTTGACTGACATCTCGAGTTCTTCCATAGTGATATGTGCGCTTAAGCAAGCCTGAGCCGAGTCGATGTCATTTGGGAAGGGGGTAATTCTACTGTTTCTACATGGCTGACTGAAAAATAAGAGATTTATCGACATAAATGGATTTGTATATGGCAGATGCCATGTTCAATAAATTGTATGGCCCTGCAAATGTTTTCTGAGCTGTTCGATATTGGGCACTAGAGTCCATATTTGACCGGTTCACCCTGATAATTGTGTGACAGTACAGTCGCGTTACTTTATACGTCAACATTGGTCATTATCACTCGACAAATTTATTTCGGTCTATCGTATCAACCCCTATTTCCCCCGCGTAGCCTGACTAAGTGTCTACATTGGTCTTTATCGGTCCACTAGTTTGTATCGTTTCATCGGTATGAATTCCATATCCAATTATCCACATATAACCAGCCCAACCTCTAATCCCGGTCCAATTTATTTATTTCTTTCATCGGTATATAGTCATGTTACGTAATATTTTATTTCGTGATACTTGTACTTATTTGTCTATGGTATTACTATATTATACTGTATACGTATATCAATTACTTTTCCTTTCTATATAATCCTGGTGCCATCTATAGAGATAATTTCAGACTCCCCCCTCAATTTTATATCATTGCTGCTTTAGTACAGTCGCGATGCATTACATGGCAACATTGACAGTTCATCGGTACAAACCCCTTTTCTCAGAGTCCATATAACCAACCCAACATCTTATAGAACTCCATAAATGACTATTCTGGCACTATATAGAGATGACTAAGATTCTGACACCCCCTATTGTATAGCCTTGTTGCAACAGTAGAGTTGATATTCATAATATGTCAACATTGGTCGTTATCGCTCTACAAATTTATATCGGTTCAACCCTTAGTTCCCTGTATCGCCCACCCCTCCCTCAATTTATTTTTTCATTTGTATTATAGTCTCGTCACATACACATTTTATCTTTTGTAACTTTTGCTTCAACGCGTCGAGTTCGCTGCAGACAATACAAAACTGACAACATTTTGAAATGGAAGCAGGCTTCAAACTCATCTTATCCAAGAAAAACTCTGGTTACATAAGAAATTTGTGTATAAGGTGTACGCGCATTTGTTGCGTTAAAAACCAAAGGTCCCAAGTCAAGGTCCAAATCCCCAACACATTGATGTGAGGTTTAACTCCATCTACATACAGTAATGTCCAAAGTAATTGATCACTTAATCACAGCATATTTGTATGTATATTTTCATGATTCTAAATCCTGAAAAATTACCCATAATTATGATGTGGTTAAAGGGTCAATTACTTTGGGCATTACTGTAACCAATATAAGGATTTGAGGTTTAATGATAACTCAATCATCATACAGTAATGTTCAAAACAATTGACCAGAGCAGAATAATGGGTAATTTGTCAGGATTGTAAATGCTGAAAAAATACCCATAATTCTGTTGTGGTTAAGTGGTCAATTACTTTGGGCATTACTGTAACCAATATAAGGATTTGAGGTTCAATGATAACTCTATCCTCATACAGTAATGTTCAAAGTAATTGACCACTTGACCACAGCAAAATTATTGATAAATTTTCAGGATTTCAAATCCTGAAAAATTACCAATAATTATGATGTGGTTAAGTGGTCAATTACTTTGGGCATTACTGTAACCAATACAAGGATGTGAGGTTTAATGAGAACTCCATCCACATAACTAATAATTTTGTGTGAAAAACAAAACAAAATAAATTCCATGATGGCGTCCAATATGGACTGCCTAATTCTGCTCCAAAACATGTATATTGAATATATGGATGTTTATTGGGGGAAACAGATTATTTCAATGATATTTTCATTAACTTGGATCCAAAACCCGACTTACAGGATCGTGCGACTGTATCTTAAGCATATGTGCATATTTAATGAGCCAACAATTGGAATCCCAACAGAGAAGATTGGCGTGGGTCCCTTGCGCGATCTGTCCATCGAAAACTATTCAGACATCTCAAGACACGTAAGACCCAATAACTTAATATACAGAATAGATACATCTATTGCCTGAGTGACTAATATTTATATTTGTTACAATGAGGTCAAATAGTTGCGAAGCCAGCACCACAATTCTTTCCCTCCATAGTAATTGCCTGAGTGACTAATATTTATATTTTTGTTACAATGAGGTCAAATAGTTGCGAAGCCATCACCACAATTCTTTCCCTCCATAGTAAATCTTAAAACAACTTCTAAAGAATTATTAATTCTTCTTATATTTGGTATGAAGCGTCCTTGGTTAACTGGAGTTCAGATTTGTTAACATCACGTCACCAAGTTAATTACTTGCGAAGCCACAGCCATAACTATTTCCCTCCATAGTAATTCTCAAAACAACTTCTTAAGAACAATTGACCAGGTCAGTCGCGCAATTATTGGAAGAGCCACGGTCAATTATTTAAAAAAAACCAAATGTTACATTTAAATTATTGCTTTATTTAAACAAAAACAAAAAATTAAATGAGAAAATTAACTTTTACTACTTGCTAAATTTTATCTTTTAATTATTTCATTTAAATTTTAGTATTTACAGTATACTATGCCCAAATCTTTATAATCTGTTGAGTGACCCCACAGTCGTTTACTATGTTAGTAATAATTTGAAGGATTACTTGTTTAAACGCAATTGTTATCAAAATATTTTATGTATTTTTTATAATTTCTATTTATATGTAATACTATAATCTTGGTGGCGTTACCATTTCTGACTATGGTTTTCTTGTTTAGACTGCTTGGTCGAGTCTTAAAAGTTCGACGGGCTCTTCGATATTTCGTCCGTGCAGTCCGACAGTCGTTTGCAAACCACGGTTGTTTTGTTTTCTGGCGTTTTCGGTTAGTGTCGGAATGTCTTGTTTTGACGGGAGCAGCGCACTCAGCATTGGCTTTTGTTGCCGCCACCGTCAGTAGGTCAGTGATCGAATTGGACAAGAAGATAATATCGGATTGTTGCACCGTGCAGAAAAGCATTTGGTCTATCTCGCGCTGAATACGAATCATTGTGCTAGTGTCGATATTCCCGATTGAATGATTCAGCTAATTTGCTGTCCCATTTTCTGATCATTGGCTTTCGGTTGGCTGATTTGCGGAGCTTCTGTGTGGCGGGGCGTTGTTTGGGTGGGCGGGGCTTCTCACTGGTAACGGTGGTCTGAGTACAGAAGTTCAATAAAACACCTGAGTGGGCATCTGAATAAAGTTGATTGGGCTCATCAATGAACAAAGAAGTGATATGTCTCGCAAACATTGGTGAACAAATGGCGTAGTCGATAACGCTTACCCCATTGCATGTGCACTGTGATGATTGAGCACCCAATCTACCATTGAGTATGATTAGTTCTCTATCTGTACATAAATGCCCAGAGTTTTCCGCCGTGGTTATTTGTCGAATTATCGTGATTGGTGCGTTTGATTGATATATATGTGTTATATACACAATGTGTTTGTAACGATTCGTGTATCGCGACGAGGCAAGGTTTCGTGGCCATATAGCGACGAGGCGACCTTGGTCGCCGAGTCGCTATATGGACACGAAAACTAGCCCGAGTCGCGATACACATTGTGTATATAATACATTTATTACCATCCACCGCACAAATTACATTTCAGGAGTTTCTTAAATGCCAAATCTGTTGAATTTGTGTCCGATGATTCGCTTTCTTGAGTAAATTCTCCCAACCTGCAAAGGTATCTGTGTCACGCGATTAGCTCGCTTTGCTAAATTCTCACAACCTGCCTGTTCACGCGAATATGCCTAACGGAAATGTATTCAATGGAAACAATTTATTACACATATAATACATACTGAACACATACATATTAGTTCCCATGTGATGTGTTATACCATAATACCCGTGATGGTTACCCGGTAGGCAATCAAATAATGTTAAAACATTGGAACTATTTGTTTATAGTACGCAAGAATATACGTTGGAATGTCGTTTTGATTTTTCACGCGATTGATGTGACGTCAGGTCATTCATGATTTTGATCAGTCAACGACGTCACGAGCGCCTTGTATCGCAACTGCAGTAACGATACGGATGCTTTTATCGCCCATTCGTTATCGCCCATTATATCAGGGAATTTCATAGGAAATGGTAGATAAATTGTTGATATGGTATTTTTCAAACATTTTCTTATCTGCCTCAAGATCGCACATTGCTCCAGTTCTGGCATTAAAATCGCCTATCAAGATAACATGATCATGTATGGCCTGTTTTTCTATGATCGATATATGGAGATTTTCAAATTCGTTCCCATTGAAGAATTTTGAATTTTCAGGCGGTATATAAATATTTCCAAATGCGAAACTTTCACCTTTTATGTTTAGAAACTGACACCAAAGGACTACTTTAGAACTGTCATTAATTATGGAGAAGGTTTTTCTTAGTGAATTTTGTACGGCAATGCATAGTCCGCCCGATTTGAATCGGGAGGTCTTGGCCCTATTTTTGACACCCAAAATATGGAAATTTTCAATTTCTATATGATCTATGCTATCAGTTTTCGTTTCCTGGAAGAATAATACATGAAATTTATGAATATGGTAAACAAATTCTGGGTCCTGTAGCCTGGTCATAAGACCGCACACATTGAGTGATAGACATTTTATCTCGGTCACTCCCGGGCTGTCCTATAGATGAGTGTTAATCCGAGTACTGGTCGAAGCATTGTTGTTGGTTGTCGCAGGCAGATGTGGGTCACAGTTTGATGATTTAGCGGGCATTTCCCGTCGTTGACCCACTGGCAGTTTTTGACGCACTGTATACAGCATTGTGTTACTTGCCTATTCGGGCTTGTATATAGTAGAAGAAAATGTTACAATGGTGATAACTATATATGCTGTGCTGTCGTGTTATGGTCGGGGTGATGGCGCATTCGGGCCAAAAATACATCACCTGCGTGATGTTTTTATTTTTGTTTACACTCAGTGCACTATCACCCCGATTGTGACACTCGACACAGCCCGGTTATTCCCGGTCCTGCTAAAAGCCGATCGTACCCGTCCGCACCTGCCCTCGGTGTCCGAGCGAGATGGGGCATGCTTTATCGTGCAGAATAGACATGTATGCACCAAATTTCCAATCCCCAAGTTAAGGGTTAACAGTACCGTTTCCTCTCGCGAGCTATCGACTTTGGGATTGGCACACTTTGGTACATACATGTCTATTATACACGATAGCGCATGTCCCATCTCACTCGGACCCCTGGGGAGGTGCGGTCGGTGCCGACGAGTGCGATCAGCTTTTAGTAGGAACCGTTATCCTCTAATTTATAACTTGTATTGTTTGGTCAAATTTTCTCATTGTTTCAGGCTTGAATAATATCAAGGCATAGGATATTAAACACCCAGTGATCGAACGAACTTGAGATGCATGTGAATTATTATTTTGTATATACCTTACGAGTTTTGAATGTCGTAGTGATATATCTTACCCGGGCCGTCATTCATAACGATTCTATATTAAACATAATATCTTCTAGATTCAAATGCGTGTCGCCTTATGTACAACAGTGTTCGAAACTCAAATTAAATAGAATATATATGCGTGCTATATAACAGCAATAGGCGGTTGATGGCGCACTATGTAAACATTTTGACAAAACCTGCATCTGATCCTTAAATTTTTGGGAGGTCATCATTTTTGACAACAGAAGACTAAGTCACTGCATTGGATATAGCAGTCCCAATGTCGGCAAAGAATGCACTGGATATAGCAGTCCCAATGTCAGCAAAGAATGCATTGGATATAGCAGTCCCAATGTCAGCAACGAATGCATTTAATATCGCAGTCCCAAATGCCAGCAAAGAATGCATTGGATAAACAAATAGTGTAAGCTCCGATTGTCACCAAATTGCGTGATATAAGAAAATAATCTTGTGATTTAAAGTTGCCAAAATTGGTGCCATTTGGATGAGAGAGAAAGTGGGCACAAAATCTGATAAGAATTTGTGTAGTCGCAGATTATCACCAAACTTATACATAATCCTCTCCATGATATCATAAGTCTAATAGAGTGGATTAAAGCTTTAATTAGTGGCGTTATTTTGAGTCAGGGATGCACGGAAGGCGAGAGGGGCACCCACATTTATAAACATTTTTTAGCACCGATTTCCACCAAATTGATACACATTCTTCTCCAAGAAATCAGAGATCTATAAATGGTGTGATTTACAGATGTCAATAATGGCGCCGCTCAAGTCGGGGTGCACGGAAGGGGAAATATTTTCAGCGCCTTTTCCACCAAATCGATACAAATTCTTCAATAATGTGGGTTAAAGATGCCACATTTGCAGACACGTTGCGACAGGGGTTGGGGGGGTGTATCACCCCAACTTTGTTAAAAAAAATTAACAGTTGGAAATTTCATACCATGATGAATGTAGTTGATGCCAATGTTTGGTGGGTAAAAATAAGTCCCGGGGGCCCTGCATAAGCACTGCTAACCACTAGCTACTGACCAATCGCCACACAACAACTACACCAGGCCACGTGCTACGGCTTATTGGCCTAATCGCTGCTAATCCCTAGCTATTGACCAATCGGGACTCAGGGAAGTCAGGGAGGTGGCTGCGTGAGGCCAACTGTCACGGATTAATAAATTAATCTGACATAATTCGGATTAGCCAATGGTAATACGGATTATGTGATTAATTCATTAATCCGTGCCAGATTCATTGGTTAATTAAATAATCCGAATTATAGAATTACTCAGTCATTCAGTGACTTAATGAATACAAATAAATAAATAAAAACAATTAAACTTGCGTGTTCCTTTACAACATGGCATTAACGACGGAATATCGGCCATTCTGACAATGTGTGAATAAATTGGGCATGTTAAATAGTTTTTAAGTTATTGGAATTCTAGAACAATAAAGAGCGTTTTAAAAGTTAGGATCGCGTGGTCAAACACTAATAAACGCAGTTATTTGCGCTGTACAGCGTTTGATCACGCGATTCTGTGGAGACCTTTTTGGGAACAAAAGTTGTGTTTAGATGGTGTTTGGCCACGCAATTATGTGGAGACCTTTAAGTTATATTTAAACAGTGTCGTAATGTTTGTTTTTAATTTTTGCAAAACTTTATTGTATCAATTTGAAATAATTTAACGCTCCTTATTGGTTCAATTCATGAATATAAAACATGCTCTAAATGTATTCAACATTTATAGCTAAAATTAATTGAAAATATTTCAACATAATTTGGGAAGGTTTATTAATTTACATTGTCAGAATGGCCGATATTCAGTCTTTATGGCCATGTTTTAAAGGAACACGCAAGTTTTTTTTTTTTTTTAAGTTTTTTTTTTATAAATATAATTATTTTTCGAAAAATTGACACCATCTATGACAAACTATTTAACATACCCAATTTATTCACACATTGTCAGAATAGCCGATATTCAGCCTTTAATGCCATGTTTTAAAGGGACTTTAAAGTTTTATTTATTTCCCAAAAAAACATAATTATTTTTGGCCGCCATCTTGGACTGGAAGTTCCAATTTTGGCACATAAAGGTGGCGTGACTTATAGCTAATGTGAACATCTTGTTATATGTATACATATGTATACGTTTTTTGAAGCTATAACATAACGTCATTGTCACAGAAACGCAATTTGAAACATGAGGAGGGAAAGCTAAATAATGTCCCCTATGTTTTCAAATTCGATTTTCGTGTCACTGGGGCACGTATATGGATGGATGTTTCACATGGAGTATTCCCACTGCCACTATATACCATGCCCACTGGGCAGATTGCAGCTAAGCTCGATTTTCCATATTTTTTTTATATTTGCTCTGAAATCACTAAGTTCAGCAGATATAAACAGTTCGGACTTTTTTAGACAAACATCAGAAAATTATAAAATTATTTGGAAATATTTCAACATAATTTAGAAGGATTTATTAACTCAAGATCTTAAAAATATGTTATGGCTAGAATTTATTCAACATTTAAAGCTAAAATTAATTGGAAACCACATCAACTTATATTAAATATATCAGTAAAAAACACTTCCGGTCAGCCATTTTGGCCGCCATCTTGGAAGAGGGGGTTCAATGTAGGCACATAAAGGTGGCATCGAGGTGACCACTTAGAAAAATGGCAACCCGAGTCTATGGGCGCAGGACAACATTTCTAGCTAAAATTATTTGGCATTATTTCAACAAAATTTAGAAAGATTTATTAATCTAAATGGCCGCCAACATGGTGACCGGAAGTGAAGTTTCTAAATTATGTTGACATGTTCCCAATTAATTTAAAACAAATATATGTAAATTAATAAATCTTTCTAAATTATGTTGAAATATTTCCAATTAATTTTAGCTATAAATGTTGAATAAATTCTAGCTATAAAATATTCCCAATTAATTTTTTAAAATTATAAGTAAATTAATAAACCTTCGCAAATTATGTTGAAATATTTCCAATTAATTTTAGCTATAAATGATGAATAAATGTCGAATTTTGGATATGTTCGGATTAAATTCCGCATAATATTCGTTTTTTATTTAATACCTTTGGGAACAAAAGATGTGCTTAGATGGTGTCACATGTTTTTTCGAAAAATAATTATATTTATATAAAAAAAAAAAAAAAAAAAAATTTTGTCGGCCAGCTTGGACATTTCATTCCTACGCCACCTTTATGTGCCAAAATTAGAACTCATATTTAAAACGCTCTTTATTGTTTTAGAATTTCAATGACTGAGAAACTATTTAACATAATTAATTTATCCACACATTGTCAGAATGGCCGAAATTCAATCTTTAGGGCCGTTTGTTTGGCTGAAAACACTCTGATCAGGGCTCATCAGTACAGACACTCTCTTCTCTAGCTAGCAGCTTTGCGCAGCAGCACGTCAGTTTTTTCGGCTTGGTTACGATGGCCTTGTCCATCAATTCCAAGGCCATCTTGTCTGATGGCTTGGTTACGATGGCCTCGTCCATCAATTCCATCCACTTGTCTGACAGTTCGCATATACGCTCTTTTCTGATGCGAATTGCCGCATCCAAATGCTCAAGTTCGCACTTGATGAAAAATGCATCCACACAACTGGCAAATCATACGTTGCCTTTTTGTGCATGGTCGCAGTTTCTTTTTAGCATAACATTTTCTTGATTTCCCAAGTTTGTAAACAACCGACATAAGCCGGCGCATCTCTGCATGTCTTTAATGCCATGTTTTAATGGAACTTGCAAGTTTTATTTATTTCCAAAAAAATATAATTATTTTTGGCTGCCATCTTGGACTGGAAGTTCCAATTGTGGCACACAAAGGTGGCGTGACTAGTAATTATTTAACACACCGATGACATAATATACTGCGGTTGGAAAGTCTCGTTTTTCAGTTCCATTTTTAATTTCTCCAGATGTTGCCATATTTGTTTTATTTTCGAATTTGAAAATCATAGCTGTGCTTAATAAGTTGATATTTCTTAAGTTTTGATATTTATATTCATAACAGTCCATGATATCCAATACGTTGAGGATGGTGAATGTGTAGTTGAACTCGATCCGTCTACTGCTAAGTGTGGCGTATCCAAAGCACCCATGTTATACCTGGAAGATAATTTGACTAAAATAAATATGACACGAGCACATGTCTCTGACAAAAAATTGTCATAACGCTAACATTACGTATATATATAAGAATTGGTTCTGAAATGGTGAATTACCACATGTCCACAAAACCAGTAATTCCGCAATGAATAGATACTTTTAGTGGTATGACTAATGTTGTGTGATATTTCTGGGTCTTGACGGAGATGAATTTATTAAAAGGAACACGATTTGACGGAGAGCCATATAGCCGCGAAGCAGATCAAACCCAAGGTTTGATGATCATACAGAAAGGAAATCCAAGCTTTTTGATTAGTTTGTGCTCCACAGGTCAGATATTAGTGACCAGACCGATCAAAGATGAAATACATTTAATTAAACGTAGAACACAAGGAAATTTACCCTTCAAATGGATTCTCCCTTTCAGTTATAACAGTATATATTGAAACAGTCTATTATTCATTTGGAGGAGTGTTCAGGTGATCAACGAAGACGACTGACATGAAAAAATATAATACAAGAGCAGAACGATTCACATTCATTGGTGGGAAATGTTCCGATAATAAGTACAACGAATGTGCTTATCATCTGGACATCGGATTCCTACTAGTAAGGGAATTATTCGTCAATGCGTATTTAGTATACAAATTGTTAATTTAGATAACTCAACGGTGCATCGTCCACTCCCTATGGGGCTCTACAATGGAACTAATCGTCAATGAGTATTTAGTATAGAAAGGGTTAGCACTGCTCTAATTAAGTGGATACACAGGTGATGCAATGACTTGAATTTTACTTGAATTTTGCAAGAAAATTCACACCCTCGTCTGTAAACAAAGTGAGGTTACTGGTTTGATGGTTTGATTTTACATAGCTATGACATTTCACAAAAATGTAAGAAATTTGGAGGCATAACTAACAACTGTTTACTTCAGAGTCAAATATTGGACCATATTGCCCATATACGTTTCACCATTGACGTCGTACGTTGTAATTTGTAGCTAAAAGAACGTTAGTTGCTCATTTCACTACACTCGTCTAATATGTTACTGTCCAGCTACGATACAACACCTATTTGAAGAACGGTTTATTCACATATTATTGCCGAAACATTCAACAGCATCGTGTTAACCGTTTCATTGAACACGACATATGAAGGGTAGATACACACATGCATGTAATCTCTGTAAATATCGTGCATTTGGCGTTTTACAAGGATCATACAGATATATGATATGTGTCCGCTGACAACCCAAATCATTGCGGCTATGTTTGACCGCAGTGAGTCAAGCTCTGAACGTGCAAAGAGCTGTTGACTCGGACGAAGTCGTCAGGCCGCTTAAAATAATTTTGTTCACGCGATAACCCAAATGGTGGACGTTCTGATTAAATCAATGTCAGTCTTCTCTTGATTTATATACCAGTGATGGCCTCAGGATTTAACAACATGAAGGGGCTATGATCCCCAACATGGGGGCTGTATTTTCCCGGAAGCTACCGGACTGACCATTGCATATTTCATCAACGGGGGGGGGGTGGGCATACAGCAGCAACATATACCAGACAGGATTTATTCATTTCGGCATCCATGAAAGAAGACATGTTTATGACTGGCCTGAAATGTATTGATGGCAGTTAGTTTGATAATGGCTTATAACTATGCTCACTGGTCTCTCCCATTGAAATGGACCGATCGCGCGCAAGCGATTAATACTATCAAAGATTGGTGTGACCATGTAAAATACATGGATTTTACATACAATTGTGTATCCACCCGAACTACCCGACAATGTTAATATGTAAAGATTCCTTTGTTTAGCTCCGAATAATCACTAATAAACAGACAACAGTGTTGCCACCAAACAGCATTAAATATAATATTAAACAATGACGCTGTGTTCTTTCAATGTAGAAATACCATTTGTGTATATACCTGCGTTGAGCATGTTTATTCGCTATACATGTCTAAACACTCAAGTGAAGCGATTCATATAAGAAATGAACGACGCGTTAAATTTGTCTTGGGATTTTGACCCCGACAAAAATCAGCAAACTAAATCTAAGTGCCACATATTTTATTGGAAAAATATGTTACTGATATTGCTGTTCATATGCATTGTATTTAAGTCTATACATCGTTATGGTGAAGCTGAAATTTCACTAGTTTACAAGCTGAAATTTTTAGTTTTAATTTTCTGTAATGTTCTTTCTTTGTTATCTAAGTTTCAGCTGATATTTAGGACAAAGGATGTCAGGTATGCGGAGCTTGCTGAATTTTGATCACGTTAAAAACCCATGACCATGCCGTATCCGCCGTTTTTTATTTATTTATATACATTTTGAATAAGGTTTGTTTGATTTTTTATTTATTTATATACATTTTGAATAAGGTTTGTTTGATTTTTTTATTTATTTATATACATTTTGAATAAGGTTTGTTTGATTTTTTATTTATTTATATATAATTTGAATAAGGTTTGTTTGATTTTTTATCATTCCCATTATTTATTAAACAACATTGAAATCCCTGGAGAGGCTAATCTAAGTTTCATCCAATCGTAGCACAATTTGTTTTACAATATTTGTTTTTAAGATCATATAATTTATAGATATGGTATTAAAAGATTCGTAATAGTAATTACAGATCAAAACAGATCATTGGTGTTCAGCAATCTCCGGCGATTTCTGAGTTATAAAAGATGTTATACGTTTATGAACATATTGAGTTGGCGTGGTTGTCGTAACACTATGGCGAAATAGGAAGTAATATTAGGTGTATGTGAATATACATATATCACTTTAATGCAACATAACATAGTATAGAAACAAACCTAGTAGCGGTAACATGGATACCGCTTCTCTGATTTTGAGGTTTCTCTGCCTGCTCGCTTTGTTACGAGACGACGACGTATATATGCCGATGTTGATAGTGATGACAATGCCCATTGGAGCTGCGAAACTGTACGGGAATGCGGCGGGAGGCATCCAGCACCTACAAGAACCCGTGACATGGGATTGTTAGCGCTGAATCTTTAACCAGTTAAAAGATCACTAGACATCAATAGCACTGTATGTGTTGATATTCAGCACCAAACAGAATTCCCATAAAAAATATATATACATTTAATTTTACAACTTACCGGAACTAAAGTTCGGTCAGACTCGTTCCATGAAATATATGATATGATACAATGTAAGTATATACAACAGAGTGCATGCTGGACGTTTACTTCGGATGGCATCACTTGGGGTAAATGTGCCGATTTTTTATTTCGCAAGTTCTACCAATATAAGCAGCAAAGTGTTTAAATCACACACCAGATCACAAGTTAAACACACACCATATCACAAGTGAAAACACACACGAGATCACATGTTTTATAAATGAAATTTCTGCACACTTTGTAAGAATATGTTTGATCGTATCATTATGTGATATTAATGGGACTGCATATATCGGCTTTCTCTTCGCTTCGCATTACATTATATCGAGCTTCATTGTCTGCCTCTTGATGGACTTGACACTGTACCTCCGCTTCCTGAAATGTGGCTTTAGTGAGTATAGTCGTGCAAATATTGTCCATAGACTTCAAGGCCAATTTGTTTCTTTCAATTCATTCAAACAATCACAGCCAAGACTGTTTTAACTGTTCTACTTTTTACATTTAACTCCCGCGTCCGTAATGGGCGAGCTGCCTATTGTATTTACACCACTACAATCTAGTTTCCGTCTATAGGTTACACTGGTGTAAATATTTCCCATAGGCTTCAATGTTAACGTTTGTTGATCTGCATCAGAGGTCAAATGGAAACTGTTCAAACTGCCTTCGGATTATGTGAGCTTGACATGTGGAAACTTTCCCAATAAAAAAAAAAATCAACACCGTCAGGCAGGGAATCGACTTCAAATTTTCGTTTTTTCATAACTAGGGTCAGTTCCGCACTAAAAAAATATTGTCATTTTTTCAATCACACTTAAATTTTCTAAAAAGCCACAACAGACTTCACCTTTAATGAATGGGCCTTTTGGCAAATGAAGTTTGTGGGAGAATGATTCCTTGAATTTTTGTCAACAGTTTACTTTTAATTCATGCAACCAATCACAGTCCAGAGTGTTTTAACTGTGAAACTTTATACTCCTCCCGCAACCTCAGGGGGGAGCTGCCTAAAGTATTTACACCAGTGTAACCTATATTGCCGGTATATTCTCAATTACGTTCACACACATATCCGAATACCAAAACCACATATGACGCTGCACGTGTACAGTGCTAGGGATGGTCTGAATTCGCGCCCAAATACATATGATTGTCGGGGGGTTTCTGATATAGCTCCATTCATACCTATTTACCTACGGGCGCCCAATGATTCCATATATTTGTTTATATTCTCTTGCTAGGTAAGTGGAAAATTCACTTTGGGAATGTGGCACTATTAACGACAAATCATACAGGATATATTTGTCTTTGGGTATGTGACATAATTCAGTTAGAAATATTTACAATTGCACTGAGTCAACACCTCTATACCCACAACAAAAGTAACCAGCGATGTGATTCCATTCGTGTAAGGTTTTGGTGGATAGATATCGACTTTCACAATAAGTGATGTTAGCAGGTCTTCAATTCTGGGTCAACGTTCTACTTACACTAGGAGCAGAATCTATTATGTACAGTCCATGGTCTACACACAACATCTCGATGACGGGCATGGGCGGGACACCTGGAAAAAACATCACCATAGTTTGATTAGACTATCGACGTGATGTACGAAGCTTGTGTGATATACACATGTGTACCCGAGAGATATAGGCAAACGAAACTCGTTCTTACTTTTTGAAACGACAAGAAAATAATCGAGAAGTTATCTTTGTAAATTTCTTTAACGGCATTACAAAAACTGCAAGATCCTTACATGGACACTTTTTTTCAATTCGTTAAACGAAGACCACGGAAATTGTCTATAAATATAGAATTTAATCGGTCGGTTTTAGTTTCTTGGAAAAAAGAGGAGATCAAAATCATTGATATATTCAACAAACTCCGGATCATCAAATTTTGAGACTAAGCCACATATATTTAATGAGTGCATCTTAAAATCGCTTTCCTACACATTTGCATATGTAGGGTAATCAACTGTATGTCAATCACTTAAAACAATTTACTGATACCATCTTTGCTGGATGTGCCGTTGTTTGTCCTGTGATTACTCAGATGAGACTGCGTTTGTGTTGTTACTGTTGTCTTGTGGTGGCTTGGAGGGGATTGAACACCACGCTGATTAGCGTTTACAGCTTTAGTGTTCTCGTCCTTGATGTTTGTATTGTTATTGTTTGTCTTAATTGTAGCTTGGAGGGGATTTCCCACCATGTTGATTAGTGTTCACAGCTGCAGTTTTTTGTCTTTGAAACGAAAGCTGTTCGTGGGGGGTCCCGTGTTTGAACCTCGATGGCGCTTTGAGTTTTTTTTCTGTCTTGTTTCGATTGATGTTGAGGAAATCATCAATTATAGGGCATTTGATCAGTAACCTAAAACTCCTGGTGATATAATTTGAAATACTGCTACCTGTACCATGCAACTTTCCGGTTTTAAGACATGTTAAAAGCTTACAGTTAATATCCCCGGGGGTTATCCGGTGTTTATCACAACAGTACCAATAGTACGCATGCATATTACTACGAGCATCATTTTTATCACGCAACAACTCAATTATTGAAAACTCTGTACCCCTCTATTTTCTCACCCCCTCTCTCTCTGCCTCCTGCTATCCCTAACACTATCTTCCCCCTGTTTCCATCCCTAACTCAAACTTAGTTACTTCTCCTTAAAAAGAACATCATTTCTATCCTTTCCCATCTGATCGATACACCTCCCTCACTTATTGGGGAAGGGGCATGTCGCCAAAGAGGAGAAGACTTCATATAAGCCCTCGGGCTTGTTGTCTGATCCTCATTTCCATACATTATCTCTTCTATTTTTGCATATTTGTATCTGTATATTATGTTATGTTGGATTTGGAAATAAAAATATGTTTACACTAACAGTACCAATACAAATAACAATAAAGTAAACGCTTACATGTATGTTCATGGTTTGGAGATTATTTGTTTGTAATAACCTTGCAGACTGGTATTTGTACATGTACACATGTATATCTAAAGCCATTGGTATTATGTTTTTTTTGTTATTCTTAAATATTACTTTTTTTTATGAATTTATGCACTTTGTTATCTATAAATTTCAATCTATAAATTTCAAGCAGATTTCGATGTTTACATGACATAACTCACGAGGGATTCCAAATTACCGTAACCAATTAATTGCAATTCCCCCATCCAATAACATGTATTTTATAGACATAATATAGTCCCTGGTCAGCTGATTATCCCATGTTAACCACAAGCCTTCTGTTGGTACAGATGAATATGGCATTAGCATTTATTATGCATTTACATGTGCATGTATTCATCGAAAACAACAATCCGGAATCACAAGTCATTTAAATAATGGTGTGACGTCATCGCATGCGCTAATATTGCACGTGTGGCTTGCCCATAATTATGAAGCTGGTTTTGTGGGTTAAGTATGTGATAAAGATGTGTATATGAAATATATATTCATATTGACATTTATACTCTTAATTGCAACATAATTATAGAGGTGGCTTTATAATATTCTTTTGGGAACAAATAAAACAGTATCTGCCATCAGATACAAGATTTATTAAAATATTTCTGTCAGGTTTGAATTTGCGCATCATGGTGCATGAATTTTAAACTGATCGAAAAATAGTACCATGCTAATTTAAATACGAGTAAGGTATATAATGTAGGTGTATAATAAAAATTGTCCTACAGTCAATACCAATAAATATATGCAATGTACCGTGCCCTGACAAGGTTCTGCTAGCAAAAACATGATCCCATTTGATTGTTTGTACATTCCACAGCTGCGTACCGATTACGTTCATGAGAATGTACATATAACAATCTGCGACAACTGCATACAATTCCTGCACACAAAAAGTATCTATAATAAAAAGTTTGTTATGGTCTCTTTAATTTCAATAATTATAAATTGATATTGTAACGCTCAAGTGTTCTATACACAGCTATGTGATCTTGATCTCTAAGAGGCCTGTGAAGTAAGATGAATCATAATTGCTTCCAGTCGCCCGGTGCATTTTATAACCATTTACAACACTGATCTCTGAGAAACCAGATGACATAGAATGAACAAATCACATGAACAACACATAAGTCAGGATAGGCTTTGTGGTATAACCACATAGAAAAATATATCTGACACCAACAGGCTTTGCTTAGGCTGGGCCTATTACAGCCGATGATGAAACATGGAATAATTATAATGACTAGATAATATAAGTTCAACAAGTTTATTAAACTTAATAAATGAAATTAGAATTTGCATATGTGAATAATATTTGATTAATTATGTATTACAGTTAGAATGTTGAATGTGTGAAATATGTTATTTCTGAAGTTGGTTGAATGTGACAAAACTTAAGTGGTTGAAATATTAAAGGAGACAGTATTTAATTTACTTAATTTAAAAGTTTACTTAAAATATATTTAATAAGATATAAATATTATAAGCTAGTTAAAACTTAAAAGATGAAAATTTACTACTAATTTGAGTTTTATAAGTTCCCTAAATATTCCACCACATAAGTTGAATGAAACGTTCATTTATACATTTGTATTTTATATAAGTGATTTCTTTTTGGTGTTCACATGTTTGACTTAGAAATATTTATTAAGAATTGAAATTAGGTAACTGAAAAATGATCTAAGTCAGATAAATTTATTAAAGATTGAATTTAAATTTAACTATTTAAAGTATTTACTTTAAATATGACTATTTAGAGTATTTACTTTAAATATGAGAATTTATTTAATTATTTGAATATTTAAAGTATTTGAAACATTGGCATTTATTACTTGCCAATAGAAATCTATGAAGATTGAGGTAATTGGTGACAATAATTATCACAACATTTGTACATATACAACACATAACAGAGACACAGTTATCTTCACTTTGTTTGTCTGTGAATATCAATTTTTAGCCAATTAAAGTGTAACAGTTGGGCACAACCAAATATCACACCATGATTGGACTTAGTACAATTTACACCCACACAGACCCCAATATAATATAACTTATGAGCAACTACTACCACGAAGACACAGGCAAAAGTTCAGACTATTTGTGTGAAATAAGAATAAATCTCCATTTAAATATGGAGAAGATAACTTAGCAGAATTTACATGCTAAATCCAAATATATTATTAATACCATGAACTGAACATCTTAGCATCAATTACTTGCTAAGACTATATGAATTAAGATATACACTATGAAATGTATGAACACTTTAAGTGCTTGACATTTTAACACTATATTTGTGATTGTGAATAAGACACAAATTTTATCAATGATTGAGTTACCAATTTGTAATGCATGGAACTATGATATATTTTGATGTGAGCACATGAAATAATACACAAAGGCTGAAATAAAACCAAGTGGCCAAGGTAAGTTTTATTTCAGGATTCTGCCCTGATTTTGCTATGGTTGATAAATTTCTAAGTCATGTGCCACTTCAGGCTATGACAAAGATAAAGTTGAGTGCTCATTTCAAGTGGCTAAATAGTTAGGTACACCGAAACTTATTACATGCCTCTTCAGGCTAGTATGGCATCAATGCCTAATTTTCCATAGGATAATAGAAATATTAATTGCCTCTTCAGGCCAAATTTCAGTGATAGTTGAATTAAATGGCTCTCAACTTCGAGGATCTAACCACTTCATGCATTGTCCTAACTAGGCTTCTTCAAGCAAACTCAGCTGAGCACATACCACTTAATTCAGCATGCCACTTCAGGCTCTCACCGAAAATTTCCCATCATGTAAAAATTCTGTCATATATGACTAATTGTGCATGGCTACTTACAGCACTTGCACAAATACAACCAAGACATCTCATAATTTAAGCCATTGAACAAATTAGTAATGAGCAACATCAAAAGCCGTTTGGAAATAGTAAAAGAAACACTATTGTTTTTAACCACTAAAAGTTAAATTACATATTACAAAAGTTATACATTACTTTAAGTAATTAAATAGCATTTAGTAACAACTTAGAAATAATTGCCTGAAAAACATAACAAGTTATACAACCCATGTTACCAAATACCTAGCAGCAGAATGAACAGCAACAAATTTTAAATGAAACGACAGAATATAGTTCTCAATGATGCCTATCTATATATACTGATGGTGGAGCAAACTGGCACAACGATTGGTCGGCTAATCGTTAACACTCAACGATTGGCCAGCAGCTCCGCAACCAGAATCTGGTAGAAGAAATAGTGCCAATTACGTTTGCGCATAATTAGCGTAATAATCACAAGATATTTATGAAACATTTGTAATATTTTATAAATAAGTACATAATAATTCATAATTATGCATAATTGTGGTGGACACATTTTTATTTGAGTTAATGTATAGTTTAGGCTGATTACGCAAAGATGTTTGTACCAGCGTAGGACTACGCAAAAATTGCTGCGCCCATAAAGAAGCGAAAATGCCAAATTTTGAAATGAAAGTTTTAGTTTAAACAGTATTTATTTTTCCCTCTATGGACATTCAGATAAATAATTACAATAGATACAAATTTAGAAGAAAAATGGGATTAGGCAACAAGCCATATGCTTATTTGAAGCCCTCTCCCTTGACAATGGCACAGCCCTACTTGACTGCAAGTCAAGACTGCAAGTCAAGTAGGGGTAAATAATAGAGGCATAAAAAAGATCCATAGAAAGAAGAAATATGAGGTGAACGAGACAAAGGGACATAAGATAATGTCAGAATTTTAGAGAGAAGGTCAGAGAGAACAGAGTGTGAGGTGTAATTATATATCTGAACATGCATATAATTAATTTCAAATAAACCAAAAAGATATATAATAACACATTTCAAGGAAATAAAAAGTATTTATACATAATTTGTAATTGGAAAAATAACCATGTGAAAGTTTTAACATTAGATGCATAGTTAGCGCTTTAGTATAAATGACACTTTGCAAATATGAAGAGCACGATATAGTGAATAATTAAAGAGACTGTGGTAAGTGTGAACTAGTAATTTGTGACTTATTACGTACGATGTGATGAGACATTTGTAAGGTGAAACTTCTGAATACGATGAGACTGAGAATGGTGTAGAATACAAAATAGTTTGATGATATGAATATTATGGTTTGGAGAAATTATAGTCATAAAGGCCAGGCCTTTACAATATACTGATTGTTCACAACAATATATTGCTATAACAGTAGTCATGCACGAAAACCATATTTATATACAATGTTGGTCTATACTGGTAGTCAGGTAGAGACAACTTGAGAAACAATTTGTCTTGGAATTCCCCAGCACATGTCGCAAATGTAAACAAACATCTTTCACTTGTGATCGGCATGTAAATGTAAACTTGCAGCCCCATAATAACATAGAACAATTGAAAATGTTCATATTGTGTTTACTGTATTACTATATTCATGCACCATAAGTGCTAGCAAATATTTAGCTGATAGCTGGTGCTGACTGTTAATGCATAATCCGAATTAACGCTCGCAAATTACTATTTCCTTGGCTTTAGCGGTAAAACATATTTGATTTGAGTCGAGGAACCACCCATCAAAACCTCAGTGTGATCAGATATCAATTTTTTAAATCCAATATTTTTAACCACCGATATTTTTAAATGGCAATTAATTAATTCTGATAACTGAAGCGGCATTTAAAAAAATTGTGTTGTTGGAATCTGATGAAATGAGGACCATCAAATCGGATTGAGTTCCTTTAAAATAAACAATATTTAAATTTGATCCATTTAATATCTACACATTCCACATCATTTGCCGCTACCAGTACGGGTCTGTCGTTTCGGTCCAGAGAATTTCGGCTGGGACGTTTCAGCTGGGACGTTTCGGCTCAGTTTTAAGATGAAACGTCTCACTTATTGAGCCAAATCGTCTCAACTTTTTCTGACTTTCGATATTTTCTTTGAATATTTCGTGCATTTATGAGTTGTTATGAGGGAATTTTGTTATGAAATGTGACTTTTGATGACATTTTCGTTGCGTAATTCAGTATGTATTTATGACTTATACCAATAAGATATTTGAATACAATGTGACTATAGCGGTGATTTTCTTTGCGTATTTGTGAATCAAATGTGACTTTGTTTGATGATGTTTCATGTTATTCACACTTTAACTCGGTTGTTTGCAAAACATCTGTCACTCAGACACATAGTGAGAACTGATTAGAGGTTGTTTCTGACGACCGGCCAACTTCAACAGGTTGCGGACCGGCGGCGTCCCACGGGGAATATTGCCAAAAAATAGGACCGGACTAAAAATAAAAATAAATGTTATTTTAAATGATAATATAGGCCATTACAGAGCTTCTTTTTTTTTAAAAGATTGAAAAAATATCTTCAACCCCCGATCCGTTTTATTCCGAAATAAAATCCCCGCCGGTACACATATTTCGGGACCGGTCAAAGCCGGTCACTTCAGATTGCGTAGCCAGAGTGATACACCAGTTATATCATTGGAAAGGTAATTCAATTGCGAATATTTTAATATTTGGTTCGTAATAATCGCTTCGTAAATAACGTCACTAGAAGCGTTAACGCTACCCCTTATGCATATTTTTTTCGTTTTTCCACGTGGACGTGGAGAATTGTTTTTTCGTTTTTTGCTCATAGCTTAACAAATCCGCATGCTATCGATAAAACCGTCCTATGTGTAGATGCATCGGTCATTTACGAATTGCTTAGTATATAAAGCGTGACAGTACATCCATAATTGAGGCCGCGGCACGGTTCAGGGTGAACCGACCAAAACGAAAAGAAAAAAAAAGATAAGAAATTGCTAACAATTCAACGGACGGCAACTTCGACATCGAAAGGCAGAGAGCATTCCATTTAATACCATTGGAAAGATTTTTCTGTTGAGAACACGATGGTGTTTGATTCGAAGCGTTCAGTTCACAAATAACGTCACCGGGGGGGGGCGTTTTAGCGCCGACGGGCTGTATTTTTTTGGCCGCGAACGATTGAGCGGCACATTCTGAGCTGCGTGTGGCCAAATAGTAAGAGTGAATACGATTGGGCCATAATTGGTTGGAAAGAGTATTGTCTTTGCAGACAAATAACGCGCAAACCGGTCGGTAAATGGGCCGGTTATATTAAAGAGCGTTCAGTATTTTTACTAAATGTGTTACGTTTATAGCTAATTTGCTGAAAATAGTATTGTCGAAAGCGACTGAACCATACTTGGTTGGAAAGAGTACTGTCTTGTGGTCATTTACAGACCAACAGCTCGCAATCGCTCTGTAAATGGGCCGGTTATTGGTGTTATATTAAAGAGCCTTGGTGTATTTTTACTATAACATGCGACTTTTAGCTAATTTGCTGAAAATATTATTGTCGAAAGTGATTGAACCATACTTGGTTGGAAAGAGTATTGTCTTGCCATCATTTGCAGACCAACAGCTCGCAAATCAGTCGTAAATGGGCCGGTTATTGGTGGCTATTAAAGAGCGTTCATGTATTTTACTAAAACGTGACGTTTAGCTAATTTGCTAAAAATAGTAGAGTCAAAAGCAAATGGACCATACTTGGTTGGAAAGAGTACTGTCTTGTCATTTACAGACCAACAGCTCGCAAATCGGTCGGTAAATGGGCCGGTTATTGGGGTTATATTAAAGAGCGTTCATGTATTTTACTAAAACGTGTGACGTTTAGCTAATTTGCTAAAATATGGTATAGTCGAAAGCGACGGGACCATACTTGGTTGGAAAGAGTATTGTCTTGCGGTGATTTACAGACCAGCAGCTCGCAAATCGGTCGGTAATTGGGCCGGCTACCAATGTTATAATGAAGAGCCTTCATGTATTTTTACTAAATGTGTTACGTTTATAGCAAATTTGCTGAAAATTGTATTGTCGAAAGTGACTGAACCAAACTTGGTTGGAAAGAGTATTGTCTTGCCATCATTTGCCGACTACCCATGTTATAATGAAGAGCGTTTTGTATCTTCACTAAACGAGTTACGTTTATAGCCAATTTGCTGAAAATAGTATTGTCGAGAGCGACTGAACCATACTTGGTTGGAAAGAGTATTGTCTTCCGGTCATTTACAGATCAACAGCTCGCAATCGGTCGATAAATGGGTCGGTTATTGGTGTTATATTAAAGAGCCTTCATGTATTTTTACTAAAACATGTGACTTTTAGATAATTTGCTGAAAACAGTATCGTCGAAAGCGACTGAACCATACTTGGTTGGAAAGAGTATTGTCTTTCGGTTATTTACAGACCAACAGCTCGGTAAATGGGCCGGTTATTGGTGTTATATTAAAGAGCCTTCATGTATTTTTACTATAACATGTGACTTTTAGCTAATTTGCTGAAAATAGTATTGTCGAAAGTGACTGAACCATACTTGGTTGGAAAGAGTATTGTCTTGCCATCATTTGCAGACCAATAGCTCGCAAATCGGTCGGTAAATGGGCCGATTATTGGTGGTGACATTAAAGAGCGTTCATGTATTTTACTAGAACGTGTGACGTTTAGCTAATTTGCTGAAAATTGTCGAAAGTGACTAAACCATACTTGGTTGGAAAGAGTATTGTCTTGCGATAATTTGCAGACTAATAACGCGCATATCGGTCGGTAAATGGGCCGCTTATTGGTATTTTATTAAAGAGTGTTCATGTATTTTTACTATAACATGTGACGTTTGCTGAAAATAGTATTGTCGAAAGCGACAGTTTCATCGGGCAAACTGTCCGCCATAGAAGCCAAATCTACCTATCGAGCGGACGGTTTTGATAGCAACATTCTCCGCCTAAGAGAAGGACATTATTCTCTGTGTTTTGCTCTGGGCTCCGACTGTTAGAACGCCACTCGGTGATACGTGGAATTCTGCAGACGGCGCCGGACATGGTGTCGCTCGTTGACCACCGCCATACCGTTGGAAAGAGTTTTCACTTGAGAACACGATGGTGTTTGATTCGAAGCGATCCGTTCATAAATCAGTCGGCAAATGGGCCTGTTATTGGTGGTTATATTAAAGAGCGTTCATGTATTTTACTAAAACACGTGACGTTTAGCTTATTTGCTGAAAACTGGTATTGTCAAAAGTGACTTGGTTGGAAAGAGTATTGTCTCGCGATCGTTTACAGACCAACATCTCGCAGATCGGTCTGTATATGGGCCGGTTATTGGTGTTTATATTAAAGAGCGTTCAGGTATTTTACTAAAAAGGGTGACGTTTAGCTTATTTTGAGAAAATAGGAATATCGAAAGCGACTGCAGCATATCTGGGTTGGAAAGAGTATGGTCTTGTGGTCATTTTGAGATTAACAGGGCGTAAATCGGTTAGTAAATGTGCCGGCTACCAATGTGTATAGTGAGGAGCGTTGTACCAAGACAACTAGGGGCCGCTCGATTCACCATATATATATCGGAGCGCCCCTGCTAACTATGCGAAGGCACGATGTTCGATACGCAGATAACAGTTCGGACCACCCGAAGTAGAAAGCTAATGCAGCATGAAGACTTAGAAGTATACACACAAGGACGGCCATCCGAACGACTTACAGATTAGCTATCGCAGGTGTACTAGGAAAGATGCCCATTGGAAATTAATGCGGCGAGCTGACCAGGAGAAGATACAGGAGAATGACGCTCGTCCGATTACCCCAACTATGCCCCAACTGATGTACCGCGAAATACGCCTTGGGCTAGCAACGTCACCCCAGACTATAAAGATTCCCTGATTTTATTAGAGAAATCATCATGCTTTGGAACTCCATCGAGTCGACAATAGTACTCGTACTACCGACGCAGAGATGCCAAGAAGACAGCTAGGATATCTAGCCGGAAGCATGGGTAGGAATGCAAGGTAACACATTATGATCGTGTACTTCTAACAACAAACCACTGATGCGCCGGCGGAGAAGAGCAGACGACAGGACGAGGAACACCACCCGAGGGTAACTACGCAGACGACAGGCCAACGAACTCAACTGGAACTCAACCGAGTAGATGACAAGCAGACACGCCCAGCCTACGAGGACGCTAGATGATCATAACCCGACGACAGGAAGATAAACTCAACTAAGGAGAGACCAGATGCTGAAGATTGAACTTTATTGCAATTAAATAATCAAACCGTTCTGATAGTCTTGAGAGTTATATTTACCCGTATTGGCACAGCGTTTTATATTATTATTTTTTGTTTTTTTCATCGGGCAAACTGTCCGCCGTAGAAGCCAATTTTACCTATCGAGCGGACGATTTTGATTGCAAGATTCTCCGCCTAAGAGGTGGATATTATTCGCCGTGTTTTTTTCATTCTGGGCTCCGATTGTTAGTACGCCAGTCGGCGATACGTGGAATGCTGCACACGGCGCGTGACATGAGTGTCGCTCGTTGACCACCACCACGTTGGTCAGTGTTGGCACTCAGCCAATAGGAAACGTGTACGGCATGTCCAAGCTTTGAGCATGCGCATCGCGTGCAAAAAGAGTCATTTCATTATGGAGCATTATAGCATGCAGACGGTTTTTTGAGATCGGTGCTTCAGATGTGGAGACAGCAGGAATTTTGCAAGCAGAAATTGATAAAGGTGAAGAGTTTTTGTTGCAAGTGGGGAATAGACTGCAGAAAACACTCGGCAGTCTGCGGACGCTTCGTCGACGAAAACTGGTGCCAGTGTGGGAGCGGATGTGGGAGTTGGTAGACATAGATGGACAGATCAAGGCAACGACAGATGAGATGAAGGCACTGTCTGCTACGTGGCTTGAACTGATGTGGCATGTAAATACAGATCGGGACATGCTGCGGGAATTGCAAGAACGTGATGCTTTGGTGAGGCGTTTTGTGGAAGCCAGCACGTGCCAGTCCGACTGAGCTGTTACAGCGAAGAACATTTTTACAGCCCTACCGGGCTACCACATATTACAAAAAGAAAAACTTTTTAAAAAATGCTTTGTGTTGTTACTCGAGCCAAAATACAAAATCGTTTATTTCAATACAGTACAATAAACAGCAGAACCCCCTATCCCTGAAACTAAGGACACACAGTATAACGATTTATTTCATCAAAATATGCACAATAAATGCAATACGATACAATAAATAACAGACCCCATATCCCCGAGATGAAGAATAACCAGGAGAACGTTTTATTTTATCAAAATATGCACAATAAATACAATACGATACAATCAATAGCATACCCCTAGCCCTGAAACTTATACAATAACAGACCCCTAGCCCTGAAATAATAAAAGACAACCAGGAGAACGGTTTATTTCATCAAATTGAAACATACATCAGCAAGTTACTCGGGATGGGTCCTGGCGTGAGGTACGTTCCTTGGCTATTGACGAATACGTCATCCAGGTCTTTGGTGTTAACATATACCGCAGCGTTCTGATGTCGTTTGCATGGCTTTCTCTCTGGCGTCCATGTTAACAGGTGGATATATTGGCGATCCCTCCTGCAAAGTCCCTACAATATAAAACAACTGTTCGTGTTATCCCCATTAGAGGAAAATGGATGGCGGTAAACCATGTTACATAGTTAAGCATTATCGACCCAATATACAAAGGAATCAAAGAATATATATATATATATATTAATACTTCTGTAGCCGATAAAGGTCTGTATCCTAGCTGTATGATGATGGATTGTGAAATAACACCTGCCCGTATGCCCGTCACTTCAACTTACCTGACCATTCAGTTAAAGGTATTGTGTGGTGGTCTGCCCGTGCGTGAGGACCGCAGAATCAATGAGCAACAAATGATAGATGCATTCGGGAGCCTGCATCTGGGCTTCAATAAAGATGCTGACTTTATGGTCAAATGGTTATAACTTACTAGATATTATATTGCGCGCCATTTTTATATCAGCAGTGATTAAGTCACATTACGCGCCATTGCTATAACGTTGCATCTTGTATATGTAACTGTGTAACGTTGTATTATATTCATTGTGAGTGAACTTGAGAAAGCCGAAAGCCGAAAGCTTGTTCGTATATAAATTTCAAAGGTCTTAAAGGTGTTATTTCACAATCCATATAAATATATATATATATTATTATTATTATTATTGTTGATATAATGTGCATGGTTGAGAGTATACCAAGGAAATTATGACGTATCGATGCGATGCAAGTAAGTCCCACATACGCGAGGTTATAAACAACTTACCGTAGTCATGATGCTTGGCACAGCGGATCGGCGGGTATAGTGTAAAAGAAACACGTCCCCCCGTGCATGTCGGTATCCCATGCTGATAGGGTCAACCTGTAAATAACAAAGGGTTTATCGTTATATAACGGATATATACGCACATGAAAACGAACACGGGGTGATCCAGGGCAATTACATCGTTTTAGATAGTCAGTGTCTTTACTGTTGACAACCATCTGAGATGGACGTCAAAATGACCGCCGGAAAGTTGAAATTATGACATTGTTTTCACAAATATATTCTACGTCATGTTATGTTGTTTGGAACTTGTTGAGTGATATTGAGACTTTATATCGTGTTTCGTGTATTAACTGATCATTGGGGGCAATTAAATGTGCATTTATCGGGGTCATAGCCCCGTCCGATCCCTAGAAAATATGGGAGTTTGTCGGATGTTACAGCGCCAACAATGCACCACGTGATCATTATGTTAACTCACCGGTAAGCCGTGGCCCTGGATCGCCCGAATCATCTCGCCCGCAACAATCTCCGTCCGTGAAACAAGGCCGGGCTCAACAAACAATGTCGGGATTACCTTGTGCGGCGCACCGAGATGGTCTGCCATGTCCTTTATGCTGATGAGTCCATCGCCTGAAATGATCGGATGAGACGTGAAGGACAACGTGAAAATAATATGCCAGTATACGTATAGCAGTAGATATGCCGAACAGGTATGCATGGTTCATAATGTATTGTGACACAACGTATATTGACAAAATTGTATTGTATTTGTTTTTTACAAAATAAATGCGAATAGTACACTTACGTCCAACGAGCTCGTGGTCGAATCTTAGGGCCCGGATGATGAGCCGGCCTGTGAGCTTTGCTTTCTTTGCCCACACGGCTTCGCAGGTCAGCTCGGCTGCAATGTCGTTGTATAGACACAAAAATAAATAAAATAAGAATAAGTAACAAATTGTCAGCGGCTGGTCATCTGTTAAAGCCACAATGGCCGTTTGCGCTCAATATCGAGAACACATGAAGGTTCGGATGAGCCATGTCTGTTTAAATAAGTTATTATTATTGAAAGAGAGTAATGAAACAGTGCTCATCTGATGCGTGACCTAATCAGGCATTATGCAGAGGGTAAAATGTGATTTAAAACCTTAGCTATCACGTCTGACATTTACAGCACGCGGCCGACATGTTGGTTTGATTGCATATGCTATACTTCGAAAATAGATTACCTCCCACTGCAATGGGATACCATGCTCGTCCTCGTTGTGGAAATGTATGCCGTCGGCGTCGTACGAGTGCCACATATACGAGGCACACATCGGGAAATCAGCGTCCTGGCTTAAGATCTTGTTGGTTTTCCTGTAAAATTAAACAACATTTCGCCATCAACGCACGATACACGATCAAAGGTATGTCTGCTTTCAAAATCTTTCAACTCGTGGCTCACGCTATTTTGTAATCTGCGTTTATAAGAATAAAAATATTATTCAATTAGCCCGTTGCAGAAATGTTCCTACATAATAGGCGACATGGTGAGCATTATTTTAAAAATTAATTGGAAATATTTCAACATAATTTTGATTAAAAAAGAGCAATTAAATGCCATAATATAAAGATACTAGTCGATTAACGGGCATGCATTTAGCGGTAACAGTGCTAAATAATGCGTGACATTCGCGAACAAAAGAATGTTTGTAACGCTCTTTAACACATAACGCGTGTCATTCTAGAACAAAGAAATAAAAGGACCGAAAAAACAACTACACGTTAATACTAATTGGATAGGGCACTTATATGACCGATAAATGATTCCAATAATGAACGTGTACTCACTTTCTAATTCCATCAAATTGTCCCATCGTCATTCCGTGGCTGTGAGCTGGATACAGTTTTCGCCTGCTGTTTATGGACATAAATCGCACCTTCCACACAGATGGTATCGCCAGGACTTCAGCGACGCATTCCCTTGCCTGGTCTGCTAGCTCAACGGCAGCCGTCTTTGATGGGCGGATAGTTTCCGCCCAGCACGATGGTCACGGCGTCGGGTCTAAACCTGCGCATGTCGGCCATGGCCCTCGTGGAGTTGTAATCTGAAATAATAAAATAACCTCACTCTTGAACACAGGACATCACATCGTGTACATAAAACTTGACTCATGTATATTACTATGTAATGTATATATACTCTCCGCATATGGAGGCAATAAATACATATATCTGAGGGAAGATATATTCATTTGTCAATCAAAGCATACAACGAAGCAGATCGAGGCACGGGGACATGCCCTGTATAGATAAAGACGTGTAACCATTGTTGAACAGGGAAAGACAATCACGGAGAATCATTAAAGCTAAGCATTGAAATGTATGTCACGTGTAAGACAGGATCGTTTTGCTACAAATGTTATGAATGGAGTACACCTGAATTTACAAACGCCTTACGACAAGCAAGTGATCACAAAATGGTCGTAGTCACATTTACAGGAAGATATAAAATATACCCATAGCACTTACCTTGGAATATCATTCCGCTTTTACCGAACGCCCGGAACCGAGATGCATCCGTGAGCCGAGATGCGTACTGCTCGAGCCTACGCACTGAGCCGAAAACAGCTACTTTCTGGTTAGCCTCATCCATCTGAAATAGTTCAACACATTTCAAAAATATGAACTTCGAAGGGCCATAAGTCTGGTATGTGTTCATGGATTTTCTAAATTCCTTCACCAACACGAACGCCTTGACCCAGAGAATCAATGTTTCGCGTTTGGTGCAAATCTACAGCATTATTTTTTTTAAAACAATTTTGCCCCTACCCCAATCCAGATATGTAAGTCCGACACTGTCCAAAATTGTTGTCTGTAGTCGAGTGACAACGGCCATTGCAACCATGCAAATTAAATCCAGCTAGCTGTATTGCTGTGTAAGGTCGGGCAATCCAAATGAATTCCATATTTACCCATATATGGGAGATAACTTTGGAAAGAAAATGCGGACAAAACTTTCAATGACAAAATTATTCAGTGCATGTCAAGATGTATGTATATGCCAAATTTCAGTGCCGTACTCTTTATATTTTCAGAGATCTGACAACGCCCATTTTTTCACATGAAGGGAGATAACTCTGCTAGTCAAGTGAGGACAATCTCACCAATGCGCTTGAGTACTAAAGTAGCTATAGACGTATATGCTGAAACGGTTCCAGCTTCCACACATACGTTACATTTAGTTCAATTCTCGTTGTTGAAATTGAAACACACTTATCTGAATATTGGGACTACTCGTCGATGAGTATTTAGTAATTATACCTAATTATAAATAATTAGTTTCTCTTTCTATTTTTTTCAGGGTGAGCATTATTTTAAAAATTAATTGGAAATATTTCAACATAATTTTGATAAAAAACGAGCAATCAAATGCCATAATATAACGATACTAGTCGATTAACGGGCATGAATTTAGCGGTAACATCCTATGTATCATTGAACTGTTCTTCCTAAGGTCATGCGAGCATTATATAGTATGTCGTTCTGTGTATGTGTTCATCGATCGTAACGCTCTTTAATGAGTCAGTGCTAAATAACGCGTCACATTCGCGAACAAAAGAATGTGCGCGAACAAAAGAATGTTCGTAACGCTCTTTAACACACAACACGTGTCTTTCGAGAACAAAGAAAACAGTCATATCTGTTCCTTTGGCCGGCTTGGAAGGATGCGAAACACGCCATGTTTGCGAACCGATGACCGTGTACCATATGCATCACCGGGAATCAGAAAGTTGACCAGTAGGCTCGGACAGTACGCATCTAACTAGGATATGTCGACATCGTTTAGATAAAACGAGCGATTAAATGCCATAATGAAAGTATACCAATGCGAACATGGGTAAACGCTGATTAATGAATTTGCATATAATGTACAAGTTCTCACATCGCAACGGTAGATAGTCACCACGAATAAAGCAGATAACTTAGAAATCCGAGAATAGTTCGAAAACAGTTGCACATATAGCAGTTGCAAAACGAATGATGCAAAGACCGCTCTCGCTGAATATTTATGCAAAATTAGGACACTGATGCACATCATGGTTAACACAGTTAGGCTTGTAACATGTAAAATGTTTTACAAAAATAAATAAAATAAATTTATTTTTAAAATGTTTGAATATAAATTCTGCCTTTAATCTGACAGATGTTGATTCAACTAACATTTTGAATCATCAATAATTGTTTTTTTCCACATGGGGAAATTATCACGTAAGTCTTCTTTCGTAGGGATCCAACAATGAATCGAGCAGTTTTTTTTCTTTTGCGCCAATAAAACAAAATTAATGTATCTAACCATATAAGTTCTGCATGAAGGCAAAAATATTGATGTCTGTTGTGGACAAAATATTTTTAAATTAGATAATGCCGAAGCTAATTACGAGGCGTTGTTACAATATTATATTATATAGAAATATGGTGTATTTAGTATAATTTTGCTATAATTTTTTTTTAAGATTTATATTTGGAATTAAAATCAAATAGTATCCACTAATAATAAAGAGCGTTTTCCGGTTATCGGAATTTACCAATTTATTAAAAAATAAATATTTGTTCAAATCGAATAAATCGCGGGGAAATTAATTCCAGGTCTAATTTCGCGGGGATCCATGCATGGCGAGCGCTAGCCTTCTTGCTGACCAGGCGAGACAAGCCCGGTATGCGTCAGCGCGCGCGCACGTTAGTCTTGAACGGGCCAGTCAGAATATTGAAAATACAGATGCTACTCTAAGTAGATAAACTTAGAAAATATTTAAGTGACATTTTGAATTATCGCCTAATTTTTTAAGATTTATATTTGGAGTTAAATTCAAATAGTAGCCACTAATAATAAAGAGCATTTTCCGGTTATCGGAATTTACCAATTTATTAACAAAAAATATTTTGTTTCACATGGGGAAATCAGCATTTATTTCGCGGGGTTCCACGTGGGATCCTATAGTTTTCTTTTAAATGTTTTACAAAAATAAAATAAAATAAATTTATATAAAAATGTTTGAACATAAATTCTGCATTAAAGCTGACAGATGTTGATTTAACTAACATTTTGAATCATCAATAATTGTTGTTTTTTTCCACATGGGGAAATTATCACGTAAGTCTTCTTTGACGGGGATCCAACAATGAATGGATCATATTTTTTTTCTTTTGCGCAAATCAAATAAAATATTTTTTTTTTAAGATTAATATTCAGAATTAAATTCAAACAGTAACCAATGTTAATCGGAAAACGCTCTTTATTAGTATTGGTTACTGTTTGAATTCAATTCCGAATATTAACCTTTAAACAAAATATTTTAACAATGAAGAGCAAAACACGACTAGGAATTCAGTTAACAATTAGCAGCACCAGTTACATAAGGCCACGTTTGGTTTTTGTAATTCCGATTACCGCCTCGTGTTCTACACCGAGCAAAATCAGTTATATACCGGCAGCATTTTCTCCCTATAATTTCATCGCCATAAGTGCTTAGCACTAGTTTGTTCGTGCGGGGAAATTAATTCCAGGTCTAATTTCGCGGGGATCCATGTCATTTTGGATTATCGGATTTAAAATTACACACATTAATAAAATGAAATCATATCAATTAATTTAACATTTAGCAGCACCAGTTAAATGGGGGCATGTTTGAAACTGTCTACATTTTTTATGGCAAATCGGGAACGCTGATGTCAAATACACTTAGTTTGGATCCGAATTCTGACACTTTTTGACAAGTCGAACGATTGCACTTAGGGTATCAACGTCAAATTGTTTTTTTCGGAGAGCCGCATCAAGAAACTGTTTACATTTTAGATGGCAAATCGGTCACCACTGTGGGGGAACTACTCCTGACGATGTGGTTCTCTACCGAGTTTCGTGAGCATTTTTGAGCGACGATTCCGATTCTCTATCGAGCAATCGCGGCATAAAACGTAAAACATAACAATATTATAACAGAATTTCATAGGTTTCACAGCGGCATCGTGAGATCATAGTCACTGGCGATCAGTTTGTGTAAAATAAAGTTAAAAACTAATCCCGAAATGCACAGAAATAGACTTTCTATTTTCCGATTCCGATTCTCTGCTGAGGACTCCGATTCTCTACAGAGCGCTCGGTTCTCTACAGAGCGATCGGTTCTCTACAGAGCGATCGATTCTCTGCGAATAGCTCGATTCCCTGCCTTAGATAAAGTAGACATGGCGTTCGTTTGATTTCTACCAATATGACTACATAATTCGTCATAAACATGACACATGATGAGCGGTGGGCATATGCATTGACATGGGTATTCAGATCCATTGGCACGTTCGATATAATACAGCGTAATTTTCCCAATGGAGAACTCTTTCAACGTGATATATTTATATATATTTATTTGCCAAATTATATTGGGGAGCGTAACTACTAGCTCCCCAATATACACATGTTTATATAACATATTAATGATAATAAATTATTACAAAATCTCAATACAAGTACTATTATTTTAGTTAATTGGTTTACAGTAAATAGTATCAAGATTTCCACGTATGAGAATACAATAATGGAAGAGAATTGGAAAAGTATAACATGTACATGTATACCGTTCAATTTATATTGAATTTTTGGCTAAACAGGCACCTATAGTATGTATTAGGAAATATAATTGGAATAAAATCCTAAATTATATGGGAGATATGGGGTGGGCGGGTAAAAATATAGTTATTGATACGTCGAACTCCATATAGTTCGACCAGTCGTCAGTAAAAGTCAATTCAGTATGAAATAACCACGTCTGCATGTCGACCCATGGTAAGAAGAGAACAACTCATTGCGTGTTAGTAATTGACAGGTTATTGTGCGGCATGCGTATTGTGGCGCATGAACGAAGAATGAATTAGGCCATATGAATTATTTATTGGGATACGAAGACATATAGGCGAAGGCATGTTAAACTGCCAAAATCAAGCATAATTACTTTATTTGTAGGACAAATGAACGCAAATACAGATGATTAATAGTTACTCCGAGAAAATTAAATCTTTTAATATGTTTTACAAACAATAAAAGTAACCAATTGCAATTACAAATTTTACACCAAGTGGCTCCCTCTGTATAGCGGCCTATGATGGTCCCCAATACTAATGACCCATTGTTATGTCATGGCTAGATAGAACCGAATATTCTATGGACATCGAGAAATATAATTAAAGGTAATGTTATTTAAAGGAAAACGTCTGTTTGCTAACTCTCGCATGAAACATTGCGACTCCTCCAGTCGACCGTGCTCAGTGAGCAACTCTACTATATATGGTAACAACTGTGACAATTCGACTATATATGGCACGAGAAGAGTCAGATTATTCTCATTGAAACAGCTCTTTGTGTGAACTCACATCTCGCATCACTTTCTTCAGAGGACTTTCATATTTGTCGGTTTCAGTTTCTTCAGGAAAAGTCAAAACGGACTCGACGGACAGACGGGCGGACACCGGATATTTTAATATTTTAATAGTCTCCCCAAAAAAAATTCGGGGGACAATAGAATACTAAACTCGTTCGCAGATGTAATTGCTTCACTGCGCCTAAACATAAATAGGAGAAACGCATAATTGTACATACAATTCACTTAAAAGTATCATAAAATAAAATTGCTTTCAAAAATGTTATAAGTTCTAATAAAGGTCACAATTCCTGTCCCAGTTTATACTAAAAATAAAACAAAACAACTATTTCGCAGTGACATGTGCTAAATTGATTATCCCTCTGGCTGAAACTTCTTATGTTATACCTTTCAATCAATACAGAAACTTCAGGAACTAGATATGTCAAAGGTACGTGTACTCGAAGCGAAATAATGCCGCAAGAAACAACAATATGATATGCGCTCAGTAATTGTTTGCATGTCGTAACTTTGAGAGAAATATATATTATAATTGTGAGCAGTATCTTGTTTAAGCCCCATAATTGTTTTAACATGATTTTGGCATTAGATGTGAACATGTAAAAACTACTCCGCACATATGTAGAGAACCAGAGCCACCGCGAGTAAGTTGCAAGGAATCGGGCCCCTCAACAGAGAACCGGAACCTTCACCATATTTTCATTTAATAGCTTCTTTTCTCGAAAAAAAATGCGAGTTATTGTTGATTTTTTTTAGCACCCCCCAGTGGATATCAGGGGCTCCATATTTAAAAGTTACGACGAATTTTTATGAGTATTAGAATGTAAAAATGTTGCGGAAATGATGAATTTTCCTCACCAACTGACAAATACTGAGTAATTTCCCAATAACATTTGAAACTCTGACGATAAACTGACTCGATTTTGGGACATATATTACTAACCTTCACTTGTGCGTCCATTCCTCCATCTGTTGTAATTATTCGAGATAACACGTGGCGGAAAACTTGCTGTGAGTATGACGATGTCACGAAAATGAGCAAAAATGCAAAGAATCGGAAACTTTGCTCGGTAGAGAATGTGAATATTGCTCGGTAGAGAACCAAATCGCCAGGAGTAATTCCCCTACAGTGTCGGTCACGCTGAAGTCCACTTAGTTTGGAATTATTTTTTTTCGGAATGCGGAATCATGAAACTGTCTACATTTTTTATGGCAAATCGGGAACGCTGATGTCAAATACACTTAGTTTGGATCCGAATTCTGACACTTTTTGATAAGTCGAACGATTGCACTTAGGGTATCAACGTCCAATTGTTTTTTTCGGAGGGCCGCATCATGATACTGTTTACATTTTAGATGGCAAATCGATCACGCTGAAGTCAAATCCACTTAGATTGAAAATACAGATGCTACTCTAAGTAGATAAACTTAGAAAATATTTAAGTGACATTTTGAATTATCGCCTAATTTTATAAGATTTATATTTGGAGTTAAATTCAAATAGTAGCCACTAATAATAAAGAGCATTTTCCGGTTATCGGAATTTACCAATTTATTAAAAAAAAAAAAATTCACATGGGAAAATCAGCATTTATTTCGCGGGGGTCCACGTGGGATGCTATAGTTTTCTTTTAAATGTTTTACAAAAATAAAATAAAATAAATTTATATAAAAATGTTTGAACAAAAATTCTGCATTAAAGCTGACAGATATGGAATCCTATTACGGCCACTTGCTAATGGCGCTTTCGGCGCTTTCGGCGCGATGCGCCGAAAGCGCCGAAAGCGACAAAAAGTGCGCCATTAGTAACGCGCCGAAAGCGCCGAAAGCGCCGAAAGCGACAAAAAGTGCGCCGTAATTAAATATATTTTAATATTTTAATAGTCTCCCCAAAAAAAATTCGGGGGACAATAGAATACTAAACTCGTTCGCAGATGTAATTGCTTCACTGCGCCTAAACATAAATAGGAGAAACGCATAATTGTACATACAATTCACTTAAAAGTATCATAAAATAAAATTGCTTTCAAAAATGTTATAAGTTCTAATAAAGGTCACAATTCCTGTCCCAGTTTATACTAAAAATAAAACAAAACAACTATTTCGCAGTGACATGTGCTAAATTGATTATCCCTCTGGCTGAAACTTCTTATGTTATACCTTTCAATCAATACAGAAACTTCAGGAACTAGATATGTCAAAGGTACGTGTACTCGAAGCGAAATAATGCCGCAAGAAACAACAATATGATATGCGCTCAGTAATTGTTTGCATGTCGTAACTTTGAGAGAAATATATATTATAATTGTGAGCAGTATCTTGTTTAAGCCCCATAATTGTTTTAACATGATTTTGGCATTAGATGTGAACATGTAAAAACTACTCCGCACATATGTAGAGAACCAGAGCCACCGCGAGTAAGTTGCAAGGAATCGGGCCCCTCAACAGAGAACCGGAACCTTCACCATATTTTCATTTAATAGCTTCTTTTCTCGAAAAAAAATGCGAGTTATTGTTGATTTTTTTTAGCACCCCCCAGTGGATATCAGGGGCTCCATATTTAAAAGTTACGACGAATTTTTATGAGTATTAGAATGTAAAAATGTTGCGGAAATGATGAATTTTCCTCACCAACTGACAAATACTGAGTAATTTCCCAATAACATTTGAAACTCTGACGATAAACTGACTCGATTTTGGGACATATATTACTAACCTTCACTTGTGCGTCCATTCCTCCATCTGTTGTAATTATTCGAGATAACACGTGGCGGAAAACTTGCTGTGAGTATGACGATGTCACGAAAATGAGCAAAAATGCAAAGAATCGGAAACTTTGCTCGGTAGAGAATGTGAATATTGCTCGGTAGAGAACCAAATCGCCAGGAGTAATTCCCCTACAGTGTCGGTCACGCTGAAGTCCACTTAGTTTGGAATTATTTTTTTTCGGAATGCGGAATCATGAAACTGTCTACATTTTTTATGGCAAATCGGGAACGCTGATGTCAAATACACTTAGTTTGGATCCGAATTCTGACACTTTTTGATAAGTCGAACGATTGCACTTAGGGTATCAACGTCCAATTGTTTTTTTCGGAGGGCCGCATCATGATACTGTTTACATTTTAGATGGCAAATCGATCACGCTGAAGTCAAATCCACTTAGATTGAAAATACAGATGCTACTCTAAGTAGATAAACTTAGAAAATATTTAAGTGACATTTTGAATTATCGCCTAATTTTATAAGATTTATATTTGGAGTTAAATTCAAATAGTAGCCACTAATAATAAAGAGCATTTTCCGGTTATCGGAATTTACCAATTTATTAAAAAAAAAAAAATTCACATGGGAAAATCAGCATTTATTTCGCGGGGGTCCACGTGGGATGCTATAGTTTTCTTTTAAATGTTTTACAAAAATAAAATAAAATAAATTTATATAAAAATGTTTGAACAAAAATTCTGCATTAAAGCTGACAGATATGGAATCCTATTACGGCCACTTGCTAATGGCGCTTTCGGCGCTTTCGGCGCGATGCGCCGAAAGCGCCGAAAGCGACAAAAAGTGCGCCATTAGTAACGCGCCGAAAGCGCCGAAAGCGCCGAAAGCGCCGAAAGCGACAAAAAGTGCGCCGTAACGGCGCACTATTTGTCGCTTTCGGCGCTTTCGGCGCTTTCGGCGCGGTGCGCCGAAAGCGACAAAATGTGCGCCATTAGCGTTATTTCGGCGCGCGCCGAAAGCGCCGAAAGCGACAAAATATGCGCCGTTACGGCGCACTTTTTGTCGCTTTCGGCGCTTTCGGCGCACCGCGCCGAAAGCGACAAAATATGCGCCGTTAGTAACGCGCCGAAAGCGCCGAAAGCGACAAAAAGTGCGCCGATCGGCGCACATTTTGTCGCTTTCGGCGCTTTCGGCGCTTTCGGCGCGATGCGCCGAAAGCGCCGAAAGCGACAAAAAGTGCAGCGTTTCCGGCATGCGTAACGAGGTGTAACTTCTGTATGCCATTAAAATGGAGGCGTTTATTGTTGACAATTTTTTTCTAAATTTTACACACCGTGAAATTATCTAAGTTTTATCAGAAATATGGAATTACAATTAGGTGAGTGAACTTCAAAAGCCACAGCTCCTGAACCCCCCCCCCCCATTCGCATGGATGCAGGGATGTGGTAACGGAGAGTCCAACATGTTCTCTGCCTTGTTTGTTCAATGTTATAAAGTTCCATGTTAGAACATAAAAAAAGTTCCCATGTTTTGCACTGATGGAATAATATCTCTACAAGCACTATGCAGAGTAAAGTTTCATGGCACAATCTGGGGGGAGGGGTTCTTCTGACTTCAATTTCAACTACATGTTTGGGGGGGTGTCCACCTTGGGAAATTCCAACTGCATCCCCCCTTTAGTCAGAATCAGACCAACACAAGTTTTTGAATAATTCCATTTGCACCCCCCCCCCCTTGAACCTCAGTCAGGCCTAATTTCTAATATATTCATAAGCCATGGTTTTATATTTCTATATTCCTGGTAAGAGAACATTGACAGATATTTTAACCTGAACATTTATTAGTTATTTGAAAATTTCAAACCTCATACTCCCCTCAGGTTGGAAAATTCTTCAAGTGATGACCATTTCTGTCCACAAATTTGACCAAATGTAGTAAAATATTGTTTTGCTAAACTAATTAGCAGTTTTGTATTGGCCATGTGGATGTGGGGCAATGACACACCGGGCCGACCATGGTTCGATCCGGTGTGCGAAAATTTAGAAATCTTAACAAGAAAATTTTGAAATCGTAACATCTACACTAGCCTCAAGCCTTCCTACCGTTGTAAATTTAAACCCTACACCCCCCACTTAGGTTGGAAAATTTCCAACTGATGACAATTCCAATGACAATGTTGACCAAATGTATGACAATATTGTTTTCTTAAATTAACTAGAAGTTTTTGACTGGCCACGGGGGAGGGACCAGGACACAAGCTTTCCAAGTGTTGGAAATTTCCAATCTGTTACCCCCCCTAAGGTTGGAAAATTTCCAACTGATGACCATTTCTGTCCAAAGTTTTTACCAAACATAGGAACATTTCCCCCCCCCCAATAAATTGTTTTATAATCAAACTACAAGAACATATTTCACCTATTGTTGGTGTGAAATTTCCAACTAATGTTTTGGCAAGTATGAAATTTCCAACTGTTATACTTTTGACCCAAGTTGGGGGGCTAACTACTAGTATACGTGCGAAATAAATCTCTGTAGTTCCACTGGTAACGATGCTACCGGAATTTGCCTGTAAATATCATGCAAATTATCTCACAAGAATAAATCATACAGGTATTTGGAGGTAGCACTGGTAGTACAAGTGGAACTATATAAATGTTACTTCCGATGTCTTTCGCTCTGGTAAAGATGCATGTTAGGTGCATATTTCCGTTCATATTCTGGCACCATGTGGTTTTCTATGACGAAATGCCCACAAAAATGTACCTTGCAAACTTGCCAGCGTATGAACGTACCCTGAAACATGCCAGAAGCTGGGGTTTGTCCCACAAAAATATTCATGATTGCCAATTACTCAATCAATATATTCACTGCAAGTCTATCACAGCTAGTGACAGTCAGTTGTGGTGTTCAATTATTAACAGACTTTTTCATTATATTACATTTAATTACATGGGCAACACTCACTTAAAAAGTTGCTCAAATGTATGCATACTAATCACTTGACTATATTTAGACTCATTTATAGTGAAAATTCATACATGTGTTAAGTACCATATTAATAAATAATTTTAAATCTGAATAATGACAAATTATAGCATTTAGAGGTGTATCTACAGCAAAATTCAGCCCCTCCCTTTTAAAATTGATACATAGGCCTATACATTGTACACATATGGCCATGTCCGATCTGCACTGAGGTGCCGGGAGCATCCAAGGGCATCGGGGGGGGGGGGAGAGCCTACAAAAATGGCACTTTTCTGCCCAAAAAAGGGAATTTTCTCCGCAAACTCGGAAAAAACAACCATAAATTCATTGTGGCAAAAATCCCTATTTTAAAGGTATTTGTCGGTTTTTATGGCCGTTTTTGACAAAAAATTAATATTCCTTGTGAAATTGGTGGTATTTGGACCCAAAAAGTTACATTTTGCTATAAAAACACGAGATTAAACACAGCATTTTCTGTCTCCAGAAAAAGGGCAAGTCCTGCCCCCTTGGTCAAGGGCAGGGGATCAGCTGCCCCCTCTTCCGGCACCCCTGCTGGACTGATCACATACTTAATTGTATACATGCGCTAATGGCGCACCGCGCTAATGGCGCACTTTCTGTCGCTTTCGGCGCGGTGCGCCGAAAGCGCCGAAAGCGACAAAAAGTGCGCCGATCGGCGCACATTTTGTCGCTTTCGGCGCTTTCGGCGCGCGCCGAAACAACGCTAATGGCGCACTTTTTGTCGCTTTCGGCGCGCGCGCCGAAAGCGCCGAAAGCGACAAATAATGCGCCGATCGGCGCACATTTTGTCGCTTTCGGCGCTTTCGGCGCTTTCGGCGCGCGCCGAAACAACGCTAATGGCGCACTTTTTGTCGCTTTCGGCGCGCGCGCCGAAAGCGCCATTAGCAAGTGGCCGTAATAGGATTCCATAGACAGATGTTGATTTAACTAACATTTTGATTCATCAATAATTGTTTTTTTCCACATGGGGAAATTATCACGTAAGTCTTCTTTCGTGGGGATCCAACAATGAATGGAGCAGTTTTTTTCTTTTGCGCCAATAAAACAAAATTAATGTATCTAACCATGTAAGTTCTGCATGAAGGCAAAAATATTGATGTCTGTTGTGGACAAAATATTTTTAAATTAGATAATGCCGAAGCTAATTACGAGGCGTTGTTACAATATTATATAGAAATATGGTGTATTTAGTATAATTTTGCTATAATTTTTTTTAAAGATTTATATTTGGAATTAAATTCAAATAGTATCCACTAATAATAAAGAGCGTTTTCCGGTTATCGGAATTTACCAATTTTACAAAAATAAAATAAAATAAATTTATATAAAAATGTTTGAACATAAATTCTGAGTTAAAGCTGACAGATGTTGATTTAACTAACATTTTGAATCATCAATAATTGGGGTTTTTTTCCACATGTGGAAATTATCACGTAAGTCTTCTTTGACGGGGATCCAACAATGAATGGATCATTTTGTTTTCTTTTGCGCAAATCAAATAAAATATTTTTTTTTTAAGATTATTATTCAGAATTAAATTCAAACAGTAACCAATGTTAATCGGAAAACGCTCTTTATTAGTATTGGTTACTGTTTGAATTCAATTCCGAATATTAACCTTTAAAAACAATATTTTAACAATGAAGAGCAAAACACGACTAGGAATTCAGTTAACAATTAGCAGCACCAGTTACATAAGGCCACGTTTGGTTTTTGTAATTCCGATTACCGCCTCGTGTTCTACACCGAGCAAAATCAGTTATATACCGGCAGCATTTTCTCCCTATAATTTCATCGCCATAAGTGCTTAGCACTAGTTTGTTCGCGCGGGAAATTAATTCCAGGTCTAATTTCGCAGGGATCCATGTCATTTTGGATTATCTGATTTAAAATTACACACATTAATAAAATGAAATCATATCAATTCATTTAACATTTAGCAGCACCAGTTAAATGGGGGCATGTTTGAAACTGTCTACATTTTTGATGGCAAATCCGGAACGCTGATGTCAAATACACTTAGTTTGGATCCGAATTCTGACACTTTTTGACAAGTATTGCACTTAGGGTATCAACGTCAAATTGTTTTTTTTCTTCGGAGGGCCGCATCATGAAACTGTTTACATTTTTGATGGCAAATCGGGCACGCAAAAGTCAAATCCACTTAGTTTGGATCCGAATTCTGACACTTTTTGACAAGTATTGCACTTAGGGTATCAACGTCAAATTTTTTTTTTTTCGGAGGGTTGCATCATGAAACTGTTTACATTTTTGATGGCAAATCGGGCACGCTAAAGTCAAATCAACTTAGTTTGGGTGCAAATTCTGACACTTTTTGACAAGTCTTTGAATTTCAATAATAAAGAGCGTTTACGATTAACTGCGTACGCATGTGCTTTTATTAATATTTACAATAAATAGCAATTTATAAAAGATCTCTATGTATGTATGGGTGGCCCTGAAAAGGGCCGTTTGTTCAGCGAAACACACACTGATCAGCATCCATTTGCGAACGACACGTCGCGGGTGGTTGTGGGTTTCATCCACGTAGAAACCATCTGTATATATTCTCTGGCTGAGATTGCCGAGTCCATCACCTTGAGCCATTGATCGAAGAGGATTCGCAGCTTCCTTGTTTTGGTGTCGATTTTAGCGTCGATGGCTTCTAGCTTCTGATGTGTCTGTGTTATCTTCGGCCCATACCAGGGTTGCGCTCACTTCATCCAAGCGCATACTTGAAGTCGCCTTTCTGTCGCGGTATTTGCGAAGTCTCCGCAAAGAGCATCGAATGTTCCCCATATCCTTCCCGGTATCTGACAGCACCTTCTCGCAATGGTTCAAATCTTCTGAATCCATGGTTGTTGATGGATGTAATAGACGGATATAAGTGAGTGGTTTGGGGGGCTAGCCCGGGATTGTCGAAAGGGCCGAGAGGCACCTCTCCTTAATCCCTCATATTTATGCCTTTATTGAGAACTTCAAAAAAAAAAAATAAGCAATTTAGTGATGTTATTTATTTTCTCTTCTTTTTTTCTTTGGATTTGAATTTTCGGCTGAAGATTCTGGAGAAGGATTGGCTTTCTGTGGGTGCTGTTTTATCAGACGTTGTAGTTTTTCTTCTTCGTCTTTCCATTTTTGCTGTTCTTTTTTCGACCATTCAAGCACTCTTTTTGACTCTCTGGAACTTTCTTCCATCAATCTTTTGGATTCAGTTATTAATTCTTGCACCGAGAGAATAGTGTCTGTGCTGGTGTTGTTGCCGGTGGTAGAGCAGGGGGACACCGGGATGAGATGGAATTCCAGTGCCCGTGGTGGCAAGCTGTCCAACTCCACCTCGAAGCTGGCGGCAGGAACAGCAGGGGTGGTATCCTGCTCCCTTTCTCCGCTAGCTTCGACGACGACAGCAGGGACGTCCGGCAGATCCACGGAGTCCCTGCTAGCTGGTCTGATGTCGCCTGTCTCCGGGCAGGTCGGGTCGTCTGGGCGTCTTTCAGACAACTCCGACCTACCGACTGTGACAATGGACGTCGGCTGAACCACACGGGGAGGGGCGACTGGCAGATCAACGGTCACCCCTTCTTCCATTTCGCCCGTCTGACGTCGTCCCTTCTTGATGGCGTCTTCTTTTTTGGAGGCCACTTGTTCAATGTACGGCGGGTTTCGGCGTTCCTGTCCCGGGCAGAAGACCTCAGGTGCCCGACGTCGAACCACCGTCGAGTCGACGACGGGATCCGACGTCGAGCCGACGCCGAGCCAGCGGCAACAGCCATAGTTGGCCCAACGTTGGATTCCAACGTTGGCCCAACGTTGGATTCCAACGTTGGCCCAACGATAGAAATGACGTTGGCGCAACGTTGGCACAACATAGGTGTGCTATCTGGGCGTCTCGTCATACCAACAAGCCGTAGACTGCGACTCGTGTGGTCGTTGGCAGAACCGAAAATGTGATACCAACATCCCACAAAGTATATATAACTAATAATATAATTCATTTCAAGTTATTTTCGTTTATTCGTTTCTTCGCGTTTCACTCGTTTCTCCAAATCATTGGATTATTAGTATTTCTAACTTTCATTAAATTCGTTCATTTATAGGGATATACACCGAAGACGTGAACAAGATGTGCAGCATACACTTCAACTGCTTCACATGTAACTCGTCTGCTCTGCGATATATGTATATGACGATACATCAGCATCCGATTTCATTCAGGATGAAATCAGACCTACGTCAGACAACCGATGGACACTTCATCGTCACCAGACGACAACCACTTCACTTCACCACCATCACCACCACCACCACCATCACCACCAGTAGTTTCATCACCACCATTACCGTCATCACCAGTAGCTTCACCACCACCATCACCACCACCACAAGTAGCTTCACCACCAGCACCACCATCATCATCAGTAGCTTCAGTGGCAAACAACCCTTTGATGATCAGCTTCAACATTTCTCAACATATCGACGATACCCATGCAGAGACACAAGACAACGACATATCCGACAGTCCACTACCCGACGACGACATAGTCGACGAAGCACATCGACATCGACCACAATCATATGGCTGAACCATCGATCCTTGTAAAGAAAACAATTTATTCCAAGGTAATGTATAATTTTTGGAATAATATATTAAATTGAATAATATATACTAAATATATATTAAATTGAATTTAAATCCAATTGTAAATATATTATACTACTATTATACTATCTATACTTAATTACTTAAAATCCATATATATTTTTACAAATAATATAAACTAAATATATATTAAATATATTTTACAAATCTAAGAAATACTAATCTTTATGCAGGTTAAAGATGCCGCCACAAGAGACATGTTTCGACCTGAGTCTGACATCGTGGAACAAGCCGTGAGAGACAGCGTATCAACCTCAACAGCCACTTTCAAACCGACGGTAAGGTGTCAACCAACCACGCATTAAGCTGTGAGATAAGATATGAGATAAGCCGTCAATTAGCACATCGTAAATATACCTCATACTATTTTGTGACTCCATAATTCATATCTCCACTATATATATGAGATTATTCAAAGTAATATATAATCAATTTGTATATATTTTTTACAATATCATGATTCAAAGCTCCCTCTCTTTGTTCATGATGTGAGTTTTGACATAGTTCTTTCTATTATAGATTGTCGGCAAACCATTCAGCACCAGCTCCCAACTGATGTCTATAAACTGTTTCGTGAAGAGCGGCGATCAGAAAAAGCAATTCCCCATGGTCTTCGCCTTGATGTCGCGTCGAAGGAAATCTGATTACGTCGCAGTCCTCAACGCCATTCTTCACAGACTTGATGCGCCCCAGGTTGAGACATTTGTTATGGACTTTGAAATCGGTAAGTGTGTAGACATATATACCTAAAATAATATATAGTAATTATAATTGTATCAGAGGATTCGGACGACGGTGAACTAATAATTGTATCAGAGGATTCAGATGACGGTGAACCCGAGGCCAAAAGACCGAGACAAGACTGAACATTATGTTTATTATATAAAGGAAATTGACCTGGATTAATGCGTTATTCTTCGATGGGTAATGTATTTAATATCATTAATTCTAAAATTGATCATGTGAATATGTTACCTAATACTTTATAAAAGTAAAACTATTTTGAATAACGCTGTATAGAGCGATAAAGTGTTCAAGAGCAACTATAAAATAACGCTGGAAAGAGCGATAAAATTTCAAAAAGTAACAATTTTGAAGAGCAATTTTAAAAGAGTGATAAATTATTTAAATTGGAAACAGTAACGATTATATGACATTTCACTGATATATTTTAGAACTAATGATAATAAATACGGTGGGTTATGTACTTACATTGTCTGGTGATGCAAAGATCAATGCTTAATATATTAAGCGGGATACCTTTTATAGGGAAAATATCTTATTCCATAAGTTTCCATGTCAGTCAATTCGGAAGTCGTTTTTGATTGATTCCCGTATGATTTCCGGATTTGATAATGACAAATTAGGGGCGGGATTCCATTGTTCGGGGTACGCGTGGCGTGTGTACGTGGGTGAATAAATTAGTCAGGCGTGGGCACGTGGTCCAGCCAGGTGCACGATTCCATTGTTTCAGGAGCGTGGCGACGCTACATAAATTAATTATGGCGGCCATTGTTGGCTCGAATAAGGAGGAGTTTCATCGTCCTATTAGAAACAGCGACTTTAATTAATTATAACCTATCAAATAATTAAGAACGTTATATTTTATATTTATATCGAAAAGGAGGGGCTTCATTAATTAATTCAACCTATCAAATAATTAAGAAGGAAAGGAGGGGCTTTAATACAATAAGGGCCCTAATAAAACCCTACCATTGGCCCCTTGAAAACAATAGGGGAAAACATCGATAGAAATGGACCTAAAGTGGCCCGTATACTACTGAGACAGATCACAGAACCAAGTACACCAGGATCGACTTGGCGATTGAAGAGTTGTGGCAGCAATTTCGAGAGAAGACCGTAACGACGACAGTGTTTCTGCGAAAGTGCAACGCAATTTACAAGATGGGAAAGAAGAACTAGTGCTATAATAATTGTGATGAGATCTGACACATGTATATAAAGTGCTTTTGTGATGTGATGTGCGACATTGTTCGGTTTTTCATATACAGTTGTAGTCACCAATATATTAGCGATATTAGCGATGTTATTCATTTTTATGGTTTCGGACTAAAACCATAAAAATAAATAACATTGCTTAAATGGTCAATTATTGTGAGTACAACTGTATATGTGACATTGTTTCGTTTGTTCATATATTCCGTTTGTGCTTTTACTCCGTCGTTTATTTATGTTTAAATTTGCTGAAATAAATTGTTATCCATCTCGCCAAAACTGTTGTCAAATCTGTCATAATCTCCAACAATACACCATAAAGTGATGAAATAAATCAGCTTAAGTAGTGATTAAGCTATATAAGCCGAGTTAATCTCCTGCAATCAACTCCAATTAACACATACAATATATGGAGCCGAAACGTCCCTGGACCGAAAAGGTCTGAGCCGAAATGTCTCTGGACCGAAACGACCCGGTCCCACCAGTACCGGTAGTTTCATTGCAGCCAGTATTGTAGTATAATAGTTTTCATTTTTCAGATTTCAGTGGAATGTACATGTACATGTGTATGTTCTTTTCCTGAAGTTTTATATATATGTAGTTTCCATGGTATAAAATAGAGCTTGAAGATGCCTTGCAATAAATTTCAAATCTGAAATTAGCGGTCACTGAGGCAAGCACTGAACACTCATACTGAGCCTTTGGCTCAATAAATCTGATACAGTACAGGTATACTTGCACATGTATGTCTATTAAAATGATGCCTGAAATTTTAGTCTGTACCTTAACAGTAACAGTTTTGCTGCAGTGACTTCAGGTATGGTTATACAGCCATCACAATTGGTTACGGCAATCAGCAATGTCAAAGCCATTTGCTGAAGCAAACTGGACCCATGGTAATGCTTGCTGTAGGAGATTGCGAAAGCCAAATAATCTGAATTGAGAGGACCACACGAAGCCCCTATTAAAAATCCATTACATATTTCCTTATCTCTCACTACTGTACATGTAGTTACATATCACTTGGCATCGCACCAACAAAATGATCGCCCATCTTTACAGTGATTCGGGCAAATTAATACTATTATGTAAAGCCACATATGACTCCAACACCAGACAATGCAAAATTATTGCTTTGTTCATTAAAGTTAAACGTAAACAGGAAAATACCGGGCTGGTGGCGGAAAATATAGTCGTATGCTTTATCAGCTGTTAAAGATTTTGATTTGCTAAAAAGCTATAAAGCTCTAGTTATTTTCATCTGATATAAAAAATCTTGGATTATATACCCGTAAGATTTTATAAAACTGGATGCATCTCATTTCTTAAAATGGACTGTCGCCCTCCTTTGCATTTGGTAGTTCCTGTGGTATTGGGTTCATGCAATCCTTTGATTGCCAATCTTTGTTTACTTCTTGGAAATTATCAGCATAACCATTTGTTAACAAGTACATACCGGTATATACATGTACATGTAATAATCACTGGGACAAATAACATACATGTATTTGTTTCAAAGAAAACATGTGCATGTACATGTGCGTGTGCATACTCATGTACATGCACATACAGTAGCAGGGAATTTGATAAGAACAACTTCCTACCCCTTAACATGATTGTTTATATGCATTTTGGCATTATAACTACACCAGAGTGTTTATGTCTGGCATGGCATCAATTCACCTTTCGGCCAGCGGCCGATAACCTCGCCTACAGCTTAGAGCTGGCTGCGGTAAGACAATCAAATGGTAAATATGAGTGAAACTGAAGCCGCGCATTGGAGCTCTGTCGGATATGCCGGACAATTTCGATAAAATCTTTTTTAATTGGGCGGGAATATCTTTAAAATCCCGTCAGCAAGGTTTTAGATACTACAGTGAAGGTTATGTGCACAACGTGTCAATAAATAAGTTGGAAAATAAACTGTTTGCTAGAGCAAAATGTCACCGAAACCAGCTGAAAAATAAAAGTCCACTCCAGGTTGATTTAGAGGTTGATTCATCGAATATTTCCGATGTCCACTGCTCTTGTCAAGCTGGACGAGTGCTGGGGTTTGATGTTTATATACATTTAGTGTTATGTTCGTATGCTATGGCGCTCAGAACGTTTGTGTTGCTACTGATTTTGGTCAAGCCGCCCCTCCCGATCAGCGATCACGCGCGACGTCAAGGCTGCTCGTTTTAATTTTTCTTACATTTCGTACATTTCTTCAAAACTAGTTTGACCATAACGGCATTTTGTAGCTAAATGACGATTTAAACGTATGAATCAACATTTATTATCACCACAACACAAATTAGCATCAAGTCTGGTTGGTGTATAAACAATATTTATTTTTTAAAACACAATACAATACAAATATAGAGAAGTCTGTTTGGGTCACCTAATCGCATTTCGATTCGCCCTATAGACCTATTCGGGCCCAATGCTGCCGATACACACGGATTCTGTATTGGTAATTTATATCAATAAAACGTTTAAAACGCGCTGACCTTATATTACCTTTACTCACTCCAATTCCAAAATGTTATATTTGGGGATTTACTTTGTGAATACATACAACCCCCAGCCCTACCCAACAAGCTTGTCATCTTGAGTATTTAGTTTTTTTTCCCAAAACAGTGGTTGTTCACATGCGGTTGGTGTTATTCTGTCCTTACAACAATGGCAACTACATGGATTGAAAGATATTCCATCAAAACTGATATGCACACCCGTTCCTCAACAGTCACTGTGGTCTGTTCCACGTGGTGACAAGATCGAGCCTGTGGCGATCACCAAGTTATGTGTAACAAAGGCCAGACTTCCAACTGATCGACAAAGAAAGAACCAAGTGTGATGAGACTTGTTGATTATAGGTATAACTGTCATTGAGACAACACATAATATAAATCAAATACTTCACACGTCATTACTAATGCAGCCAGGGTGTAAGTGACGCTCTCATTATTTGGCAGACTCATTAACAGAGGTGATTAGCATGACATGGATCCGGTTAAACATGGTTTTATTGGGCCGGGACTGAGACCCCATTTTGCACATAATTACATCATTACGTAATCCCATAACCAGTTGCCGAGCATTATATATAACTCGATCATAGCATTACAGCTTTTCTAAAAAGGCACGTCTTTATAACAAGGCATTCATTGTTAGCACACGCAGGGTTAAACAGGGGATGTTAGAAAAGCCAATGTGGGTAAAATAACACTCTTTTAACTACCCACTTTTAAAATTCAATTTAGCTTTTCTAAATTCCGGATTATAAACATATTATGTTTTTAGGAATACACGGAATTCCATAAAAGGTAATCTTCAGAAAAGCTAAAATTGTGTGAATAGCCGAGCATTATATATAACTCGATCATAGCATTACAGCTTTTCTAAAAAGACACGCCTTTATAACAAGGCATTCATTGTTAGCACACGCAGGGTTAAACAGGGGATGTTAGAAAAGCCAATGTGGGTAAAATAACACTCTGTTAACTACCCACTTTTAAAATTCAATTTAGCTTTTCTAAATTCCGGATTATAAACATATTATGTTTTTAGGAATACACGGAATTCCATAAAAGGTAATCTTCAGAAAAGCTAAAATTGTGTGAATAGCCGAGCATTATATATAACTCGATCATAGCATTAGAGCTTTTCTAAAAAGGCACGCCTTTATAACAAGGCATTCATTGATAGCACACGCATGTCCAAAACAATACGGGTTATATGACACAAGAGGGGAGTCTTTCTAGCACAAGTCGCAATGACGGACGCACATGTATTAAATTTGCATTGTAAACTTTTGTTGGCCAATTTATACACACTCAAATAGAAATATTTAACAGGGCCTTATTAATTCAAACCACACGCAGGGTTAAACAGGGGATATTAGAAAAGCCAATGTGTGTAAAATAACACTCTATCCGCTTTTTAAATTCAATTTAGCTTTTCTAAATATGTTTTTAGGAATGCACGGAATTCCATAAAAGGTAATCTTCAGAATAGCTAAAATTGTGTGAATAGCCGAGCAGGGTTAAACAGGGGATGTTAGAAAAGCCAATGTGTGTAAAATAACACTCTTTTAACTATCCGCTTTTTAAATTCAATTTAGCTTTTCTAAATTCCGGATTATAAACATAATATGATTTTAGGAATACACGGAATTCCATAAAAGGTAATCTTCAGAAAAGCTAAAATTGTGTGAATAGCCGAGCATTATATATAACTCGATCATAGCATTACAGCTTTTCTAAATTCCGGATTATAAACATATTATGATTTTAGGAATACACGGAATTCCATAAAAGGTAATCTTCAGAAAAGCTAAAATTGTGTGAATAGCCGAGCATTATATATAACTCGATCATAGCATTACAGCTTTTCTAAAAAGGCACGCCTTTATAACAAGGCATTCATTGATAGCACACGCATGTTTATAAAAATAGGATGCGAGCTTCTTCACCTAGTTATAAAATATCTCTATATATTTTCCTTATGCACATGGAACCAAGCATTCATTCATAATACACGAACTGTCAACTAGGGTGGGGGGTAACATTATAGGAATTCTCGCTCATCACCTAATTATGTGATATGTTTGTCTTTACGTATAACCCCCTAAAATATCCAAGCCCCTGTTACGATATCTCACCCCAAAAAAACCCTAGGATTTAGTGTTGTTTTTTATTAATTATTTATATATATATACTACCGGATCAGAACCTATTTTTTGGTTAAAAGTATGGCAATTAGGTGCTGTTACATCATTTCGATTGATTTAGGATATACATACAGCATATACAATGGCAATATTTTTATCCCGTCGCTATATATATACTACCGGAACACCTATTTTCTGGTTAAAAGTATGGCAAATAGGTGCGGTTACATAATTTAGATTTATTTAAGATATACATAGGGTGGGGGTAGCAGAATAGGAATTCTCGCTCATCACCTAATTATGTGATATGTTTGTCTTTACGTATAACCCCCTAAAATATCCAAGCCCCTGTTACGATATCTCACCCCAAAAAAAACCTTTACTCGGCAGGATTTAGGGTTGTTTTTTATTAATTATTTATATATATATACTACAGGATCAGAACCTATTTTTTGGTTAAAAGTATGGCAAATAGGTGCTGTTACATCATTTATATTGATTTAAGATATACATACAGCATATACATTGACAATAATTATATCCTTTCGCTCTATATATACTACCGGAACAGCACCTATTTTCTGGTTAAAAGTATGACAAATAGGTGCTGTTCCGGTAGTATATATAGAGCGAAAGGATAGATATACTGTCTATATATGCTGCAAATGACTTTTAATTCAAGATAAATGATGTAAATAATAGCAATAAACTCACTATATCGACGTCCTTCGCTATATATATACTACCGGAACAGCACCTATTTTCTGGTTAAAAGAATGGGAAATAGGTGCTGTTCCGGTAGTATATATATATATATAGCGAAAGGATAGATATATTGTCTATATATGACATTTAATTCAATATAAATTATGTAAATAATAGCAATAAACTCACTATTTCGACGTCCTTCGCTATATATATACTACCGGAACAGCACCTATTTCCCATTCTTTTAACCAGAAAATAGGTGCTGTTCCGGTAGTATATATATAGCGAAGGACGTCGATATAGTGAGTTTATTGCTATTATTTACATCATTTATCATGAATTAAAAGTCATTTGCAGCATATATAGACAGTATATCTATCCTTTCGCTCTATATATACTACCGGAACAGCACCTATTTCCCATACTTTTAACCAGAAAATAGGTGCTGTTCTGGTAGTATATATAGAGCGACGGGATATAAATATTGTCAATGTATATGCTGTATGTATATCTTAAATCAATCTAAATGATGTAACAGCACCTATTTGCCATACTTTTAACCAAAAAATATGTTCTGATCCGGTAGTATATATATATATAAATAATTAATAAAAAACAACCCTAAATCCTGCCGAGTAAAGGGTTTTTTTTGGGGTGAGATATCGTAACAAGGGCTTGGATATTTTAGGGGGTTATACATAAAGACAAAGATACCACATAATTAGGTGATGAGCGAGAATTCCTATTCTGCTACCCCCCACCCTAGTTGACAGTTCGTGTATTATGAATTAAGGCTTGGTTGCATGTGCATAAGGAAAATATATAGAGATATCAACATAAAACATAGAATTAGGTGCTATTATTATAAAACACCCGTCTGATCTGGTATAGACTAGTGATTAGTACTCCTAGCTAATATCGCTATCTATTTATAGTAACATCCAAACCAGTGTATACTTAAACATTACTGTCCTCGCGTTCAGTTTGGTAACTTTTAATTCGAATATGCCTCGAAAAAGCCGACAGTTTATTTTGTGGCAGACTATTCAGGACATGATTGGACCAGCTGATAAATGGCCAACGGAAATGAGAAGAATGTTGTGGACAAGAAATATAAACAATTTCAAAAGACTGCGATTTGTGACATTTTGTTATGTCAATGGCTTGGAGGAAACGTGTGCAAAAGAGTGTTGTCAGATTGCCCACTTATGTAGGGATCTAAATGCAGAAATCCACATTAACTATTTATTCGGAAAAATTAATGCTATGGACCCTGCCTACAAGAAATACTATGCATATAATATTGTACAGGGAAGATTGGAGTTCATAGATGGGACTCACAGAACTTCGAGAACAAAGAGAATGTATACAGGTGAGTGGCCATGACCAGGATATGTAAACTGTCTATTAACCTGTATAATTAGTGTTCACTCACAATTATTTAGTGATATCAATTAATAGAGTTCTGGCCAAGCCATGATTAGGTCACCTCCTGTAATATAATTAAACACCCCACTTGCATTCATTTAGCCTGTAGCCATGGCTAAGTTTGGCAGTTATAGAAATAGATTACACAATTTATCTCTTTGCAATTTACAAGATTTAAATAATGATTGGAATTTTTATCCACTTTTGAGCCAAAGTGATATAGATGTTGTGATGTGGACTGTAAACTAGGGAAACGATCCCGAGTTAGAGATGGAGTTATATGGAGATGCTGCAAAAACCCTGCGCACGAGTATAGTGTCAGACATTTATCATTCTTTGCTGAGAGCAAACTTACAATACAGGACATTCTAAATTTCGTCCGGACTTATGTGACGTACTCTTCTATTGCAAATGCGGCAACCGCATGTAAAATTTCACACCACAGCACAGCGAGTGATTGGGGCTCATATGTTCGTGAAATTTATATGGAGTACGTGCACAGAAACATGAACAATTGGAAATTTTCCGGTCAAGTTCAGATTGATGAAAGTTTATTTGGTCGTGCCAAAACATACCACCGTGGAGTTGATCGAGGAATGAAAGTCTGGATATTTGGCATTCTTGAATATAGAACTCAGAGACTTATTTTATATCCTGTGGAAAAGAGGGATGCGGAAACACTAATTCCAATTATTCTAAGGCATGTTGAAAAAGGGGCAACAATAGTTTCAGATGGGTGGAGTTCCTACGTCAACCTCAATACTTATGGATATCAACATTTCATCGTGGTTCATAAGTATGAATATCAACATAAATATGTGAATAGGGACACACAGGAGGAAATAAGTGTCGACACAAATTCCATTGAGGGGGCGTGGAAGCATTGCAAAGACTATTTCAGAAAAATTAACGGATGCATGGTTTCCACTTTTGAGAGCCATTTGGCTGCAGTGCTGTTTCAAAATCACACTAAGAAAGAAGAGCGCCTATTAACATTTTTTGACACACTCAAATCTGTCTATTCGTTATCTGAACCTAGACAATATACATACACCAAGCCACTATTTGATTCATGGAATGAAATGTCAGCTCAAGATGAAATAACAACTTCATTACTAGAAGACAACAGTTCACCGCCATCTCTTACTTCTGTATGTACAACAACCAATGTAGCAGAAACAGTTTCAACAAGTGCTGATATATCCCCTGTGACAGTTCGTGTTGACACTCTTCCTGTATTAGAAGAAATTTGTAAACCGGTCACTTCTCCACCGACAGTCATTACTGTGACAGCTGATGTCCACAGAATTAATGAGATTTCGGATGCATCAGCTGCATCACCTTCTACCAGTAGATCGCTTTCATTAAAGAAAGGCAGAGCGTTAACCAAACATCGTTGTCCACCTTCATTCATTTCCAAATCTGACCTCACTGTGGAAAAGCATAATGCTTCAAAAACTAAGGATTCCACTAAATGTCATGCAAACACTGTCCCAGATGTTATAACAACTAGAAGTTCTCGAACTGTCAAACCTGTCCGGAGGCCTAACTTCACTACATGCCATGGTCTGACTTTTCAGATGATGACGACTTTCAGGCCGCAAGCAGCAAAAAGAAGAAAGTCACATCGAAGCCAGCCAAGAAATAAGCAGCTGAACCGGATTGTGTAAATATTTTTAATAACCTGAAAAAGAAGAAAACAATTTGTGTTTCAAAAATACTGTTTGAAAATAGTTTTCACCCTAAGCCAATGGATTTACCAATGGATTTACGCTTCAAGGAATTATGTGCAACTTTTCAGACATAAGGTAAATTAAATTTATTATTTTCATGCAACTATCTTTCAACCCGACTATAAATTATGGCTACTATCTTTCAACCCGACTATAAATTATGGCTACTAAATGATGCAAGTATTGGATGACAAATTAGATATTTAACCTTAAGCACGTGGTACTATTTACATAATAGTAGTAGTGCAATTAATGGGGTCATTTGCACTGGTGAAAAATAAATTTTCCGGAAAAAGAATATGGTATATTTCGAACTAGGGTTGATATTAAACTGACTGACATTCTTTTGAAACAAATAAAACAGGTATTATTATACTTACATTTATATATTTCTGTTTGAGTGTGCATAATTGGCCAAAGCAAAGCAATTTAATACACGTGCGTCCGTCACGAATGCAACTTGGGCGAGAAAGAACTCATTGTCACAAGTAATGAATATTAATGAGGTGTAACAGAAAATAAAATAAATAATTAAATAAATTTTCGCTTATGATTGTTCATATCAACATTCCATATACCTTTCTAATAATAGAGCCAACTATGTTTTTTTTAATTTAATTTTCCTCTGTAGCGAAACTGTTTGTTTGGAGGTTATTGTTATTATTCTTGGAGTAACACGTGACAATAGCAAAAGGTGGATAAAGTACTTTTACCAGTGGGTGTGACTACCGCTGTGGGTGTGGCCTCCGTGAAAAGCTCTATTTGTTTGCCAACTGAAACTGTTGATATTTTCCATCTGTGAATCTTTAAGCTGCGGATTTTATGTGGATGTTCTCTTCGTTGTTGATAAGTATAATCTTTAGAAGCCTTTTAGACATGTCCGATTTCCGTCATGATGTTTTTTCATATTTATTCTATCGCGAACGGTTGTTTGAATCGGCTAAATAATGAAATTAGGTACCCATCATGCATGGCGTATCACGTGACAAAACAAACTTGACCCAGAAAAATAAATCGCCGCACAGAAATGTTGTTACAATTTCCATCATGCTTACACCTGTACACCTATACTAGTTACTACACATTTAATCGTGATTAATCACGATTGTATATGAATATAAGCACGCATGAGATATAAGGTAATTGATTTCAATATTATGTATTCTCATTTGTATTCATGTTGACAGCGTCATTCGAATCGGTAAACGTGTTGTTTAGGTCACGTGGTACCAACATTTCAGCAGAACATCATGTTTTCAACTGAAATATACACTTCCAGAACGCATCCTATTTTCCATACTTTTAACCGTAAAATAGGATGTGTTCCGGTAGTATATATATATACGACAGAAAACAGATATTCTGCAAAAATAACACCACATGTTGGCGTCACGTGACCTACAAAACACACTTTTACCGATTCAAAATGTGTTGTGCGCATGAATACACATGAAAGGTCATAGGTGTTGTTCCGGTAGTAAGCCGAAATTAATCACCAAACCAGGAATAAATGACAACATTTTCTGATTGGATGATAAGGTGATGCACGGATACTTAGTATGAAATTTAATAGTCTTGCTAATTACACAAAAAATGATGTTTAATCCGAACAAACATCCGCCGATATTGAGTGTTGCTACGCTATTAACAAACATTGATGTCTTACCGGAAATCACGCTAGGCTCTCAGTGAAAGATGCCGTTATCTGATTGGATAATGCCGATATCTGCCGAAACGTCAATTTCAAGAGTTATTCTCATAAATTGACTGATATCAACAATCTCTCAAAGTTCAAAAACCGACTGACCACATCCATTGATTCATTGAATATGGCTTGAACATGAGTAATGAAGGAATAATTTCGTGGGCAATATCGTATAATAGCCCCTGGATTCTAAGAAGTTAGATTCTGCAAATAAACAAACCAAACAGTTCCCTGCTCTGACTCACTGTGTCTTGGTGAAAGATAATGGTGTCGGAGGAAATAACAAACTGAAATAGTTTGTTATAAACATAGGAACTCGCTGAAACGAATTTATTAATTTTTTACCGGAAACTTCTATTCCGTTATATTTAAACGTTTCTTCGCATGTTAGTTATTACTTCGGTTGATGTTATCATTAATATGTTGTTGCCACTTTATTAAAAGTGAAGGTACGATAATTGTTGAGATATTTATCCAAAAATATTACAATCTAAAACTGTCATCATCAGAGCTATACGTAGGCTAAATATAGCTAATGGGTTTTTCCATTTGATTAACATATCCCAATTTAATAGCCAATCAAATTTAACGTTATGCACCATGCTGACCAATGACAGTTTCCGTAGTTTTTTTGACGATGAAGCACGATGTTGTGGAGTAATGTTGACTCAAGGAAAAAAGTCAACAAAAGTTTTCTTCTTACAGACTATTTACGAGCACGGTAAGGATTTTTATATACAATAAACACCGTATTAGTTTATCGGTCATTTATCGTCCAATTAAACGTCAATAACTGAATAACCCATTATTGATAGGACAATGAAATTGAAGAGTTGTTGACAATGATGTAATTAGTAACTAAATAAATTGCCAGTGGATATTGAAATTGCTAGCGATTGCTGATATGACTGAAGTGGCATTATATTACAAACGTGCTACATTTTGACATTGTTTAATTCTCATGAAAAAGGAAAGTGCTGGAACATTATGCAAAACACATTTTTGTCATTTGTTGTTTTGTTTTCATCGGTTGATAATTTTTCTTAGGGGGGGCAGTATTATCTTTTGAATTTTATTATTGTTACCGGTATATACGTCCAAATCAAATGTATCATTTAGGCATTGTATCATATATATCAATATTAGTCATATCAATATAATAATAAATAAATAGATAACCACAATACTGGTGTGAAATATTTTACTTACCTATTTACATATTTACAAAAAGAAAGACATCCGAGTGTCTCATGTCTTTTTCGCAGCCTTTGAGGATTTCCTCAACCTAAACTTCTTCCTAGGTTGGAAATCCTCATCGTCTGACATCTCTGACACTCGATGCCTTTTCCCATGAAACCATTCCTGGAAATTTTGTTTTTTTCACAGTCCTTGTCCTCGTCCTGATTGGTTCAGGAGATGAATCAGATGAGATACATGTAACTGCCTTAGTTTTAACAAAGGTCTCTTTGGTAATACATGAAGGTGGGCACACATGCCTCTGTTTTGGATCTTTTTTGCCAATTTTGGCATGAGTAAGTTTTGTCATAAGTGCATGAGATGTTCCCGCAACAGGAGATGCTTCAACACTGTCCTCTATAATTGTTTCAGGTATACATGTACTAGTAGGGGTAGTTGGTACATCTGGAATATTAACATCACTAAACAAGTCATCCGACGGGTCAAAAGCTGCAATGCTGTCATTACCAGGGTCCGAATGTACAGAAGCTGAGGTGTGGAGGGGTTCATGTCTATATTTCTTGACCCTTGGAACAATTTTCCCACCTTCCGAAGGCCCTTCCCAACAGCTAAACATCACTGGCAATGGGTAAGTATATTTGTATGACTCTGTAAGCGTATACAGATCTCTAACTTGGTTGAAGAAAGTTTCTATTTTATTAGTTTTCGCAAAATGGTTGTGCCATATGATGGCACAGAGGTGGGACTCGAATGTGTAACCTTTACAGCCTGCCATTTTCCGAAAATACTGTTTGGCATGGGTCCATGCGCCCTCTATTGTATTTGTATTTGTATTGCACATGTAGGATTCTTGTGTTTCTTTGTTTATATACTCATGTTGAAACTCTCTAGTGTGGAGCACATTAAAATGTTGATACCCAAGTTGATTTAATTTATTATATGGAAGCCAACCATCGCTGTGGATGGTTGACCCCTTTTCCACATACTTCAGAATGATGGCAAGGAGAGTTTGTTCTGTTCTATCCACTACAGGAAAAAGTAAAAGTTTGTTTGTGTCCTTTTCAATTAACCCGAAAATCCAAACTTTCATGCCTATTATTTTTCCTTTGCCATACTTGGAAATTCGCCCAAAACAGCTTTCATCTATTTCCACATGACCAGAAAGTTGAAAATTAGTTTCCGGATCCAGTATGTTCTGAACATATTGGCAGTATATTTCCCTTATGAAACTCGCCCAGTCTACAGCTGTATGCTCATAGTTGACTCCAGCTACCCTAGCCGCAGAACTCAGGTTTGAATGGTTTACATAGTCAATAACAAATGCAAAAATGTCCGCAATTGGAATTTTCGAATTTTCAAAATATGAGTTTTTTCGGATGGAAAATTCATGTGATGTATTTGATGGACATCTCCATGAATAGCTGTCTATTGACTTCTTCCGTTGACTCAAATTACATCTAACTGTGCACGTTGGACACTGCAAACTCTGTTGAATGAATGCATTCCTTCGGAGCCAATTTATTATTTCCAAAGGATCCTGCAGAAATAAGTTATGGAAATTCCATGGATTCACAAAATCCTTTACATCAATTTTCCGATAATTTGTTATACGCCTTCTCGAATTGCCAACTGGTTGTTTGGTTGTAGTCATATTTAAGAAGAAATTATAAAGTCATTGCTGAACTGTGTGAAGGAATATAGTGAATGTCTGTATAATGTACATGTTTGGCAACACGTGATCCTCGACCCCATTCACCTATTATTCACGAAAACATCACCATATTCCCATTTATTTGAGGGTGGAGGGGTAACAAGTTATCCTTACCTTATATTTAGTTAATCCAAACAACCCTTTTTTTATCATGGACCATTCTTGCCCAGAATATAATCACAGAATAATCCGTGCAATTCATTAACACACGGCACTATTCCCTTATTTGGGGACGTTACACGTTCATGTTACCATATTTGGTAGGATAAATTATGGCTACCTGCAAGTAATTAATTAAAATCAGCACGCAGTACCCCGTGCCAACACGCAACTCTGTGCGAAATGAGTATACACTCAACCCACGTGGAGTTGTCGACCATGCATCGGTAGCCATGCATGCATGAGATCGTTGTAAAAAAAAGATCGTGGGAAATCGTGCAATTGCATTTGAGTAGCTACTGACTAGTACATGCATCAATTGAACTCCGTGAACCCTATTTGTGATATTTCCCTGCTACCTGCAAGTAATAAATAAAAATCAGCACGCAGTACTCCGTGCGAAATCAGTACTCAACGCACGTGGAGTTGTCGACCATGCATCGGTAGCCATGCATGCATGTGATCGTGGAAAATCGTGCAATTGCATGTGAGTAGCTACTGACTATTACATGCATCAACTGAACTCCCTGAACCCTATATTTGATATGTCCCTCGATATTTTTCATTCTCCGAAAGTAGTAGCTATGGGTGCCAACGACAACACGACAGAATATAAAGTTTGGATGGAGATTGTTGATGCGGTAGGGCCGTTATCGCAGTGGCCTGGGGAAATAAGAAGATCTTTTTGGACATCAAACCTGAGACATTGGGGCAGAGTTAAATTGTGCGCCTTTGTGTGGGTTAACGGTTTAAACCGGAGCCTTTTCATGGAATGGGTGAACCTCCGAAGCATGTATGCACCCTCCGACATAGCCCACATGGAGCGATTGTTTGCGTATTTTGTTTACAAGAAATACAAGCTCTATGCCTGGAATGTCGGCATGAGGCGATACGAATATATAGATGGTTCCGTCCACCTATACTAAAGTTGTAAGTTATCGGTATTATTCGAGGCTTATATGTAAGAAAAATAACTGCTATTTAGGGACTATTAATCACGAACAATAGTCCCTAAATTGGTCTTCTTTGGCTTACGTATAACCCCCGATATATACCTAAACCCCTGTTTCGTTCTCTGTCCCCAACGGAGACCCTTGCCTTGAAACCAATTAATGATTGTTTTTAAACATCGTCTTCGCTATATATATTCGTATTATAG